>QLPL01000023.1:0-470057 GCA_003314315.1 Annulohypoxylon stygium
CCCTAACCCTAACCCTAACCCTAACCCTAATAAAGATGATATATCCATTTCCGGAGTAGGTTAACGTTTAACGAGTGTCACTTGTTCGGTAGGCTTAATGGATATGATGAAAATAATAGATGTGTAAGTAATGCCTTGCCATACGATTCGTAGAGTCGAAAGCTACTTTAAAGATATCAGCTACCAATAGTAAATAGTATAATGGACCCACATGTTCAAGCGCAAGTAAACCGGTAACCAATACACTCACTAGACGAGCCCCATGGAACCGATCGACGGACCGTCCTGTAGAAAATGGTATCACAAAATGTCGGTCAAACACGCAAATGGTTCTCCACAATAACAATCGATAGACCCCTGACGACTCCCAGAAGTCCCTAGTAATGCGGGGGATTGCCAGCAAGATCACCTTTTCATCATTCGGGTGAGCTGTCAAATCGTATCGTACCCATCGCAATTTGGTCGGATTCTGGAAGAACAGATAGGCTATAAAAACAAAGCTATTCTACTCTGTTGAGAAAATCCCGCCACCTTTCCAACTCTTGATATCATCCGCCATCTTCACGTTGAACTGCTCGAACATCAACCGCACATATGGCTACCTATACCAACGATGACGACACAGCGGGTGTTCCCCAAGCTCCGGGTGAGGAACATACTGAGTTGCTTTCTTTTCTGCAGTACTTTGAAACTCTATTTATCATCGATGACTCTACGCATATGAAGCGACAATGGAGCGACGTGTCATCTCTCATTCAGGCAGTAGCCCCGATTTGTCTTAAGTACGATGAGAACGGCATCGACATCTACTTCATCAACCACAGACCCACACTCTACTTCCCAGGAATGCACGTTCGCAAGTCTGGGTACAACCACATCGGTCAGGTGCATAGCGACAGTGGCAAGCGGGACAGCACGCAAGCCATATTCCGTAATGTCAAGCCCGGCGGCAAATGCAAGCTGGGTGCGCGCCTCGGCAAGCTTCTAACGTGGTACATTGAGCAGCTTAAGGCGGACCCGCAACGGGCACCCCTCAACATCATCGTCATCACGGCCGGAATCTCCGACGATGACTTCGCGGGTCCGCTGACGGACGCCGCCAGGGAGCTCGACAACATGAAGGCGCCGTTGCATCAGCTAGGAGTCATGTTGTTCCAGCTCGGCGACGACGAGGAGGCGCGAAAGAAGTTCGAGCATGCGGACGACGAACTGTGGCAGAAGGCCGGTACCCGTGATATCGTAGACACGGTATCCTGGCGTGGATGGCCTGCAAGCTTCGGCTCTGATGATATGGTTAAGGCCGTCTTAGGTGCGGTCTCGAAGAAGATGGATGGCGCGAAGCCGGCGCTAGTAGGGACTGTGCCACCGGAACGTCGCGAGACCACGATTTAATAGATACAATTGACAAAACGGAAAGAAGGGGTGGGAATATGTCGGACGGATGTGATGGATTATGAGATACCTTGGTCTCCCGACGGCTGGACCGTGTTCATAGAGGGATTTCGTAGCTGCAATGAAGCTGAGCCTAGAGGGCAAACTTTCTCATTCACGCCGATATTTAGTAAGGGATAGGATTTGTACACCTGCAAATGACATGTGTAGGAAACAAGAGTCTTAAAATGGCCAACTATTTCGCACAGAAACATTCGCAAGGCAAATGACGAATCTCATAATTATATGAGTGGAAACACATTAAACAGTGAAGCGTTAAAGGTTTATGAGGAGGGGTTTTACGTGAAGGGTGAGACTCATACGACAGGGATGACAAGGGTATTGCAAGCCCCTTACGATGCCAAGGCGACAGAATAGGGGTCAGCAAAACGGCTGACTAAGATGAGTGTTGTTAAGCACATCAAGGTCGCGATGCGTCTACCGTTGCTCCTTTATTCGACTGCACCGATTTACCGCTGCACGTTATTGTTTAGGGCACTTTTAGCACCAACAAGGATTTGAACATTCTTCGATCCATGGGGCACGATTAACTCTCCCAACATAACTGGTGACAACAAGAAGCTGAACTTGTTTTTCTAATAAACTATGATAAAATGTTAGGATCTACATGTGTTCGTAGATTAGCTGTACATATATTACATCGTTAAGGATATGATTTTTAGTATATTTCTATTTTTTGTGTGGCTTATTGGGTAGTCCACTTAGACAAACCGACTAATAACACTGGTTCTATAAGTTTTCCTAAACTGACCAATCGTATTAAACATTCGTCACTTCTTCTATCGAAAGATCATGACAATTATAATAACAGTCTTCGTGGCTCAGTTGGTTAGAGCGTTGGTCTCATAGAGATATGACCCATTCTTTAAAAGATTGGGATATCCAAAGGTCGTGAGTTCGAGTCTCACCGAGGACATTATCGTTTGGGACTTCTTATCTCCATCTTCGACAATTTTTTTTCGACGGGAAACCCGCTTTAGCGTATTGTAGGCTGCGTTCAAGATTAGATATGGTAGAAACAGATCTTAAGATTAAACTTGTCACCCATATAATAGTCCATCGAATATATGTATAATCAAAGGCCTCGGTTAATTGTGATTTATTATCACGGATAGCCAAAGCTACTCGCATTTGATATGTGAAATATCCAGGCCAATCTGAAATGTATTGATAACAACTTGAATATCTAAGCCTGATTCACGAATAGAGGCAATAGAATAGACACCATCGGAAGTGTCTGACGACTTGGGTAAATGCGGCTAGGGATCCGTCCAATCATGCGGACACCTTCCCTCCCAACCCTTTGCCATGCTATCCATAGGGACGCCACCCAGCTAGTTTTGTTCTCTCAACTAGCGAATCAAGTTCCGTCTTCTGCTTCGTTCTCGTATGGGTATTAAGTAAAGACCTTCCTAGATTAATTCCAGGGGTATTTATTTCGTGTCGTACTGTCTTCATTTGTCACGATCGCCACCGATCCTCTCCAGCGCTTCGAGCATGACTACGGAGTTGCCTCGGATGACCTAGATGGCTGTTAGCTCATATTGATAATAACCTTCCGGCTCACCGATGCTTACCACCATCCCCAGCTTGACTTTCTCGCCTCCGTCCTTCTCCTCGACAGCATCGTCCAGGACAATATTCAGGAAAACCTGAGAAACTGTCAGCTGGTGTTCGCAATGGAACGATATACGTTCTAGGCGCATAGATGAGAGGGGGTTAGATTGTTGTGTTGCTTACATCGTAGCCGCGGAGGATGCCCAGAACCTTGCGGCTCCCGTTGAGTTGGACAAATAATC
Organism: Annulohypoxylon stygium; assembly: GCA_003314315.1. Classification (NCBI taxonomy): domain Eukaryota; kingdom Fungi; phylum Ascomycota; class Sordariomycetes; order Xylariales; family Hypoxylaceae; genus Annulohypoxylon; species Annulohypoxylon stygium. The sequence goes on from QLPL01000023.1 coordinate 3,252, forward strand.
GCTTGTCGAGATACTGCGCATTGGTTAGTCAGTTTAGTATGATAAAGATGGTTGTACTATAGAAGTAGAGTACTCACCTTCTTTAACTCTGGTTGTGCGGGAGCCATGTTGATGAGAATTGAATTGATTTATTGTCAAGAGCCGAAGATTTGAAGATGAAATTGCACAAGGTCATTGAAGAATGTTGACGGTCAAAAAGTCCCCAGCTTAAGGTTGCGCATAGGTAGCGCGATAAGATAGCGCGACAGCTTCTTATCGATAAGAAATTACATGGTAGGTGGTACAAGATTTGGCGAACCTAGTAGTACAAAGGTATCTTATAAATGCTAGACGATTCACTGTTTCTTCTCATATCTCAACATCTAACCCCTTCGCATGTAAAATTTTTCAGCCTTAACGCTTTTTCCTGTAGGGCCAATTGGATCTGGAGTTGTTATTCAAGATGAGCGCGTTCGGGGCGAAAAGGAAAGCCCGCAAGATTACTATTCAAGATGACGAAGACGATTCGATCCCGACCGATTCCTTAAATCCACCAGAGGAGGAACAAGGACCTGCGTTACAACCATCCTTTAAGACAAGCCGTCGAGCATTCAAACAATCTTCATTGCGAAAGAGCATCAACGTCGATAAGATCCAAGATAATAGCTCTACGCCTAAAGAGGCTAAAGAAGATGTGGAAGACGACGAAGATGGAGGCGCACCTCTACGGATTCGACCGACGGGAAAGTCGGGGTCTACGAAGATGAAAAAGCGAGCGTCTAGTTCTCGTCTTTCGTTTGGTGGTCCCGGAGAAGAAGCCTCCGCAGACGAGGACTCTATGATATTAGTGGAGGAGCTTTCCACGCCAAAACGAGCCACGACACTTGCGCATGCTGCAGTCGAGAACAGCGCCTTTAGGAAGGGAATCAAGAACCTACCACTTAGCCGGCTACCTATGCGTTCAACCGATACCGACGAAGATCGGCCGCGCTATAGCAAAGAATACCTATCCGAGCTACAGATGTCGACCCCAAACACACCCCAAGACCTCTCGAAGCTCCAACCCACCTCCGACGACGAGATGCAGCTGGACCCGTCCGAGCTCGAAGGCGCCCTAATCGTAGAAACAATCACGTCCCAACCCACATCTAAAAACACATCTATCCTTACCGAAGCCGAGATTCAAGAAAAAAAAACCCGCCGCGCTCGTCTAGCTAAGGAAGGCCAACACCGTGATACCGATGATTTCATATCTCTCTCGGACGGCGAGAACACCGACGGCCGCAATCCCGGAGATTCGTATCTCACCGTCCTTTCTCGGCGCGAAGACCGCAAAGGCAAAGATCACACGCGACTCGTAGCCGAAGAGGAGGATCTGGGCGAAGGCTTTGACGAGTTCGTCGAAGATGGCGGGCTGTCTCTCGGAAAGCGGGCGGAGCGCGAAGCGCGCCGGAAAAGACGCGCCGAGATGGCGTCGCTGATCACGGCGGCGGAGGGCGGTTCTGACGACGAGTCTGACGATTCGGAAGCGGAGCGGCGGGCTGCGTACGAGGCGGCGCAGACGCGGGCTGGCATGGACGGGCTTGCCGAGGAGCGGGAGCAGCAACGGCGGCGGTTGGGCGCTGCGGCGATGTACGGGCAGAGTGTGGCGATACCGAAGATCACGCCGCTGCCGGATCTGAGCGTGTTGGTCGAAGAATTCAAGGCGAAGGTACGAAGGAAAGAGGAGGAGATGGAGAGGTTGAGGGCGAGGATCGAGGAGATCAGGATGGAGAAGGATGACATCAAGAAGAGAGAGCCGGAGGTTCAAAGGTTGCTAAACGAGGCTGGGGAGCGGTATCGCGTTCTGATGGCTGGCGGTGGAGAGGCGGGTACAGCAGAAACTGCGAATGCCGATGACGATGGTGGCCAGAATGGAGTGATAGGAGCCAGCGCGAAGGATAATGTAGCAACCGCGAGATCGCTTCTCAACCAAGCTAGGGGCGGGTTGGATTCGCCGGGACAGAGGGGACTAGAGAGTCTAGGAACAACGCCCATGAGGCAACGACCTGAGATGGAGATGTGATCTTACATATTTGATACCCAATACCGAACATCATCTGCTTGGTTGAATTATCCACTTTCGATTCACCTAGTCGTTTTGGTCAATTTGACGAGTCTCGTAAAGTTTGTGTCTTGAACCCTCTACATAATGAAATACCATACAAAAACCCCTTTGGATAGTAAGGGGAGACAAGATATGCTAACCAGCGCCCGTTTGTTTGTCCCCGGTATCAGTACACGTATGATACACCTGGATTATCGTCTACATTATCATGTAATGAGACAGTCTGTCCCCCGCTCCCCACGATATATTCGACCGGCTTGGGCAGCAGCCCTTTCTTCCATTCTATCTGCTCATGCTTCATACAATTGGCAGACTTCTTTACTCGACCTCAATAATCTACAGTAGACCACAGACCACCTGATTCGAGCTACGTAAGTAGGCGCACTTTATTTCCCGGATCGCGAAACACCGGCCCCGATAACCCCAGGCAACTTCTCCTCACCGACATTAAACAGCAGGCCAATAGCAAATGTGATGGTGCCGACCAAAGCAATCGTGACACCGGCGAAGAGCCAGAAGGGGGTGCTAATGTCGCGTTTATGGCACGCGGACCCGCCCCAGTGGTACAATCCCGTGTGACCCCTAGCATCGGTTTCATTCGTGCTCATGCAGCGGCAGAAGAAACAAGCATCCTTAACATCCTCTAGATTGCCCCATTTATTCACGCAGTCTCCATGCCCCGAGCAGCTATCCGTGGCCGCGATACACGCGTTGTGCGATGTGAAACAGGAGGGGAGGATCGCGGGTCGGGATGCGAGATTCGAAGGTTTGGAGGAGAAGGCGTGGAAGGGCTTGGATGGATCGGAAGGTTTCTTGGAACCGTCTGCGTTGAAGGAGGAGTCCGCCGTGGGAATATCCTTGCTGGGGACGACTTCGGCCATGACGAGTTCGTCTTCGAAGCCGTCTCGGCGGAGGATAGAGGAGTTCGAATCGGCGAGAAGGATGATGGTGGTTTCGAGGGTGCCGGATCGGGCGCGTGATTGGAGGGTTGCGGTGTTTTGGCCGAGTTGCTTGATTACATTCTTATCCTATGATATGTTAGAGCCTGTATGTGCTTCTTGAAGGTGTATAGGGAGGAAAGAGGATCATGAATACCTTTGCGGCATTGTATTCGAGATACTGCGTCTTGCCCTTCCAGCACTTGCCATTCTCTGGGTCGATCGACTGATCGAATGCACACTTCATCTTATTTGCCTTGACAGATAATCGGCTCAATCCGGGAGCAGTAAAGGAAAGTGGCACACCCGAAAGAGCAGCCTGAAGATCCTTCAGCTTCTCGCCTGTGACGCCGGAAAACGCGATGACTAGCTGCCTAGGCTCGTTCGCGTTATCGACATCCTCGAATAACGGTCGGGGCGTCTTCGCGTACTGATTAAGATACAGGACAGATTCTTCCTGGGAAATGAACTGAGGTAGTTGGCCTAGAGCTGATGGCTGCTCGGATGTGCTGAGACGCTGAAGGAGGATAGCTCGAGCTAGATCTTGAGTTATCGAAGGGGGATTCGAGACTTTGGTGTCTTGTTGTTTGATGATGTAGACCTCGGCATTTTGCGATTGGTCTTCTATCTTAGCAGTAGCAATGCCAGCCAGAGCTGGCAGTAAGAAGCTCTGCAGCTTCATATTGTCGAAGTAGGTATGTGCGGGTGGTTGTTATGGAGGTTGCGAAGACGACGTTAGCGTTAGGAGCTTACCTATATGCGACGTGATGCCGTATTTGATTAAGAGGATAAGTGGTTATTGGGGGATTCAGCTAAATGAATATCGGCCAAGCGAGAGTCATCCATGGATGTCATGTATTATGCAGGAGCACGTGATATGTAATTCGTGCATAGCTGGCACTTGTATTTGATATGTACATAACTGGGCAGCTGGGTAGCTCCTGGTAATTTTAGGTAATCATCTAATTAATTGGGGGGTGTTCTCGAAGTTGGAAGTTCTAGAAGCGAATAGTAGATCTAACTAATAGTCAATCACACCTTCTGCCTCTAAAGGCTGCGATTTTGCCTTGTCATTTACTGTACAACTTTAGAAAAAGCGATTCATTTTTAACCAAGAATCTCCCAACTCTCCTCTGTTCTTCCCGGTTTCCCGTCCTCCCGATGTCGGGTCGTTATGAAATGGGAACTCCAAAGCGCAATATAGACAATTTATAACCGCGAATACGCCCACATACATATTTTTCCCATCGATCGCTAAATCTTGACTTCCAAAAAAGAAACGAAATCTCGCCACGTCTCTCCCTTCTCCGGCCGCCAGCTTTAGGCGTGCCTCGATCGTCCACCCACCATGTTGCGACTCTTGCGATCGCGACCAAATCCCCTTACCTTATCTGCTAAAGTTCACAGATCTGCCGTTCCTACACCTCGAGTAATGCAAGTACAGAGGGTAAAGATTCGCCGAAAATGGTTCAAGCCAAAGTAAGAGAACAGGAATTCCGACAATGTCCATTTGATGCCTCCATATCGTTATCGTGCATACTGACGTATATTATGCAGGAACTTCATACTCGCCAGTTGTGTCTACTACGTCTGTTACCAAGTCTACAATGCATCCGTCTTGACGGACCTGTTCGCCTGGTGGTATGGTGACGACGATGAGGATGATATTTTCGATTGGTTCTTTCCTATCCCCTTTACCACAAGGGTTGTCGAGTCGCCGCCGTACAGGGGTTCAGATCCAGAATGGCAAGCATTTATCAGGGTGAACAACGACCGGGAGCTACTCAGGAGTATACAAGGTAGGTGAATAAACAATAAGAGGTGAGGATGGCCAGCGTGCATTTATCGATTGGCTAATCTTTTCGTTAGACAGTCTTGCGGCGCTTGTTGTCAAAACCGCAACGCGGAGCTCGATACTCGTCCAGAGATGTGGTAAGGATATGTCGCTAAATAAATATTGGCTTAATATCGTGTATCCTGCAAGGCCACCGCCAACTTTCGTTCAGAAAGGGTATGAATCCCCAGCTACGTTGCGCTCTCTCAACACGTACGTACAATTCTTAAATCTAACCCAGCTATAGGATATCCATCGGTGAAGAGGTTGCTATTACGGAGGAACCTATCGACACTACGGCAGCTCTCTGGGTACGGCGCGCTCTTTACCCCTATCCCGTAACCGTGTCGTTATGGAGTTTTGCGGGCGCTCTAGTGAAGCAGAATGCTTTGCACGTTGCCAAGGCATTCGGATACAACCCAGATCCAGAGTCGAGTCCATCTTTCCAGCAAACCATAGAAGATGTCCAACAGAGGATACAAAAACCAATAGCTCGTCCCAACCCTAAAGCGTCTAACTCCCCGCTTTCTACAAACGCGGAACATAGGAAAGCCCAAGAAGCTAGCGATTCGTCGAGCGATTCCACCTCTCCCGTCGAGAAGAGACCTGCCGGGTCGTCGCCAACTCCTGAGTCCCCAGCTGCCTCTCCCGCTTCTGGTGTGAGTCGTCCAATACCAGTCATCTCTGGTGTCGAGTCGAACAAGCCGAGGAACGTCAAGGATATATATGGTATAGAAAATACCCAGGAACACACGAAAGGGCCTTGGATGGCATTCAAGCAAAGGTTTGGACAGACTTGGCGACCTATGCAAGGTCTCCCCCCGCGAGGTTCCATTTACGTAAATGGGCTAGTCGAAATCACCACGCCCCGTGCTTTTATCACGGTCGATGCCAGCGCGTTCTGGGATCCAAGAACGAAGACATTCGACACCAGAACGACGAGTTTCCGCCTAAGGAACATTCGCTTGAAGGCGCAGTCTCCTGCCGCACGCTAAATGATTATTTCTTTTAGATCGGACTAAAGCTGCGAAGATATCGCCGATGGCAGGCATTGATGGGTTGGGTCGGCGTCCATGGACAGAAGGAGTTATAGGATTGAAGGTGTAAATCGCCCGGTTGGTAGAAGCTGGGAGAGACGCATCATAGCACGCATGATAGGGGCGTTTTTGGCTTGTTAGGTTTAATTTGACTTTCTTGCGTATAATCCATTGACGGAACTAGAAAGCGAGCGAGTTTTACAGCAAGAGGGACCACGACTACTAGATTCGGTAGATGAAACTGAGGATGCTCCCGACTCACCCCACTGAATAGTGAGGGTTTGGCGAAATCCACGCGACTTGGTCCTCACGAGCTAGAAAGGCCCCCGCTTACGAACGGTGATATCTACATAATCACTTGTTTTGACATCGTAGCCGATCGCCTTCCTAAGCTTGTTATGATATTCGTTTGTATAATAAAACCTATCTGCCTACTAGGTACCTGGTACCTACCTACATACCTACTAGGTAGGTAAGTACCACGTATCCCCTAAACGCGAGGAAAATGCCGTGAACCCCGACTTTGTAGTTTGCCATCAAATTGGATAGCAACCTTGGAACATTTCCCGTTGACCCATAAGAAATAAAGTTGAGATATGACAAGTCTAATGTGACGACACGCGTCAGGCCGTTGTGCTGACATTCTCTGCATTAATTTCCAACCCCAATATTATTGTTTGCAACTTCGTCTCTAAGCTTGAGATGGGATAAGTCATCAACAGTCGAAGGCTCGCTCTTACCAAGAGTTGCAAGACCTGGTTGGCTGAGCGTCGTTTGCGATCTCGTTCAGGTCGGTGGGGTACGGTCGCAGTGAACCGAGAATGGCATGAGAATCTCGGATTGGGTTATGCCCTGTGTCGCGTCAGGTCGATGAGATCTAAGGGGCAAGGCAGCAGAGACATGCTAGACGATTCGATGAACAGGTACCGTTTGCTCTCTGCTTCTACTGAGCGAAACGAGGATGGTAGGGGAACGGACGAGTGTGTACGTTGCGTGTATAGGTCCTGGCTAAATTTCAGGCCTCGAGGCCATATTCCATTTTGAATCGAGGTTCCGAGTATATAAGAGCACTCGAAGTTGTTAATTACAATGGCATTCTATCCTGAATTGAATAAGTTAGGATTCGGATTATCTGTGAAAATGGATGTCACTTACTTTGTTTTCATCTTGGCCAAAATAGGCCTCACATTTTGTCTCTTTTTCATATTCTTATCCGCTCTAAGTATCGTTTATGACACGCAGTCAAATGCCTTGGAATTTGTGAGAAGTCAGAGAGCAATTGCTAGATTCGATCTTCTTGGGAAGAACAGCCTACTTGATAGACTTACCTCGCGGTCCATACCTAATCAAAGATTAGTCGAAGCTTTCAACATTAACAATTCTTTTACTACTGTAGATTTAGATGTGCACGAAAGATTCGTCACATCAGCCAGGAGCGTGGTTCTAAGAATGAATCCGCAGAAGTGGTCCGCTTTCTTCGCCGTCTCAGAAGTAGCTGCCCGTCAAGCATACTATACTCTCTCAGCCTCTCGCGACACTTTACCGTTAGCGATGGCTGTTCGGTTCGTTGTCTTCTCGACTATGGTATACCAATTCTTCGAAGTGGTACTTAGCGATACCGACTTTGATGATGTTGTCGAGGCGACGAGTGCGATCAACAATCTATGGCAACAGTCGAAAAAAAACGGGAGACAAGAGCTACGCGAGCAAGAGCGTCTTCAGGCTTCTCTAAGAAGATTGCTTCCGAATTGTTTCCCTTGCAATTCGGAGAAACACCCTCTGAACATCATAATCCCTGCCTACGAGACGATGTGGCGCGTCATACTCCTCACCTTCGTCTCAGCCGGATTTCGGGAAGTAGATTCGAAGACGACGGAGCAGTTTCGCGAAATCCTTCAGAGCATTTCTATGTATTCCAGTTCGCAACCCTCAGTTGAGGTAATGAACACAGCAAAAGATTTCGCCAAAGTAAGCTAAAATCTCTCATTTATCACTCCGATACCAAGTATGCCGCATGCTAATTCTTTCTAGGAGGGGCTGAGATTGTATCCCCCGACGAAGCGAATCCATCGAGCCATTCCAAACGCCCAGACAGGCTCGTACTACACAATGGCGGCGGATATTGAACGGTGTCATAGAGATAAGCGCATTTGGGGTGCCGACGCCGAGCAGTTTCGCCCTTCTCGGTTCCAAAACCGTACAGCAAACATGGACGAAGCCTACATGCCCTTTGGCGCCGGAAGGCACATGTGTCCAACGGCGACGCAGTTCTCATATTACGCCATTGTTATTATTGTGGTCATATTGGCAAAACATCTTGGCACAAAAGAAACTGGCTCCGAGGTGATCTTTAACGATCTAGAACTCGACAGAGATCCGAAAAGGATATTGCCTTCAGGTAGGATGGATATGGAAAGCTGGGATATCAAGGTGAGAGGGACTGAGTAGGTAATTGGGATGCTGGTGTGAGATGATACGCGAGGGGGATGAGGAAATTTCGCTAGGTAATAATAAGCTTAGGTCTTAGGTACTAGTTGGAGGCGCCGGCGAAGTACTGCAACAAACATCAGATTGAAATAAGAAGCATCGCTTCGAAGGATCAAATTTTCATATTAGGTATACATGTATTCGTGGATTTGGTATTGTATGTACTTGCTTAAATCTAAGAACTGCTGACTTTATTACGCGACCATTACGACTCAAAGGGTTTTGATTTCGCGGCAATCTCCAGATTGAATCCTGTTCGTCGATCTTGGCGCTGCGGGATACCCGAGTTTGCGTCGATCTACTGCAAGCTCGCTGGCATCTGATCCCAGCAACAAAGGATGATTGCCATACAAGGATTCTCCAAGATTTCTAGCACGCCATTAGCAGCTTACTTTGTTTCATCGTGGCTGATGCTACTAGGTAGCTGAAGCTTTCCCCGGACCTCTGGTTTTAAAGCAACAAGCTTTCTAACTACGGACTGCCGGTTTTCACTAGGTTGTTAGCTTCGACAGCTTAGTTCCCGCTGTCCCTTCTAACAATGCAAGAAAAGTGCATCATCATTAATTGATCTTGTTACCGTTTTCCTATTTGGACAGTCGATCCACCAACCTGGGGTAGCGAACGAATCATAGCGCAGGATATGACCGAAAACGGCAAGACAAGCAACGAGAATGGGCGACACCCAAGTGAAGACGTCGCCATTGGGGTCGAGGATGTTAGCACTATACCAAAAGGCACAGTTGATCCAATATACGAAGCAAAGGCGAGAGTATTGAACAGAGCGGTAAATTCCTTGAACTTCACCCTGACACCCCTGGTCTTATTCTAATGATAAGAAATGGAAATCATAGATTCAAGATATTGGTATGGGATGGTATCAGTGGCAACTTTTCATAGTTGTAGGGTTCGGTTGGGCATCCGATAATCTTTGGCCGATCATTACATCCCTTATTTTTACGCCCATCTTGAATGAGTTCCATCCGACGCGGGGTCCGCTGCTAAGTCTTGCCCAAAACATTGGCTTACTTGCCGGAGCCATGTTTTGGGGATTTGGTTGCGATATCTTCGGTCGGAGATGGGCCTTCAACTTAACTCTCGGTATAACCGCTGTATGGGGCATGATATCTGCTTCCGCGCCTAATTTCGCCGCCATTGGAGTGTTCGCGGCGTTTTGGTCCTTTGGCGTTGGCGGTAATCTCCCGGTCGACTCTGCCATTTTCTTAGAATTCCTCCCCGGATCCCACCAGTACCTTCTAACCATTCTATCAATCGACTGGGCCGTGGCGCAAGTCATAGCCAATTTGATAGGATGGCCGTTACTAGGATATCGGACTTGCCAACAAACCGACACAGACTGTACCAGAGCCAAGAACATGGGGTGGCGTTATTTCATGATCGCGATGGGAGGGCTAACGCTTATTATGTTTGCTCTTCGTTTCTTTTGCTTCACTATATACGAGTCGCCGAAATATCTCATGGGCAAGGGACTGGATGAGGAAGCAGTGCGCATCGTCCACGAAGTTGCCCGGCGAAATAAGAGGACTTCGGAGTTATCTGTTGAGGATTTGAAGGCGTGTGAGCCGGAAGGGTACGAGAACCGGACTAATGCAAGCGACGTTGTGAAACGTAAGTTAGAAGCAGTCGACCTCTCTCATATCCGGTCCTTGTTTGCGACTGGAAAATTGGCGTACAGCACTGGTGCACTAATGTTAGTCTGGGCTTTTATCGGACTTGGGTAAGTGAGGATCAGCCTCTTTTTCCCTTTCCGCTTTTCCCTCTCGCAACTGTTAATCTTGCCCCCAGTTATCCTCTATACAACGCTTTCTTGCCGTATATTCAAAGTACTCGGGGCGTCGACTTTGGTGATGGATCTACTTACATCACTTATCGCAACTCGCTGATAATAGCGGTACTTGGTGTACCAGGTGCCCTTCTTGGCGGTCTTCTTGTCGAGTTACCTCACTTTGGGAGAAGAGGGGCACTGAGTTTAAGCACGATCCTAACAGGTATTTTCCTTTATTGTTCGACAACTGCAACTAGTTCCTCCAGTTTATTAGGATGGAATTGTGCCTATAATTTCACAAGCAACATAATGTACGCGGTCTTGTACGCTTTTACTCCAGAGCTATTTCCTACCAAAGATCGCGGTACGGGGAATGCGCTTACAGCAACGTCGAATCGTATCTTCGGTATTATGGCCCCTATCGTGGCTATGTTCGCGAACCTTGAGACAGCGGCACCAGTTTACACAAGTGGTGCGTTGTTCATCGCTGCAGGACTCCTTGTCGGTACTTTGCCGTTCGAATCAAGGGGTAAAGCAAGCTTGTGATATAATTCACCGCAATTCCTCTGAACGCCTCCAATTATAAGTGTTGGATTGTCCACTGCCACTACCGTCAAGTTACCTGACCATATTATCAAGTTTTACGCCCTCAGATACTTAGTGTACCGACAACTATTTGCATAAAGCTCCAGAATTTTATGACGAGAATATTTTATTTAAACCAGTAAAAACGGCTTCGTCGAAGCGATTTCAGTACAAAACTTTAAGAAAATATATCAAAACATAGTATCATCGAATTAAACCAGCTTCCTAAGTATTGGTTAATGATCCTTCTATGCACATGCATATGCTATTCGACTCAAATGACCCAAATACCTCTTGTCTTTTATCACGACTTGTAATGTTGAGTAAAGTCGTACTTCATATCGAAGAAACTCAGGTACATCCCTTTCTGCTTCTCAAAATCGTTTTCTGCATCTTTACACGCTTGCATGACGGGGTCACGTTCTAGCAGAGTGTCAGGGTCGCTATCGGACACACGTCGAAAGTTGCTTTGGGAGATGGGATCGATGACCGTCTTCCACTTCTCAACCCGTTTCTCGCTATAGAGGTCGAGTATCGACTCGTCCGCCTTTCCGTCCCAAATCCCCGAGAAGCAATCATATAGACCGCCAACGTCGACGAACCCCCCCGTTATTCCCATCCCACCCCAGGGGTTGCAAAGGTGCGCGGCGTCCGCGGCAAGTAGAATTCGACCCACGCGGAACTTAGGCGCGCAACGTTGGTGCATTTTATACGGCGACATGTTGATCAGCTTATACTCGCCCGGTTTCGGATGACCAGGCAGCATTAACTCGAATTTCCAAGGTTGTCGCTCTTGCATCTGTTCCCAGGTTAAACCAGGAGCTTCGCCGTATGTCACTCTGTACATTCCATCTTTTGTGAGCCTGGCTGCCATCTATATATTTCCATGTAAGTCCCTTTCTTCGAAACTGCGCCCCTATTCAGCTTAGGGAATAACAACTCACATAGAAATGATCGGGGTGTAAGATGAAGTTAGAGTCCTTGAACCCGAACTTAGTGAAATCGTAGTAGATCTAGGTCTCGATTAGCCATCATTAAGCGAATCTGTCACAAGTTTGTGACCCGGCGATTTTAGGAATTCGCAACATACGTTTGTTGCTACGATCTGCCTCTCCCAGGTAAAGCCGGGATACTCATCGCCAAAGAGAGATTTCCTGACAGCACTTCCCGCACCATCACACCCCACAACGTAGTCTCCGTAAATCTTTTTCTTACCCTCAGGGGTTTCAACGTCTACCCAAGCCTGCTTTTCATCTTGACCTGTGCCAACAACCTTATGCTTCCAACTAATCTTGCCATTATACTTGGTCAAAAACTCCTCGAGCATCAGCTCGTCCAGTTGATCTAAGACCAGGCAAGCCATACGCAGGTCTTCGCCATTCAGATTTTCCAGGACCTGAGCGTCCATCCCTGTGATCCAACTGTGATCCTCGAATCGTCTCCAACACATGGACGTCGGGCTCATGCCCCGCCTGCGGATCTCATCAATGACTCCCGCCCGACGTAAATCCGGGATGGCGGGAGATCCGTAGATTGCTGCGCGCGGCTGCTTGTCCAACTCGCGGGATGCTTCTAGGATCTCCACCGGAATTCCATGCTTGGATAGGAGGAGTGCGAGTAGTAGACCCGATGGCCCAGCTCCTACAATAATTATCTAATACCATCATTCACGTTAGTGAGAGATAAAGTCATTATGAGAAAGAGGGAGGATTATGTATGATCATAATCAATCATATATCTTAATGTTGTACCTTTTCAAATGGGCGTGACATGATTGACGAATAACTTGTTTTTGCTTAAGGTGTCGTGGAGAGGATTAATCTATAACAAAAAGACGCGGGGTGCAGCAAGATAAACACCTTGGTTCATTTTTGGATACCTGAGTCCTAGGTTGGTAATCCGTTCTTGGTATTCACTAAAACACTTGCCCACGTGAGTATTACTGACCTACCTTGGTCGGTATTTAAAATCCGGTTTTGGTGAGTGTTCGTACACTTGCCGAAGCCATAGGTCGGGTTAATAAGATCGAGCCGAAACGCTTCCCCGCAACCTCCATGTATGGTGGAGATAGCTCCAAAGCTGTGTTTGGGGTACGCCCCTGGCAAGTTCATGACTTCGCGGCAGCCGGTTGAAAAGGCTGAAAGATGATTGTACTAATCTTTACAATGATGTCACCTTCACTTAGTTTATAGAAAAGTAAAACGAGGCATAAATACCTATGCATGCGGAAAGCATTTACCTCTAAAAACCTGTCTCTGCCGAATATTCGATGACTTTACAGTGGGTTGATTATCATGCCACGTATATCCGGAATGAAGTCAGGTGTGTATTAGGCATGCATTTCTACGGAGGTAGTTGGCTTCTAATCCGATGGTTATTTTCCGTATAGTCAAGACCCTTTGGACGGTCTTTCCGTGTAACTAGGCTAAGGCAAGTGTTGGGGTATGTATGCTTGGTCCTCTGCGGCCGTATCTTCTAAAGCTCGTATTTTTGGACGTAGTTGTCCTTATATCAAAGTAAGTACCCAGAATGGCCGCTAATAATCAACTTGGTGATATCGTAAATAAGGTACTAAAGGACAAACTGGCGATCACTGGTATACTTGCCTCTTCCATCCGCCTTCTGCTTCAAATATCTCCCCTACAGCTTTAGAAACTTCGAGTAAGTGCCTATCGCGATATCTTGGCGCGACCAACGATAAGCCTACTGGTAACCCGTTCTCGCCCTTAAAACCCGGTATGTTTGTTACAGGTGTGTGGAGGGCCTAAAACCATCAATGAGAAGTTGCTCTGTCGGCAATTAGGGATCGCAACTTACCGTCCAAATGGCGTTGAAAACTGGACTTCCAGTAGTTTCCCTACCTACCGAAGCTTCATCGACCACGCTTGGCGTGAGAATAGCAGCGTACTTGCTAGCGATCTTGTCAATCTTAGGTCTTAGAGAAGCAATACCATCAAATGCTTCAAGTTGAGCCGCTCTCGATATGTTGAACTCGTTTTCAACGTGACCAACCAGCATAGGCGCCAGTTTATCTTTTGAAATGCGATACTCGGGCAAAAAGGTTGCTCGTCCGTCAGTTCGTAGCACCACGCCGTGCCATTCAGGTAACTTATCAAACTCAGGAGGTAGCTCGATCTCTTCGACTTCTGCCCCGTGGTGTCTCAATAGTTTTGCGCCTGCCTCCAATGCCGCGATGGTTCCGGGACCCGCCTGTGGCCATACCATCGTCTTAAGGACCGCGAATTTTGACCCCTTGATTGAGAAGTCGTTACGCGGAGAAACGTCATCATCAAGTTCGAAGACATCGGCCAGCAGTTGAAGGTCGTCTACACTGCGAGAGAAGAAGCCAATCGTGTCTAGAATGAGAGAGTACACCTTCAGACCCTCACGGCTGATCGAGTTCCACGTAGGTTTAAAGGCATATACGCCATTAAATGAACCTGGACGAATGGTGCTTCCACCTGTCTGTGTCCCTAGGCCGATTGGTGCTTGAAAGTCTCCTACGGCAGCTGCAGACCCAGAAGATGAGCCGCCAGGGGTACGCGTCACATCGTGGGGGTTCCTTGTTTTAGGGCCCGTCGTAATAGATGCAAACTCTGTCGTCGTTGACTTACCTAGGTACCTGAAATTAGTATGCGGACTCTCTAAGCTGTAATATGCGAAGCCAACTCTTACCAAGAATCAATGCCCCTGCGTGGCGCAATGTGATGATGGATGCAGCATCGAGCTGTGGCTCGTCTCCTTCATAAATCGGAGAATTGTGTTGAGTTGGCATACCTATGAAAAATCAGGACCATTATCTAGAAGAACATGAAGATGCTCTTAAAGTTGATACCTTTGGTGTACATTATATCCTTTACAGCAATAGCCACACCGTGCAGAGGACCTCGCTGTTCCGGCGATACACCATCGAGTTGCTTCGCTTGTTGGATCACATAGTCGGGATTAAGATATGCCCAGGCCTGGACAGCAGCATCCCTCTTTTCGATCCGCGTGAGAAGAGAGCGGGCATACTCCTCAACTGTTAACTTGCCATCTTTGATCTTGGCGAGAGCTTGTGTTGCCGTCAATTGGTAAGGTTCCATTTCAAAGGTTTCGCAATATGGTAGCTATAGTTGAAATACGTCTTTCGCTTGTGAATAGCGATTATATGACGCGATCATATAACGATATGAGTAGATTCGCTCTGCTCTGACATGTATAAGATACTATTGGAGATACCTAATATCGGGTAGTTTCTTCTCTTCCCGACCGGAATCGGAATATAATGAACAGTTGGATCGGAATAGCCCCCCACAGATAGCCGGATAGGTTCGGATCAACCCGAAAATACCACCCTCTTAAGTAGGTACTCATATTGCTTGATTTTGATAGCAGCCACATACATGGATGAACAAGACAGGACGGTTAATATATGGACAGGTACCTAAGCGCTCATATAATACCTTCGAGTAGTTCGATGAATCTTGGCAACTTGCCCAGTGCCACAAAATGGGTTGAAAGATCACAAGGCAGTAACAACGAAGCTGAAGATGTGCTTATTGACAGGTAAATACTTACTTGGCATGGTTTTCGATCGCCGCTCTGCGGCGGCGCAGAATCAGGAAATGACCTTGGGGCGATTTCTAGCTTCATTCTGAAGCTAGAAGTTGTGAATCGTTGACAAAGTTCGTGGCTCACAAAGGATAAACCTTAAGACTTCGATGTGGAGTACTAGTAACCTTCGAAGTTTGATCCTAACCTGTGAACCATCAAAGGATTTTCATTCGAACCTTTACGAATGGATTTTTCCTTCACATGAAAATTCGTTTCAATTAAGCTGCCTTTTCAGCTGAAGCCTCGAGGGATAAAAATTGCAGGACAATCTCGGACCCCCGAACGAAATTATTGCGGAGAAAGAAAAAAAGTCTTTAAGACATTAGCCCCCGACTAATATAAGCTATTATAAGATTCGGATTTTCCCAGCAACAGATTCTTGAATAGTCATTGGCTAGGACGGAATCCTCCACCTCTCTCTGAGAGGTCAAATAGAATTCCTCCGTGGCGCAATTGGCTAGCGCGTCTGACTGTTACTTGTGTCAAACTTGAAGCAATCAGGAGGTTGACAGTTCAAGCCTGTCCGGGGGAGGGAAACACATCTCGCAATTCTTTTTTTTTTTCACACGTAACTAAAAACGGATCGATTCAACCTGTACGTACTTACGTACCTCTTTAATGAGGCCTTTCGAGTGAATACCAATGTTGCAAAGAGCGATGTAAAGGGTAGTGCGGGGTTATTACGCACATAAAAAAATTAACAAGGTTTTAATATTTAAAATGGCAAAACCGGACATTTGTTTTATTACGCAAAATGTTAAAGAAGTTCAAACTACTCAAGATGTATTCAAAAGAAAAGAAAAATAACAAAAATGGCAAAAATTGAAATTAAACTCCCCCGGACAGGCTTGAACTGTCAACCTCCTGATTGCTCAATCACGTATGTGAGAGTAACAGTCAGACGCGCTAGCCAATTGCGCCACGGAGGAATCGGATTGCTCGAGAATTTAGACGATTTGAGATTGATTTGCGAACCACTAGTTCCGTTTATATGATGGGGCCTTTACTAGTTCCACTTTCGAACCTTGAGTTGTCCGAACCAAAACCCGCGAAAGATACATTGGGCTACTAACACTGACTTGTGACGTTTCCTCGTGCTTATGGAACTACGCTTTAATTAAGGAAATGGGCAACGAATCCTACATGGCCTAAGGTATTATATCTCATTTATGATGTTGATAAAATATGTTGCAAGTTTCAAGTGATTATGTAATGTTACCATTGGATACCTTTTTTTATCATGTGCATATAATAATATCGGTGGCGTTTTTCAACCACATAAACCACGTCGATTTCTATTGCTTGTGTGCTTGTTACCTGGTAATCTTTTATCATTTATTACATTGATCAAGTTGTTTAAGCACTTGAAGTACTTATAATTTACTTATAATATTTTTAAACAAATTACTCTTCTCGCTGCAGAAAAGAGACCGCTGTTTGATGTACCCCTTATAACCTCATATTTCAAGCCTCCTTTTTTTCATCATGAATTCGACACTCAATCACTATCAAGACACAGTAGGGACTGCTAGTATCATCCAAGAAAATCAGGCTATTAAACCCTCGCAAATAAACTTACGAGGGGTACAAAATTCGTCCAAAAGACAGCGGTCTACATCAGTTATCCCTACTTCTCCGACTACGAAACGTCCTAAATCTTTAAACCATACAACTAAGTCTATTGAACAAATTTTACCACCTTCTTCAGAGACCTTTAAGCGAAGCGCCCGTCAACGGCTGTTGTCGCTTCCCAAAAACCACACCGTACCAACAGTTATAAGATCCCCGCCGAGCACGTCTGCGGATACGGCCGAAACCCTACCAACAAAGCCTCAACCGGCCACTCCTCCAGAGGCGCTCTTAGAATTACCTACAAAGCTACAGCCGACTACACGCGTAAGAGAGCCCTCCGCAGAGCTTGTCAGAGAGACTCGACCGGTTATTCCCGCAGAGCCTCCTGCGGTGCCTCCCACACTCAACGCTGAACATCCTCCACCACCAGCCCAAGAACAACATCCCTCTACTGCGATTGATAGTGCCGAACTACTATCAGAAGGGGAGATTACGAAGCGTCAGTCTAGACATATCAACGATTGGATTGCCAAGTGCCACGATGCAGATCAAGAAAGCGTTCGATCCAACAACATGTCGGAAATGTCTCTGGCAGACTCTGCTCAGTCGCCGCCGTCCGAGCTTTTAAGCTCCAATTTATACCGGAATAGGATAGCCCTACCTGATGCTCCTCGATATCGAAGCTATAATCTCCGTCAACTTGGGATTGAATTGATAAAGCCATCTTCTTCTCGCATAACCCCAACATGGATTGAGAAGCTCACAAACAATATCGCCTCCAGTCCCCGTGAAGATGAATCGATGAGTACTTCCAAGGCTGTCGTTAAGGGATTGCATTTAGATATTTTGGATGCAGGGACTTCCGATGATATCGACCAGAGTAATCTTCTCCACAGCAGGATCTTGACCGGCCTACAATTACAACAGGATTCTCGATGGGTGAATATTAAAATAAGTGAGGGCTTACGGTACGCCCAAAATACTCTCATCCAGGACCCGGCAGATCCAATGGCTATCATGGCCATCCCAAAACCTGCAAGAACTGTCGGATATAACGATCAATCACTTGATGGTGTCAAGATCCCATACACCAGTGACCAGCACACGTTCACTATGAATAACAAGTACTCGCTGTACACACCTTTCTTGCTAGTGGAAACACGCGTTGATTCGTCGGGCTATACTGTGAAAAATCGCATGCTTGGTGCGGCTTCGGCATGCCTTAATGTAAACAGCCGGGTGCTAAGCTCTGCAAAGAACGCTGTTTACAGCCTTATTCTGAGCGATAATCTTGCGGAATTGTTTGTTTCTTGGATCGATCTAAGCACTGATCGATGCAATTATTGTACTAAGTTGGTGAGGACCTTTACCATGTGCGGATGGGAGGATTTCGTACTTTTGCGACGATATATCCATAATATCATTGGCTGGGGATCCGGTAATAGGCTTTACGAAATAAGGGCTGCATTCAGTGAAGGGTTGCCGCCACAGAGAGCTGGGCGCCAATTAATTATGTCACCTCCACCTGCGCCGGCACCACGAACGGCGTCGCGCTCCTGGCAGCCGACACCACAGCTACCGTCCCGCCAGTCAACACCTATGCAGGAGGTGTCGCTCATTGGGGGACTGCCACCGTCGTTGTCATTACCGTACGTCGCCCAGCAGATGCTTGCGTCGCAGACGGCATACATATCAGGGGCACTATTTCCTGAGCAGCAGGTATCTAGGCCACCGACGCCTAGGCAGCAGGCGCCGATAGTCCCTTCGCAGCCAACGTTTCGCCCTCAGCCATCAACACCATATGCTAGACCGCCAAGACAATTTCCCAATCAATTATTACAATATTCTAACCATGATTATGGTGCTGGCCAGCTGTAGCCGTTCCTCAATCAACTAAGGTATAATAATAGACAATCGACGCAGCAGCCGACACTGGTCCCCAGCAGCCGGGGCTTTATCAACAGCCAGGATCTCGCCCTCAGCAGTCAGGACCTAGTATTAATTAGCACTACCTCGGTAATAAACAGATAACAGATATTTCCAAACAATCTGTAACCCACACTCTATACTTTTACTCCGAGTTTACGAAGGGATCTTATGTCAAAACTCCGGTAAAGCCAGATTTCTTTTCAAAAATTTCTATAGGTATCCTGGAGGTCCGATATCTCCAGCCGCTTATCCCCGGATATCACATGTTTCATTAATTGATGATTGGCTGCAGGTTACAGGGGTCATATTTTTTAGCCAATAAAATTAAAAGAACCCTTGCTCCTTAACGTATCTCGAGGAATCCCTGTCATAGACAAGAGATCGAATACCTTAGAGGGCTTTCGAGAGCTTTACCAAGACTTCTTAGAAAGGTAATACCGACAATTCCGGGATTAAATCCGTAAAACTCTAGCTATCTCCGGTAGGTGAGCAGTTGGGCAACGGGGTGCCACCGGGCCGGTAAAGCAACTGGCACGCTGTGAGTAGTGGTCCACCAGCCCGGCAGCTGGCAATTTAGATGACGGGCGGTTGAACCGTCCTTATATATCACGTGATGCAGACCAGGGTGTAGCATTTAGCGCGGGGCTAAAGTGCGGATGCACCCAATCATCAATTGAACCATGGATTAGCGTGGCGCTAGCTTATCGATAAAGAGTTCAACAATCTGGACCTCGAGTGCGCATAAACCCAATAGTTGCCTGATTTCTTACTACGGTGTTAGGGGTAAGTTTTCCCCTTTCGATACGGCCCCGCAATACCCACAAGTAAGCCCTCTAAGCCATTTAAGGCCTAGCGGGCTATTAGGTAATGATTCCAATACTTTCAATTTTTACATCAAATCTAAGGATATTGAAACGTAAAAAATAAAACTACCATAAATGTTTAAATATTATAATATATATTATAAAAAGGTTTATTTAAATATATATTTTAAATCTAAAAATTTAAATTTTTACGATTTTTATTT
Source organism: Annulohypoxylon stygium (assembly GCA_003314315.1). Taxonomy (NCBI): domain Eukaryota; kingdom Fungi; phylum Ascomycota; class Sordariomycetes; order Xylariales; family Hypoxylaceae; genus Annulohypoxylon; species Annulohypoxylon stygium. The sequence goes on from QLPL01000023.1 coordinate 23,126, forward strand.
ATTTCTAAAAATTAAGTTGAAAATGTAGTCTTTATATGCCTTATTAATAAAATAGGTACATTTGTAAAAAATGTCAAAAGTTGGGAAAGTATCTTTTTTGATCCTTGGACATACTAGCACGTATTTAGTATGGTGTTGTGTCTAGCGAGATCCATATGTACATGCCAAGGAGGGTAAAACTTAGGCCTGGTACCGTAGTAATTACCTAGTTGTAAAACGCAGTGCCGAAGGCACGAGGAGACGCCACAAGCCAATGCTAGTATACCCTGATAGAAGTTCGGACACTTCGATCATCATATAACTACTTTGCTGTTACACGGAGCAGCATACCGTGAACAAGTTGCGTAGCTATCGCACCTTGGCTGTCGGAATAGAGGGCGGTATGATATCCGACACGCGGAACGCTCGCTGGTTGGCCCATATGGACTCAACCAAAAGCGCCTGGCTCGAGTATTGTTCTCGAAGTCGCTAACAAGCATAATGTAATAGTTGAATTAAAGCGGATCGACCGTCTGTCGGCCAGGAAAGCCACTCCGCCGCGAGCATATATATCGTTCCCATCAGCCTTAACTCTACAACTGTGCCGACTCGACTAAAGACGCCTGGCCTCATCGAAATGCTTCGAAGTTACATACATAGTAGGGAGGCGCTCGTCAAGGCTTCGCGAAAATGTTCTTTCATGAAAAATCTATTGTCGGCTTTGACACCACTTTTGGTAGAAACACGCTTTAGATTCTTAAGCACATAATGGATAGCGTAGATGGATAAAATTCCGGTTAAATGTGAAAGTTGATGACGGCGTCGAGGCTCAAATCCCGCTAGTTACTCCACTAGCAGGCATGCTTTACTGATTTCCTTCGCTGCAGGAACCCCCGCAACTCGCCAATCACGCTAATTGCAAGCGAAGCCCAGGACCTTTTAGGTATTAGATGTACAAGTACCTACAACATTGAACCTCCTAAGACATCATCTCGAATTATCCGCCAACCGACATTCATCTTTCTTAAACACCTCAATAGCTTCTCCTCACGATGCTATGAACATGGGTCTTTTTACACCAATGTGAGGTACTATACGCGCTATAGTCAATTCAGGCACCTTAAGACTTGGCAATCCATCCGATCTTACGTAGTATTCCCGTTATTACATGGCCTTGACATATGCTCAATGAAGACATGCAGATTAACCTAGCTGAACAAGGTCGACTGTTCCGTGTCTACGATGGCGATTTACTTTAGCTCTCCTGCTCGGGTGCATTTCCCGGATGGCACCGAAACCGATTTATTGGTACCTATATACTACCATCGTTTTCTTCCCGACTCACAATGTCTTCCTATCCATTCCCGTCTGCTCGTACTTGAGACAGGCGAATTGAGAGAGCACTCTGTTCTATTGAGGGTTGGACCTTCTGACTCTATCAATCATGCGACTCATACCTCTAAAATGGCATCCTGTAGTAACAGCAATTGGGTACGCTCCACTTGTAGTTGCTCTCGGACAACAACCTATCATTAGCTTCAGCGACAGCGCGGGAGCTTTTCAAGTAGCTGGTGGTCCGATTGCTCAACCTCAGATTCTCGTCTCAAGTAACGAATCTTGGGGGGTGATTCGAGCGGCTGGCGATCTTGCAAAGGACTTTGGCCGAGTGACTGGAATCAACTTCACGCTGAGCAACGGAGAAGCCGAAGCCGAACCGGCAGCATACGAATATAGACCAATTACACGAAACTATACTCATGTAAGCTACCCAGTTCGATCATATACTACCACTTATGTCAAATCCACCTTACATCAAAATGAATTTAAAGCCTGGTAGCTTGTAGTCCGAGATATGCCTGTCCCCAAGCATCTACATTGCTACAACAACTTATTAACATCTCATACATAGTACGAGGCTAATGATACGCAACGTTTCCTCGGTCCCGAATTCGCTGACCCATCAACCGAAAACACGATCGTAATTGTGGGCACTTTAGGACACTCTAAAGTTGTTGATGACCTCATTACTGCCGGGAAGTTGAATATATCAGATATCGAGGGAAAATGGGAATCTTTCACGACTAAAATCGTTGATGACCCAGTAGCCGGTTGCGCAAAGGCTGTAATCATAGCAGGCAGCGATCCTCGCGGCACGATCTTTGGCATATACGACATTAGCGAGCAAATCGGCGTCAGTCCGTGGTATTGGTGGGCAGATGTTCCAATCAAACAATCCAAGGAAATCTATGTTCTCCCCGATGGTAAAACCCAAGGTCCTCCTTCGGTCAAATATCGCGGCTTTTTCATCAACGACGAGCAACCTGGGTTATCAGGATGGGTTGAGCGGAACTATCCAGACACTCCCTATGGAGTTGGATATAATGCCGACTTTTACTCCACCGTTTTTGAGCTTCTACTTCGATTACGTGCGAACTATCTGTGGCCGGCTCTTTGGGCGACGATGTTCGAGGTCGATGACCCAGCAAGCCAACCGCTTGCGGACGCGTGGGAGATTGTCCTCGGAAGTTCGCATACTGAACCGATGATGCGTGCGCAGAATGAGTTTGGGACCTTTTACACTAATGAGGGTCTTGGGCCCTGGGCGTACAATCTGAACAACAAGACGATCGACGAATACTTTGTTTATGGCGCTCAACGAGCAAAGCCCTATGCTCGGAACAGCTTGTGGACTATGGGCATGCGGGGGACCGGGGACACTGCCATCGAGGGTCTGGGAGTAGAGTTTATTGTCAGCATGCTAGAAACTCTCGTTCATAACCAGCGTGCTATAATTGAGGATGTGCTAGACGTCACAATCGACGAGGCCCCTCAGCTCTGGTGTCTTTACAAAGAGGTCATGTCATACATCCAACAAGGCTTGACAATTCCCGAAGACATCACTCTCTTGTGGGCTGATGACAATTGGGGTAATGTTCGGAGAGTACCCGTCGGAAATGAGACGACACGATCAGGGGGTGCTGGTGTTTACTATCACTTCGATTATGTCGGCGACACCAGAAACTACAAATGGATCAACACAATTCAGCTAGAGAAGACGGCAGAGCAGATGCAGCTTGCGTACGCTCACGGTGCCGATCGCATATGGATTGTCAACGTCGGGGACCTGAAGCCTTTAGAGATACCGCTCACACATTTCCTCGACATGGCGTACGATATCAATCAATGGGGAGTAGATGACGTCGGCAACTGGACACTTGCCTGGGCAACTCGCGAATTTGGTTCTGAGTACGCCCCATCTATCACTGAAATCACGACGCGTTTTGGTATGTTCGCAGCAAGGAGGAAATTCGAGTTGGTGGAGCCTTATATCTATTCGACTATTAATTACAATGAAGGAGATGCAGTATTGGGTCAATGGCAGGGTCTTGCTCAAGATGCGCAGGCAATCTATGACCAACTAGACGAAGCTCATCAGCCGGCATTCTTTGAGATGGTTTTACACCCAATTCTCGGTGGCCAAATCATCCACGAAGTCCATATCGGCGCCGAAAGGAATATGGTATATGCCAATCAACATCGGAATGCAGCGAATGACATGATTTCTAGGGTTTTGGCTAGTTTTGACGCCGATGCTGATCTCACGATAAGATGGGATGATCTACTAGATGGGAAATGGAAGCACATGTTAGATCGTAAGTCAACCTGCAATATAACGTTTTCAAAAATCCCTTTGAGGTGCTGATTTTGTAGAAACCCACTTTGGTTATGATGGTTACTGGCAGCAGCCAATGCGAAACGTTCTTCCAGCAATGGCTTATGTCCAAAGTGCGATATCATCGATAGCAGGCAGTGTCGGAATCGCCGTCGAAGGGTCAAATGCTAGTATCCCAGGAGACGACAAATATCACGCAAATTCGGGAAATACGCTCGTACTTCCGTCACTGGATCCGTATGGCCCTGAAATACGCTGGTTTGACGTGTTTTCCAGGGGGAGGGCTAATTGTGACTGGTGGGCAGAGACAGACTTGTCCTGGGTAAAACTGTCGCAGTACAATGGAACGGTAGGGCCTGATAATGGTACGGACAGTCGTGTTTTCGTCTCGGTAGATTGGGCAAGCGCACCGCAGGTCGTCAATAACACGGTCGCCAACATTAACTTCTCTACTGGCTGCGGCCGCGACGGCTTCTCGAATTGGTACGGCCGACCGATTGTGCAACTTCCCATCAACCTACGCACGGTTCCGTCCAATTTCACCTTGGGCTTCGTCGAGTCTGACGAGCACGTTGCAATAGAAGGACCGCACTACCAGCGAATATTCACACCGTCCGGCGCACCGTCAGACTCGGAGATCACTTACAAGATCCTGAAAAATTACGGACGCACGCTTGGTGGAGTGACTCTCTGGCCTCAAAACACGTCGCCTCAAACGCCCGAGACCGCTCCAGCTCTTGAATACGATTTGTACCTATTCACCAACATATCGAAGGCTAATGTAACGCTATACCTCTCGCCGACACAGAATTATCTCTCCGACAAAACGCCGCTGGAATTCGCAGTGTCCCTATTTCCTGCAGGTGCGGAGCAGACCGAACCGCAGGTTGTCCAATTTGTTGGCGAGAGCGTCGGGGCGGACATGCCATCTGGTTGGGCCCGTGCCGTAGCCGATGCTGTTTGGGGGCTTGCGCCGGTCCACAACACGACGACAACGTGGAATATTGCCCAAGAAGGAGCCTATACGCTTAGGATCTGGGGACTAGCGCCGAGCGTCATCGTGCAGAAGATCATTGTGGATTTAGGTGGTGTGAGACCAAGTTATCTGGGTCCGCCGGAGAACTTTCTCATGGGGAGAGACGAGATTGGCGTATATAAACAGACTAGCTTTGCGGATGCATATGAAGTAGGTAGGTAGATAGGGTAAAAGCCCTACTGCTCCTACTGCTATTTTGATCACGACCTCCAGGGCTCTGTTTGTACTGCAAACATACTTAAGTAGTACAGTCTGTAGCTAGGTAATAAATCAGTCCATTAATCGATATAACTGTGCCTAGCAAATAAGTAGGTACGTGATAGCCCGTCAATTCATTGCCATTGTCGAGACTAATATTCAAGATTTCGGTACAGTACGAAGTTAATACTATGTATCAACAAATACTAAGGTACTTTTAAGACACTTGTGCGATCGCGGATTGGCTCAAAATTTAATGAAACAAAATTTCCGGGGATCTTGATCTAGCGATACTAAAAGCAGCCAATCAGTTACTCGCTAGCAGGGAGATATGTTTTGATTCCCCACCAATGTCACATTGAAGCTGGACGCTAAAAGCAAGGCAGCTGCCGGTTGCTGTGGTGACTTTTTGGTAAGGTACAATCAACACTAATTTTAGTGGTTTTCAATGCAACAACCTTGGACGCTACAACAATACCCAGTACAATACCCAGTACATAGCGATGTCCGTCCCATTGACAACATCAAACATCAAAATTCTTGATGACGATATTTTTCTACACCGAACCTCCTACATCTAACACATAAACCATACGGGAATCGACGACGGCTCACTCAAACCCGGCTACGGCCACACATAACGGATACTAACATAACAGTTGGGCTAATTTATAATTTGGAGTTGAACAAAAACACGGCAGTTGTTGATAATTTTACATACCTACTACATAACAACCACACTACCTATTTCGCTTCCATTCTTATGACGACTTTTTAACTTTAGTTCTACAACGAATTTGTAGGGGGCAGCTCAATTCAGGGGAAAGCGGCACTACAATTATCACACAAGCACCCGACATGGCTTCGTTTAAGGATCCAGGTGCTTCATCGATCACTGTCGCAGGTAAGACATTCAAGTTTCATCAGATGAGGGTAAGAAGAAAAGATACAATGCTAATATAGACTCTAAAAGTGCGAGTGCGACCATTCACCATCAGAGAAGCAGCACAATTGTACGTCCACACCGCTTCAATCGGTACAATTGCGGCGATTCTAACTTGGTAATAACCACAGGCAACGTAACGATGACGGTACCCTATTTCTAGGAGACGGTTCCCTAGCGGCAGCACCTCAGCCAAAGCTCAAGCAAAGTGGCATCCGCTCCGTGATTAAAGTAGTCGACGACCGATGCTTGTATGTTCACACGCCACTATACATGTTTCTACACATCCACACGCACATGAAATTGTCGCAATTTCCATCATAGACGATTGATAACTAACTGACATTTCCGTCATAGAGTATTCGACCCCCCTGAGGATAACCCCGTACAGAAGTTTTCTAGGTCGGTAGTACCAAATGGCAAGAAAGTCAAAGACCAGGTCTTTGCATTCGACCGAATATTCGACGAGAACACCTCTCAGACAGAGGTATACGAGGCAACAACAAAGAACTTGCTAGATAGCGTACTCGACGGCTACAATGCGACGGTGTTCGCATATGGAGCTACGGGATGTGGCAAGACGCATACGATCACCGGAACGTCTCAGATGCCCGGAATCATATTCTTGACGATGCAAGAGCTCTTCGAGAAGATTTCCGACCGTAGCGACGAGAAGCATACGGAGATATCATTATCATACCTGGAGATTTACAATGAAACCATTCGAGATCTGCTGGTCCCCGGGGGCAGCAAGCAAGGATTGATGCTTCGCGAGGATTCTAACGCAGGCGTTACCGTATCCGGACTCACGAGTCATCACCCGAAAGATGTTCAAGAAGTTATGGACATGATTGTACAGGGAAACGAATATCGCACGGTGTCTCCCACGGAGGCAAACGCAACATCGTCTCGATCTCATGCTGTCCTGCAGATCAATGTTGCCCAGAAAGATCGCAACGCGGCCGTCAATGAGCCTCACACCATGGCGACTCTTAGCATTATCGATCTTGCTGGTAGCGAACGAGCTAGCGCTACGAAGAACCGAGGAGAACGGCTCATGGAAGGTGCAAATATTAACAAGTCGTTGCTCGCATTGGGCAGCTGTATCAATGCGCTCTGCGATCCTCGGAAGAAAAACCACGTACCGTACCGAAACAGCAAACTGACGCGATTGCTCAAGTTCTCGTTGGGCGGAAATTGCAAGACGGTCATGATCGTTTGCGTCAGTCCGTCCAGTGCCCACTTTGACGAGACGCAAAACACGCTGCGATACGCCAACCGAGCAAAGAATATCCAGACCAAGGTTACGCGAAACGTCTTCAACGTCAACAGACACGTTAAGGATTTCCTGGTCAAGATCGACGAGCAGATGGCTTTGATCAACGAGCTCAAGGCCCAACAGAAGGATGCGGAGAAATTATTCTTCGCCAAATTCCAGAAGCAGCTTGAGAAGAAGAGTTGGTCTGTAAAGGAAGGTGTTCAGAGAATCCAAACAGCGTATGAGAATTCTCAAGCCGAGCGACAGGAAAAGGTAAATCTCATGAAGAAGCAACGAGGTATCGAGCGCCGAATCGGACTGTTATCGTCGTGGATTGCGGCCTTCGACACCGTTTGCGACATGAGAGAAGACGAGGATGCGATGCCACCTAACCTTGTAACCATGCGCAAGACGGCCGTGGGCATTCAACTAGAACTCGAAGACAGCCGACAGCATATCCACCAGAAGCTGAGCAAGATGAATTGGGAGCGCGCTATTGACGGAGCTCTTCAGCATAGCATCAGCCAATTGCCTTCGGGCGACGGACACGTGGTGGAGAATGGCGAGATTGAGAGTCTAACGAGAGAGGCGGAGTTGTGGAAGGCCAAGTTCGCACGGGAAGCCGATCGCGAAGTTCTCGAACAGGATCGAGCGGGCGATGCAGGCATCATGCAAGTTCTTCTGACTGCCCAGTTCGAAATTCTCTCGTCACTCGCGGATACTATGAATATGAGCGAGGAAGAAGCCGTCGCCCATGCCAAGAATATTATTCACCGTCTTCTCGAGACCGGATTTACGGCCACTGCTCAAGTAGTCAAGCCAGATGGGGCTAAAATGCCAGTAGAGGCATTCCCGCCTACAAAACGTGGGACTCCCAAACGAAAGAAGACGACAAATCTTGGCAAGGAAGCGATTAAACCAATACCAAACCCAGCCTTAGCAGCTGTTGTAGCATCTCAACCACAGCCGGCCCCTGGCTCGCCAATGAAGGGATCACCTAGACGCCGCAAAGCACTTAACGCTCGAAAAGGTGTCTCTTTCACCCCCTCGAAGAAAAAGTCTCCTTCGAAACGCGCAGTGCGATGGCGCGACGACGACGGCGAATCTGGGACTTTGGCCGACTTTGAGAAGACTCCTCAAAAGTTTGAATATTCTCCGGAACGCACTTCGCCGCAAAAAGCGATGCCGCAAGTTTCTGCTATTCCGTTGAGCCTCAACAGAGATAGCTCTGACAGCCCCGCCCGAGAATCAAGCCCTTCCCTCACCATTCCCGAGATGTCAAGCATCCCTATTGCGAAGCCTAATAGGTTCCAAGCCGGATTCTTGTCGAAAGCTCGACCTTCAGATGCCGGCGGTTCGCCTACGCCACCGACGATATCTATAAATCTTACATCCTCTTCTTCCGAAGGCGAGGGGAAGCCTAGCCCTTTACGAAATCTCGACGTTTCGAGAGCAGCTAACATCTACTCTCCAAAAACGCGCCTTTCCTTGAGCCCTTCGCAAATACCAGCACCTCGCGTGTCCTCGATCTCGTCTTTCGACGAGAACCAACCTCCTTCGTCCGCATCCGACTCTGAGAATTCCACGATAATCGATACGTCTAAGTTACGTTCGGCGATCCATGCGAGCAAGAGGCCAAAGCGCCTATCTTCGCTAGCAGGAAGCATCACGGGTGCCGCTGCGGCCTCTAGAAGAGTGTCGTCGATCGGGCCTCTCACCGGTGCGCACAAGACCAGCGCTAGCTACTCAGGTCCGTTGGCGTCCAGCACAAACGGCATCTCTCGACTACGACGCGGTAGTGCGGAGCGACGCAGAAGCCCTCCCATCAGCTGCTCGCCACAAGATATGCCGGGTCAGTCGAAGGCTTTCACTCCCGGCCAGGCTAGACGTATGAATCTGGGCGGTAGCATGCGCGGCATGAGCGGACTAACAAGCCCGAGCGAGCGAAGAGAGAGGATGGAGATTGCTAACAGCCGTGGGCGTCGAATTACTATTGGTGGTTCAGCAATGGCTGGCGGTAGCATGAGAAAGGACAGGAGCAGCTTGGCTTGGCGATAAGCTCGCTGCTACGATTGTACAGGACTTGTCAATGTTGAGGCATGCATGGATGAAGAATCAGTTGTGGAATTACCCTTTGCAAATTGCGCGTCTTTGTTCTTCTCAAAGTCTCTGGTCGAGACTGGAGTTCAGGTTTCTACTCTCGCAACGTCACGAATAGGTCGGGGCAAGATAGTGTATCGGAGTTGAGGGGTTCTGTATTCAGTAATTTTCTGTATTAACTAGGGTTTGGTCCTATTGCTACCGGCTGCGCTTAGCAGCATATCCGGTACTCCGAATCTATTCATTATTCACTTGGTAATGGCTGGGGATGACTGATTGTTCGGTGATTTGGTGAGAGTGGATGTGCATGATTGATTGTACGGTTGCCGTTCTACTGATGGGGTTACGAATTGATTTCTTTCTGGTTGGTTGAGAATCATGAGCTGGATTGAGAATAATATGAATAAATTAATGTCTAAAAGATTGATATTTTTCGACTGTATAAAAATACCCTCTAGTTGAAAAAAAGACAATAGCCCTGGAGATTGCCTGCTAATGATCCATGAAATCCATTGATGACGTCGAGGGACGGGATTCCAGTGGTCCGGGGCTTAACTATAGCGGGCGCTAAAGGATTAGTGCTGAACTTTAACGATTGTCGGGGCGCTCTATCATCACCACCATCGAATCCATTTCGTGATCTGTCTCATTAAGACTTCATGATTCATCACAGGTAGCCATATATCCCTGGCTAATCGAAATTTCAATCCATAAGAAGTCCTGGTAGAAAGGATGGGATAGTAAGTCGAGTAGATATTTCATTGATCGTTTCATTCTCGGTCCCAGAAACTCATCTGTTTCATAATTCTCTGTCGCGTTTGATCCTCGACTTTAATGATCTTCAATCCCTACCTAAATATTTGCCTATGGACGAGAAGACTTGAATTCTGAGTGAGCTTTTCAAAATAGCAAATGAGTCCGACATATCAATTTACCTCAGTATCCTCCAAATTCATACCAAAATCATGGCGGACGGCGTCCACGTCCTCGATGGCTATTACCTTGCTATCACGCTACTCATAACTATTGCGTATCAGCTATTCTTCTTTTCCATAGCATTCAGCTGTAAATTCGACAAATTAACAGGTGCTTATCCCAACTCATTAACTTGCCTACCGATTGTTCTCTCTAACTGAATATCAGACTTCGCCGGGGGCACTAACTTCGTAGTCCTCGCTATTATCACCCTAGCCTTCAGCCGCCATCCCGATGCGCGACAAATAGTCGCGTCGGTATTCATCATGGCTTGGGGCTTGCGCCTTTCCCTCTTCCTTCTGTATCGCATCCTCAAAACAGGCAAGGATGACCGCTTCGACGACAAGCGCGACAAGTTCTTCCCCTTCCTAGGGTTTTGGGTGTTCCAAATGCTTTGGGTGTGGACTGTTTCCTTGCCTGTGACGGTGTTGAACTCGCCCGCTGTCCGTCAGTATTCTCCGCAGGCGTATTTTGGTACAGGCCGAGATATCGCGGGTGTGATCTTGTTCGTCATCGGTTTCATCATGGAGAGCGTGAGCGACGTGCACAGGATGGTGTTTAGAGCTAGGAATAATAAGAGCGCGTTCTGCAACTCTGGATTTTTCAATTGGAGTCGGCATCCGAACTACTTCGGCGAGATAATTATGCAGTTTTGTAAGTTTTCTTTCGACGCACAGAGAACATAGAATGTAATCGAGTCATCTATACTAATAATAGCAGCTATTTACATGATATCGGTTTCTGCCGCAGCAGATGGGTCTGTCGGCGGGCAAGCCTTCAAAGCCCTCTACGCCACAATATTAGGACCATTTTTCCTTACCATTCTTCTTATGTTCGTCTCAGGTCTTCCGCTTTCCGAACGTCCCGGAGCCAAGAAACGTTACGAGAATGGACTGAATTGGGAGGCTTACCAGCGATACCTGAACCGTACCAGCATATTAATCCCCTTTCCTCCCCAGATCTACGAGAAGCTTCCCACATTTGTCAAGAGAACTGTATTTCTTGAGTTTCCTATGTATGTTTTTGACCCGACGAAGCATTCTGATGATGCCACCAAAGATCAGCATTCTGCGGCGACACGGGACCGTAGCAATAGGCGACCGGAGGATATATAAGCCGTCGAAAGAGAAAAAGGGTTTTAAGGGTAAAAAACGAGGATATCAGTTTCATATTAAGATGAAATACATTAAAAACTGACAATAATAACCCACTTTATGTACGCCTCTTATACCGCGAACCCTTACACCGGCTATCATCAATTAGATTCGACAGCTCCTGACTTTTAATATGGATCATATGATAGGTCTAGAGACCGATTGATCAATAGCTCACGTTCCACCCAACTTCCCGCTCAATTCGCAAGCACCTTTCACATAACTTGTGTTAGAAGTATTCTCTCCGATATTCTCTCGCGTAGGCCAACCTCCATTTCCCACGAGCATCCCAGGGGCATCCGGGGGTTGGTCGAGAGATTCTTGAGAGGTGCAGTAATCGGATTCCGAAGGTTCTTCTGAGAAGGACTCCGAGCCCTCGGGGATAGGGACCATGGCGGACTTAGTCCAGATATGGATCGCACGGGACCAATCGAGCCCTTCCAGACACTTCAGCCATTTTGTAGTTAGCGTATAAAGCTCGAAGACTATGCTGATTGTGATCTCGCATTTTGAGAATCATCCTTAACCTTAGGCTTAGGTGATAGACGACATGAAAGATAAAGGGGTGTCATGAAACTATATACATACCCCTCCTTTCACGGAGACGACATTCTTGCCCTAGCTATTAGTTAGTAATTGTGCCGTGAGTATTAAATGAAATACTCACTGGTGTAGTGTGGATGAGTCTTGTACCGCAGTTGCGGCAGAAATAGCTAACGGGAAGCGCATTAATCATGTCGGAATCATCAAAAGTGGCATGAAATAAGTTGATTTGAATGCGTATGAAACTCACCAGTATAGCGAATGTCCTGTATGTGTCGGCCGACTTGTATAATACAAATTAGCTAGGAAGAGCTACTTCGGACTAAACCCCTTTTCGAACTCACGTATAGCAAGACAAGAGCTCAGCCTGTGGCAACGGAAATCGGGGGAAGATAGCAGACGTGCCGAAAGCAGAGCTGGTTTGGCGACGACATTCGGCACAGTGGCAGATGTAAAGCGCGAGCGGTTTATCCAGGGGCGTCTTGAAAGAGACGGAGCCACATTGACAACGAGCTTCCATAGCGCATTTCCTTTTCTCTGAATATGGGATGATTGTTAAGGTAAACAGGCAGAACGGGAGTTATCCAGTACTTATTTATACTCGATGCATTTACAATAAATACCTTTAGATCTTTTTGGTATACGACATATTATAAACAGATGGTTTAAGGGGCTAGGGGTTGGCATCCGTTAATGGAGTAGGATGGCAAGGTTTAGTTGAGTCAGCGGACCGAAGCCGAAGCCGTCGTGCCTGGCTGCCTGGTCAGGGTTCTCGCGATCCCCGCAGATATAATCTCGATCGAATTAGTCATCAGCCCTATAGTAAGACTAGATAATAACATGTGATCTTTCAATCTCAACGATTTGATTCATGAATTAAAACTCCCATTCTGTTTGTGACTTACACATATTAGATGCTTATGTACCGAAACTAAATAAATAATGCGGCAATCCATCATTTCTAACGACCAAACCGGACAAACCATCAAGACTCAGCCATAACTCCGCGGACCGCGTTGGGGTAAATTAAAAATGACATCACGATATTATAGTGGTACCTTGTTAGGTACTCTGAGTCATTCCTTAGGTACCGAGATTAAAAGCCCTTGATGGAAATTCTATTTGAACGTAGGAGACAGGTTTAGCCAATTACCTTCGTGATTGTAGACGGCACCAGTACCAAAAGCATTAACATAGACAAATTACTCAATTGAAGCTTCGACACGATGAGAAAGCATTGCAGGCACAGTATTGCGACGTCGCATATTCCCCATTCCAAGAAGAGCAGTAATATCAGAAAAATCAATATGCATTGAAAAGCAAATATCTCCATTGCGCCGATGCGGTCGCAAACGTTCCTACTCAGATTCCACTCCCACCGAAAGAATTGACGAACGAAAAAAAAAAAAAAAATCAAATCCCTGCCGTAACCCGAAAAGCAAAAAAAGGTATCCTTGTTGTACGACTCTGGACATCGTGAAAACCTTCGATGTTGTCGTGGTAGATACCAATTGCATCCATTTGTATGGTCTGGCATTGTTTGTCGCCAGTTGCTGTTTGCGAAAACCAGTGGTGCATTCCAAGTGTCGAGAAGAAGTCAGAAAAGAGAGGCCCAATATTCCACGTCATACCTCCAGTTCGTAGAATACTTGGTGCCATCATGCTCTTTTGCGCCTGTGCGCATTTTACCAAATTTTAACCCCGGCCTTGATCTGGCGTTTCATGGCTTCTTGTGCCTTCTTGATCATTGGGTGTTGGGTGTCACCGTCGTCTACCTCATCCGTGAACCTCACCTCCCTCTTGGCTTCGATCGCCTCAGCCTCTTCCTCGACTCTAACAGGCCCAATCGCCTTGTTGACCCTGGCCTTGATCTGTAGTTCCATTGCTTCCTGTGCCCTCTTGATCATTGCCTCATTCTTGGCTTCGATCGCCTCAGCCCCTTCCTTGGCTTTGGCTGCCTTAGCCTCTTCCTCGACTCTAGCAGCCTCAACCGCTTTCTTGACTTTGGTGTCTATTAGTTTGTCAAGGTTTGGGCCTGACCAGAAACTCCAGCACTGATAAGCAAAGCATGCGCCGATGACCAGAGCGATGTTGACAGCAAGGATGAAGGATACAGCCATCATTGCGAGAATATGTATAGCCGTCTTCATCAAGATGTAAGCGGGACGGTTGTTGTCGCGGTACAAAGTTGACGCGCCGACGAATACCGCGGGGATCGCGCAGACGACTGCAAATGTGAAAGGAATGACTTCGGTGTCATCGTCGGGAGTGAGTTCGCGACTCGTTTCGCTGAAGTACTGGTCCTCCATAGTGGAGAGTACACACCGTCGGTGCTGTACGGGACCGTGTCGGTAGATAGATAGATGATGTCGGATGTCTAATGGTAGATGACGGAGGTCTAACGGTAGACGACCAGCAATGGATGGATTGTCTAATTGTGATCGTGAATGTCAGCGAACTTAATGCTTCGGAACAATGTGGGATGGTATGGACTGACGCAATATTCTGCAGGAAGGATGTGATGCCTTGCGAGTTGAAGGTTGGTTGACTTGATGAAAGTGGAAAAGAAAAGAGTATGTGTGTGCTTTGTGCAAAAAATCTAGACCTTCCAATAAATGTAAGTGGGAAGGTGGGTAGGTGACGAGAAAGCTGATACCAAGTGTCGACGAAAGGTGAACGACAAGGCCTGTCACCTGACACCGAGCACCTGAGATCGCACTGGGCAATGTCCGCACTTCCAAAGATAAAGAAAGACGACTGATAAGTTCTCGTGAGTCATAGGGATGGTTCGTTCGTTCTGGAACCAAATTATTAGCATTACATCTAGATCACATATACATGACCAACTGTCCTCGAACCCAACCCAACCAAGCTAAACATAATACGAACATACAACCTATCTATGTGTGTCTAAAGTGTGAGGTGAATCGGATCTAGAACCAAGAATGTTAGAAAGAGACCATCTTACGGTCGTCAATATTTCGTCACGAACAATTAGCCCACACCCGAGACACGATCGCAAATGTCTCCGACTGCCGTGTTCATGTAGCTTCCGATAAAATGGCTCCCAAGGGTCGAATATATCCGGGCCCTTGATACCTCCGAGCTCCACTTTCACAATTCGTCCCCGAAACTGCTGACTGTGATGCAAATACTCTCCGGACTTGTCGGTAGAAATCGTTGACACACGACCACATACGACCACGCGAGCCAAAACAACCTCATGATCCACCTCTTCCAAGTGAAGTCCGCGATGGCGACTGCATCCAGCTCGGCAATTTCGATCGTTTCCATACCTCCTACAAGTCTCTCGCTCTTTCAACACAGCAAACCCGGACATACTGTTCCGTCTCAGTCTTCGACTCGTTCAACGCCTCCTCTAAGCTCTGGCACCAATCCATCTTAGTATCGTCGTCCCAATCAGCGGCCGAAAGCTCAACCTCCAGACACCGGAGCCGCTTGAGCTGCTTTAGCCCATTCTCGATCCACTCTTCTACTTTGCCTTCCTCGTCTCTTACTCCTGCCGTAGGAGCGCCCCTCTGGGGCGACCCCGCAACAACCCACGACACGCCTCCACCCGCCGTTCCTACGCCTCCCCCGCTACTCAGGATCTTCAACCTCAGCCCCCTTAAGCCCTCCGACCAAGCCCCGCATAGTTCCCTCCACTCGTCCACGTACCGGCCCGCGAGATCCCGAGACAGAAGCTCGAGACGGGCGTACCGCATTGTCTGGATCTGCCAGGCCTGCAAGCCTCTAATGAAGGAGCGGGCTGCCCACAAGCCCGAGGCGAACCAATTCACGAAGACGAACTCGTTGTTCCGGAACGGCAGCTCCCTACTTTCGTAGTAGATCTGTCGGCTCACCCTGAGCATCGAGGTCGGCATGCAGGAGTACGGGCGCCACGGCGAGAGGAGCGGTGCCGTTCTCGTCGCCGGCGGCCTTGGGATTTCGTCCGAGGTCTCCGGCGCTTTAGAACCATCCTCAGATGGTGCAGTGATGGCCTTAACGAAGTAGCCACGATTGACCGGGATCGGATACCATGGCGCGAATTGGGTTAGTCTGATAGGGTTCATAAGATGAACCCAATGGTAGATCTGCTGTCTGATCTCAAGCGGCAAATCCATAAAAGGGAAGAAGGCGTCGTCTTCGGAACTGCTGGTAGCAGTATCCATGTCCAGCTCATCTTCCGAGCTTCCGTCATTCGAAATCTCACCTAGCATGAGAGCCTCAAATTCGGACAGGTTTTCTTTATTCAAAGATTTTATGCTGGGAGATTCGAAATCCAAGATATCAAGAGGATCGGGAAGAGTTTGGTCTTCTTCGTACCGCTCGCATTGAGTCGAACCCCACGGGACGACGTTTCCGCCCTCCCAGCCGCAGTCATCGTTGAAATCGTCTCGAATCATGTTGTGTAACTCAAGAAACAAGATTGCTCAAGGATATTGTATGAAATCTATTGAAGGGAGAAGAATAAAAAAAGGCAAGGGAATCTGCAACGATATATTGAAAGAAGGGAGAGCTGAAAGATTACCACGTGCCCATAAAAATCAGAGGCAGGGAGCCCAATTTACAGCGCGAAGCACGGTAAAACGCCCGCGTCAGCTCCTTCCAAGGCGACAATTACGCACTTGATATATAAGACAGCTCACGATATCGACGGGGTTATACACTGTTGCTTTTTCGTATCTAACCGTTGACCGCCAAAGATGAGACGGGATGACGAACCAATCAAACACTTTGGTCCGTCAGCAACAGAGTCAGGACGGGCTATAAGAATTATCAGGTGGATAGGTGGGAAAACCCGCTGGATATAACATCAGCTTACGATGGGGGGTTCTTTGGTCACGCCGCTGGAGAGCCGCCTGTGCCGTAAGCAAAAGTCATCACCTCTGTAACGGCAATACGACGGCGGCCCGCTTGCAAGGTGCGAATCTGCGAGTCAGCATCGATCTGATTGATCCTAATTGAATGGACGAATAACACAATTGTCGACTCTCCTCAAATATCCTTGAAAAATTTATTCCGATTGGGTTTCTCTAGAATCTATTTCCCTGCTCAAACATAAACACGTATTAGCTTGTGTTGTTGTTTCGGGTATTGCTGCATACAAAGGATTCGCAGTCGCCGGGTTGGAAGACAGAAATCAAGAAAGCAAAAACCGACAAAAGTCCTTTTATTACTCCGCAGGAGCAGGCGCCAATTCATTTTACAGACTAGGCCAGTGCCGTATATCGGGCCGCGTCGGCATTGCAGGAAGGGTAAATGCAGCTCAACCACTCAACGAAAGATATTGCGTACCTACGTAAGTAGTCAGATCCCGTCCGCGCTTACGTACGGCCGGCAATGGCCTCTCATAGGGCTGAATGGGTCACACAGTGATGCGTTCGTGACCGGTCAAGGAGAAGAACGGGGACGCGGTGACTAATCGTGCCTGCGAAGGGCTTACTGAATTTGAATCTAGATTATATCTTGCGGCTTATGTGCGTTGTTCTGCGTCGCGCGCGATGGTGAGGCTGAGAAAACAAGGTTAGAATATTTGCTTTCCCCTTTGCTTATTCGCGCAATTAGTTTCACAAGAGAAAATTTTTGTTATCGGTAGGCTGGATGGCTGGGTGGCTGGCTTAATACCTGAGAGTTGCTTGTTGTCAATCTGCTTATTCCTCATTCCGTCATCGAGGCCGAGACCGCAGACCTCTTCAAGCTGACCGGGAACTGCCGGATACCTTCGTCATAGAACAAATCCCCTCTCTTTAAAAGTCACGCACTTAACGCCGATCATTGAGGTAATATAGAACCCCGAAAATCCCTATAGAATTTCACAGGATCGATAGGATCAGGATAGCCAAATTCTTGTTACCCCACTCTGTGACAATTGCTTCAGCTCGCTCCTCGTGACCTCATCGTTGGAGTAGACGTGGGGACTCGCAGTAAAGCCGCCCATATATTATAAGCGCCTGCGCGAGTGCCATCTTAAAAGTGGCCCCCATGAGAACTCGTCACATCACAACCTTGAAACTCGGTGAAATATCATATCGCCTCCAATAGACGCGTAGCATACTCACCGAGCAACGATCTCACCCCTCGCCGCGAACCGCATGACATTCTCTAGCGCGGCGCCTTCAACTTCTTGAGTCGCGATGCCAGGTGCTGGCGGAGGTGGCGGCCGATCAATCTCCATAACATCGTCACTATCCTCCTCTTCGTCCTCGTCCTCGTCCTCGTCGTCCAATAGCGATCTCTTGAGCCCCGTCCGCACATTCTCGACTCCCCGCACACGCTCTTCCTCCGTGAACATGTCGTTTCCTTCATCTTCTACATATTCCGTGAGGCGAGTTTGACAAAACTTTCGCGCCGACTCCCAGACAGCCTCTAGTTCCCCGACTCCCTTTCCGCCACCCTTTCCGGCGTCGATATGCGCATCTGAAGAGTCAGAGGATTGGGACCATTCTGCGAATATTTTTCTTCCCTCATCCATCGCCAACTCAACATCGGGTTCGGGCTTCTTGCGCAATAGCTGAAGAAGGATCGGCTGCTGAGTGCGACCCGGGAAATTCGTAGAGGGGTGGACAGTGATACGGCTAAAGCTGTCCGCCACGAGCGTCGAGCTTATGCCTTCGAGGACACTCTGGATCTTTCCCTGCAGAATATCGGCATGGTTCTGAAGAGATTCTCTGAATTGCGGCAAGGCAAGTTAGTGCTCAAAATACTGGTAGGCAAAATAACGAAGAGGTAAAAACAAAGCACTACAAAGATCCATAGATGACACAAAACATGAGGGATACGCACAAGTTGGGAAGCGGATTGCTAGACAAAACACTGGCCTTGAGGGTACCGATGGCGCTGGAAACTTGCATGAGCCGCAGCCTCGTTGCCTCGAGGGCTTTGTAATCGTCCTGTGTGAGGTTGGCCGACTCCATGATAGGCTAGGTAAGGATGGCTTGAGATTGTTCGAAATCGTTACGTAGGGTAAGTACCAATGAGAAGATCAGAGAATAGACAGGTACTTCGGGATCTGCATGGGTTGGCACATATGTAGGCCGGCAGCTAGTGTCGGATGGTTGGTGCTGGTGGGTTGGGATGGGATTTCTAAATGCGGTGTTGAGTTGTTGAATAGGGAATAATAGGGAATATTAATTGCTAAGTTTGATTTCTGGCAGTCTGGTTGCTGGAATTCTTCAACAACAATGGTCCAGTCGCGCCTGTCGCATGTCACACTAACAACTTTTGGGAAGGCGGGCTGTAGCTAACTTTAGCTTACGTAAAATTAACAAGGATTCACAGGGTTGTAAACACCAAGCACGGACGATTTTCTCCCGCTATTTATTAAGTGCACACCCTCCATTCTATACGTATAAACCCCGAGTACCGATAGCCGAATACTACGCCACTAATCAAGCATTAGGCATGGCTGGCATGTCACTAGCTCCACTAGAGGGGCTCTTATCAGGGATCCGTGATTTTCAGGGGTCCACCCGGGGCACTGACGTCGCATCCATTTCAACACCATGTGATAATGGTGATAGTGATTTATCTCGAGTATTAGGTAGTATCAATTCCAGATTATCTATGAACTACTCTACTTCAAGTCTAATAGTACCAGATCATCAATGCAAAGTACTTGGTGTATGTAGTAGTAACAGATAGGTATCTAGCGCATCTCATTTTTCGTCCGTCATCCATCCATATCATAAAGTCATTCGCCCATGACTAAAATCGCTAAATCCTTATTCAAAATCGCCCATAAACCAAGAATTCCAAATGCGCGGGTGAGTTCACGAGTGTGATATGACCCAATTCTCAAATAGGTGTGTTTAGGCGCCGTGAAATGCAAATGCATCACCACCCAAATACCCAATCAATCTCCACTTTCAACTTTTCCGTACCCAGTATCTCGTACCATGATAAGAATCGTAAAATTGCACCTTTATTCGTTGTGTGAACCGGCCTGGTCGGTAAGGATATCCCTAGTCTCTTGGCCGTTTTTGTCGACTGGAGGGAATCTGGCGCGACGCTCCAGGTCGTCAAGGGGTAAGAAGGATCGGATGTACCTAGATAGTGTTAGCCGACGTCTTTCCAATCACACACCATACAATTGCGTCGGTAAAAGGTAAGTCATACTTGTTGGTGCCGTTATCACCAGGGTTGTAGTCCCAAGCTTCAAATCTTCCCTTGTTGAGGGCGCTCCATACCAGTCTCCGCGTCCGTTGCGACATCAACACCTGGTTTGTGATAGCATCGAAGTCCCAACGAGCTGCGGCTTCGGCTTCAAATTTCTCAAACTTCTCCTTCGCTTCCTTTTCATCCAAAGTAAGCGCTTCTTTCTTCGATACAAGCTGCGCTAGATTAACCAGTTCAAGAGGGTCCCGGTCAAGGTTGTAGAGTTGCGGCGGATCGGTCGGGCATGTGACATATTTCCAGGGACCACGTCGGATCATCATGTATGGGCTGATAGTTCCTTCACCAGTGTACTCGGCGATCACAGTATCGTGGCCCTCGCGGCCCTCAAGGTGGGGAAGGAGAGAAAGGCCGTCCATAGGTAATCCAGCAACAGGCTTAGTGCCGACGAGGTCGCACAGCGTCGGGAGGATATCTAGGGTCGATACATTTTGGGTAACTCTGTGAGGAGCAAACCGAGGGTCTGAGATCAAGAGAGGCACTCTCACAGATGACTCGAAATAACTCATCTTATACCACAAGCCACGTTCTCCGAGCATATCTCCGTGATCTCCGCTGAACACAATGATAGTGTTCTCGTCAAGTCGGCATTGCTTTAGGACGCGAAGAATGCGTCCAATGCAGTCATCGACATAGCTGACAGCGCCATAGTACGCTCGTCGAGCTCTCTTGATCTGCTCGTCTGAAAAGTTTTCGTCCCAAAGATCGCAAACTTTCAACAATCTCTTGCTGTGAGCATCCTGCTCCTCCTTAGGTATCTTAACCTTTGGTAAGGCAATATCCACGCCTTCGTATAGATCCCAGTACTTTTCCTCAATGGTGTAGGGGTCGTGAGGATGAGTTAGAGAGACCTACCCATAATTACTTCTGTTAGCTAGGGTTGCCTAGGAAATTTTTTGTACTCCTACTTCCAACATCAAAACTCACGGAGCACTTATATAGGTACGTACCGTCAAACAGAATGGCCTCGTATCAGGCCCTTCGCGAACTTGGTCGTACAAGAACTGGGTAGATCTGTACATAACCTCCTCGTCGTAATCCAGCTGGTTACTTCGCACACATGTTCCCGCTTGAAGAATGGAGCTAGCGTTGTGATACCATTCAAGTCGCCTATCCGGCTCGTCCCAGTTTACCGCCCAACCAAAGTCTCCGGGATAAATATCGCTGGTAAGACGAGTCTCGTAACCGTGAAGTTGATCTCCGACAAAATGCATCTTTCCTGCCAAAGCAGTATGATAACCCTTGGCACGCAAATAGTGTGCGTAGGTGGGCACATCACTTCCGATCTGGGACGCGTTGTCATAAGCCCCGATCTTCATAGGAAGTTGCCCGGAGATCAAGCTCATACGGGAAGGGGCGCAAAGGGGAGAAGGGCAATAGGCAGAGTCAAACTGAACAGACTTGGCCGCTAGGGCGTCAAGGTTAGGAGTCTTGATCTGCGACTCCGGATTGTACATCTTGAGTTGTGGGGCAGCCAGCTGGTCTGCCATAAGAAATAGTATGTTAGGGGGCTTCGCGGAAGAGCCGTTGGTGCTGTTGGTGCCGTTGACACCGCCCGTCGCCGTTTGGCGAGAACGGGAAATAGAATCGATATCAGGAGCCATTGTAGTTATCGTGGATAACTATGAATAGACTTGAGAGATTATGATAGGAGACGAGAGTAGAGAAGAGCAAATAGAAAAGAAGTTGGAACAGGGCTGAGAAGAGTCAACTTGAGGAAAAATAAGGTCTCAACACAGCCGGTGTTCGGAGTCAAGGATGATAGAAAATGGAGATATATACAGAAAGAAGATAATAGAAGCAAAGTAGTAGATAGCGGGAAGAAAGCAAATTAAGTAAAAAATAATGGAAGGAATTAGCGTCAGAGGTTCAACAACCGTATCTTTCGTCTAGGCACTATCGGAGGTGAAGATCGTGGAGCTGGCTAAAACGTAACCCTTACCAGGTTGCCAGTCGGAGCTACTAAACAACTGCAAGGGGAATCGGTGAATCTCGACCAGAAGCGTTCGGGACATACAAGGAGCTAGCGAGCCAAATACCGACTGGGCATACGTCTACAGCCTACGTACATAGTGCTACGTGAAGAAGAAGAAGGAGGAGGAAGAAGAAGAAGAAACAGGCATCGTTGGACGTTGGAAACATCGAAAACGGTGCTTAGGTGGTTTGTGGGCGCAGATTAAATCGGGTAGTGGCTGGCGTAATAATGGCGAACGATGGCGAAAGAACCGCTAAGAGACACCGCTGTTTTTACCCCGTGGAGCAACCTTGAAGTATTGTTGATAAGAATACCCTATGACTATACCTAGTCTGGAGTTTACTCAGGGGGTCTGAATTCTGCTCTACCAATTTGTACCAATGACAAAGGCTTATTAGCATGACCTTTTCCCCAATTGGAATTCAGTCGTGTGCATGATTCGCTCCACGATGCAAGGGGAAAGCGACGAAGTCCATATAGAGATACCACGCCATGGCGTGCTTCTATACAGCTCACGCCCGCAGTTTGCAGTAGCATAACTTTATTGCTTTCTTAACGCCTGAATGATGGATAAGATATTCGGACTAAACAACCACATGAACCACATGACAACGTGAAGCCTGGGCAATTAGACCCTAAAATCCGGGGATTCGACCTTGGAAGTTTTCGATACTACGTTTCTTATCATAATGTTTCATACTAATAACCCGTAATATAAAAGTGGCGGTTTGTAATCTGATCTCTACTAGGTAGAGTCTACCCAGCACTACTAAGTAGGTACCTATACCTAGTCTCGGCTTTATTAAATTGGTAATCTTGTACAGTTTCGAAGTCTTTGTGCCGTACTGGGCATACGTATACAGGCCAGGATTGGAGTAGGCCGCGCTGGCTGCGTAAACTAAACCTCTCAATCCGTTACGACTGTAATAAAAGTAATAAAAAAATCAATAATGAATTATTACATCAGCATCAATCACGTCAGTTTCTATTAAACTCACGCAAGAACGCCCGTACAATTTGCTGCGTAAATTTTGAAATTCCATCTCGACCTCGACACACAACCCAAGCAATGCGATCTCCCAAATATTTCTACACCTTTTGTCTAGACTCAACACCCTCACAAAGCCAGCCAGCACAATCGAAAGATGCGGGCACCTATCGAGATTCGATCCCAACATCCTCTCATAGCAAACCGCGGAATCAACGGCAGACGTGGCGATGCAGTAGTTCGGGTAGTCGACCACCTCGGACAGGTCACGGTCTCACATCCGACCTAACACGCCAGCGTGTGACTCCCAGCCTCGATCTGCAGCGGCTGTCGGTGCGGAATCCTCCTCATCTCGCCGCAAGCTCCCATCTTCCCGTAACGGATCTATTACCCAAATGAACTCGGAAGTGTGTAAGCGGAGACTTGAGAGGTTTCCAGCCTGCATATCAAGATACACATACTCCTGCCCGTTCCGTCACATTGCTCATGGCGCTTAAAGCATGCAGATGCCATTACCTGAATTTTTTTTTCCCTAGCTGATAAATCACGGTAGGCCAAGACGGGGAAGCGTAACACCTGACATGTCAAAATATTCGATAGATAAGAGCCACATCATCAACAGAACTGGTAGGACGAGTAAGATATCGGAATATAACGTAAATTGTATTACAGTGGTTGGTGTCTAATAAAATGAGATGCTGCTCCACGAGGACCGCCCCGAGGCGTGACATAAATTTTAGCCCCTGCGCCTCGTCGAGGGTCCCTTACTTTTGGGAGTAGCCGAAGACACGGCAGAGGTCTGGCCGCCGGCGGCAGGAATCGGGGCAGCCTCCTTCATCTTTCCCCTAGCCTTGGCCGAAGGGGCGTTCCAATAGTATATCATCTGCGCAGCCAAGACCAAGTTCAACGCAAAGCCCGCGACGAAACCGTACAGGATCAGCTTATCATCCACCTCTTGCAACGTCGTGAAGATTCGAGACAGCGAGCCGGCTAGATAGTTAAAGACCTGCATGGTGCATTAGCTCAAGTTGATTTCGATAGGATGTCGGGAAGAAGAAATGGAAAACGAGGATCAGGAATTAGAGACGACCGGTAGGAAGTCGTCGAATATAAGATCGACGGCGAAAACTCGGCGATGTTGCAGATATAGGTATTACGGGCATTTGCAGATATGGCGGATATCGCAAACATCCCTTCTCTCAGATAGGAAACTGGGTATCATCCCGTCGTAAGTCGCTTACCGTGAATGCGCTCAGCTGACCTGTCCCGCCCTGCTGATAGATAGCAGCAATCTGAGGTATCTTGCTAGCCACACCCAACACTCCGGCGCCAGCCTGCAAGTAGCTTAGGGCCTGCATGTCGAGGATGCCGCCACTGAACAGGGTGACAACGCTCGTCGCGAGAGCCGCAATAAACAGGGCAGCCATGCTAGCCCTGCCGCTGTAGTTTAAAACCAAGACTGTGATGATGACATTTTGTCCAAGAATCAGAGCGGTTTCGCCGTAGGTGCTGAAAGGGAATTCGTTGCGGAAGTTGTACGCGAGGGAGATGAGGTAGGACGAGGTCTCGAGGAGATAGGACAAGAAGCTAATGCCGGACGAAGATTGCGACTGTACGAGCTTGACAATCTGGGGGACCTTGACGATAGAGGACGCGCCGATGATGCCGATACCGAGACCCTTGGAGATAGCTAGTTTGAGGCATTCGGAATGGGTGGGGTCAAGGTCGAGAATCAAGGTCTTGTAGCATGTGTCTCCGATGATAGACACGCCGAGATCGCGGATAGGAGCAGGTAGAGCATTCGTAATAGGCCGCAGAGGCTGCAGGGCCGTTCGTAGGGCCTCCATCGTAGACGATCTTTTATTTTAGCTTGCGATATTCAGCCGTAGATCGATATGTATCGCCTCTTGGAATTAGACGAATATTTAGATGAACCAAACTTAGTGAGGCCACGTTCGTCTTATGCAAAGAAGGTGAGTTGGCAAGGCTGACACAAAAAGAGAGAGAAAAGAAGACGAAAGATTTAGTAGTAGACCTTATGCAAGCACTTGGCAGCAAATCGACTGACGCGAAACCTTGAATCCCCCAATGCCAGGGTACGTAATACTAATCTCCAGCAGTCTGCGACCCTGTTAGGCGGTTTTTGCGGGGACGCTAGTCTTTGATAGGCCTAATTAATTAAGCCCACAGAACCTTGGAACCTTAAGGCTTGGGGCTTCATACTACTTCTTCACTTCACTTCACTTCACCTCACTTCGATCCATATTCTTCATCAATTTACAAGAGTTGAAAGACGATTCATTAACATTTATCTAAACACGGACTTTGTAATGGACCCTTCTCCTATGCACCATATCCCCAGAATCAACCATAATCATGGCCAAACAAAACAAGACAATTAAAACAAAGGCCACCTAGGCATCTCCTAATCTTAAACGTTGTAACCAAATGAATTAAGAAATTCATTAATGACAGGCCAATAGTGAGCCAACACTACGGGTTCGGGGATCCATGTGCTGTGGCTGTCGTCAAGACCGACCCACTTTACTCTGTAATGCATCAAGCCGTTGACCCGACCAACGTGAGTGATCCTTTCGAGAACAAGAGGAACCCAGGCGGTTTGGGTCTGTGCAACACGACCAGCGGCTGCCCCGGTAGTCTGTTGAATTGGAATACCCTGTGGCTGCGTTTGAGCAGCTTGATAACGCAGTTGCAGTGGGCCTTGATCAGCCCGGGCGCCACGATGATCCTGCGATTGCCCATGACCAGTGACCGCCCCGATACGTTGCCGGGCTGGAGTGACATGACCTCGCGCCGGGGCAGCATATGTCCCAGCTGAAGCTACCCGGTCCTGCTGAGCTTGTGTCCCCTGGTCACCTTGGCCTTGCGTAATACGACTGGTGACTCCCCCTGCACCCCGCTGAACAGGAGCACCGTATGTCTGACTTTGAACAGCCCGAGGACCTAGTGACTGGCCTTGCCCAACGCGCCCCCCAGCTGGGGCAGCATATGTTGCTACCGGAATATTATGCGTGCCTTGGTAACCTTGGGGGCCCCGGCTTTGCACAGTACCGGTATCTCGCCGGACCAGAGCATCGTATGTCCGCATGGCAGTAGCCTGAAAGTTCGGTGTGTCCTGGGCAGTACGGTGAGCCTGGATGGCATGCTGGGTAACTTGGCTTTGCTGTCCAACAAAATTGGCGACTGCTTCCATATTGTCTCTAGCAGGAGCGGCTTGGTTCGTCTGAGAAGCATGGGTGCCATCGTTCTCTTCAATACTACCAGTGGCCGCATGACGTGCCAGAGTGTCGTTTGCTACGGCTGGAATGGCCTGGGCAGCCGGTGCAGTCTGTGCAGTCTGGCCGAAGCCGTTTTCCTGAATATTACCAGCTACCTGCTCGGCATTGCTCTGTGCCAAAGGGGCAAGCGCCTCAGCTGGAGCAAGCTGGGGGGTCTGGCTTCGACGTGCCATGGCCTTGCGAAGACGGCGGGCGCGAGCCGTAGTAGCGGCCGGCTGCTTCTTCTTCGCCTAACAGATTAGTGTTTATTCACACCTAGCACACTAACTAAAACAGTAGGTTACTTACGTAGAGCTCTGCAGTTCTTTTGGTGCTTGCCATCGCTGATCTTCTTGTTGAACATCGGAGGGCGCCCACTTCCCATCTTTTGTCTCGAATACGTCTTCCTTCATTTGTCACAAGACTGGTCTGTTTACTAATTTCTTCCTCCGTTCCAATGCTTGCCAGCATTTGAGAACGGCGTCGTACCAGCTTGTCACCACTTGCGACGCTCAGGTGGGATGGCTGCTGCTGCTGTATTTCAGTGCTAAGCACCGTGTATCCCTCGCTAACGGTTGACATTGTGTATAGCTTCTCATGGTTAGCTATCGTAGTGGAAAGGACGTAATGGGAGGTTGTGAAAATGCAAACAAAACACGATGAGTTGAAGGGCGTGATTTAAAAAAACAATGAGGCAGCTCAGAAAGGCAAATGACATATCTCAAGTCGCGACATCGTCGCATCTTGTAATGGAGGGATAGTGACAAGATGACGACGGTAAGGTGCCAGGAAAAATGTGTCGAGGAATACTCGATATAATGTAGAGAAATTGCGGGCGTCATTGTGTACAAAGGTGCACACAGGACGGATCAAGATATAAAAGTGATCGTCGCATAGTTGACGCGAATTGATAAGAAGAGAGAGAGAGAGAGAGAAATAAAGAAACTTACCTTGAAGACGTGAGCGCCTTATTATGGCGATGACCGTAATGGTAGCGATGGCGGTCGTGATATTGAACGCCTGCGACTGAAGATATGTTGCGAATTGGTTAATAACAAAGCGGGCAACAAGAAAAAAGCTGGGAGAATCGTGAGAATTATGATATGTCTGGGTTATTAACGGTGCGGTGGGCAGCTGGGGATAATGTGGCGTGAGGAAAAGAAGGTTAGGAAAATCGTGACGGGAGTGAAAAGAATTTCTTATATAGGTAGCTTAGGGTTTGCTTTCGAGACCGACAGGATCAGTAAAATCAGAAAAGTGGTACGATGTGGTGTACCTGCCGTGAAGAAAAAAGGCACAAGCTACAAGGACATTAGTGGACCAGACAGTATTTTGAATCTCGTTGGCGCTACTTCAAATGGAAGGTACGTCCCCAGAAAGGGGTTAGCTACTTTGGGTACTGTACCCAATAGGTACTTACGTGGGACATGCAAATCTAGAGGATACTTGACGGCCAACGTTCTACAGGAGCCTCATAGCATGCCCTATGGACTTTTCGTGATGTTGAATATCTGGATACTAGACATTAGGTCCTGGTGAACCCCAGGTGTTAGGAATATTGTGTTGTCACTCCTCCTTTATCCGCAGCATCATACAATACACTTGTACCAAGTACTTCGGAAGGAGAGTACCAAAAGAAAGCAGGAACTGCCATTTTTGACCTGTGAATAAACGGATGGCCATATGTTCATAAGGAAGCTGTTGTCCTAATTACTATTCCCACTTGCCTCGTAAAGCTACCACGTCGTCAACTTTCACCAGAATCGTGATATGATTAGGTACCTAGGTATCTACGTAGTTAACATGATCATGTGTTGGTTCGCATCATAACCCGCTATAAGCTATAAGCCATAAAGACAAAATCAGGTACTCGTCCCAACTTATCCGGGTATCTCGCTAACAACAGCACCCTAAACCACCATGCTCAAACCAGCTCTGTCCAGGTACCTGGCGGTTAATTACCTAGTCTAGCTCTTCCTCATAATCATCAGGTAGTTCCTCGAACCGACCCTCTTCGACAGCTGTCCGTACTGGATTCTCGGCTGATATAATCCCGTTTGCTCTAAGCCTATCAGATAGTTAGCAATATTGAAATCCTGTGTTGGATGTCCTGTACCTTTCAAATAGAACAAATAGCCTCTCCGCCTCCCTTTCTCTCTCTTCTTCCGTCATCTCAGGGCCTTCGGGCTGTCTCTCAGCATCCAAGAACTGACCAGTGATAGGATTCACCGGTCTGTCGGCGCCGCCTCTAGTAGTGCTGAATGCTTCGGACGCGTTCTGGGGGATCGGCAGGTTTCTATTGAACAAGAAACCAGACGCGAAACCGTAGCCCACATTTTCCACGAACGTCGACGCATCTTTATCAGACATGTCAAAGAATAAGTTCGATATCGTCTCGCGAAGCTGGGGAGCTATGGGATTCGTCGAATTCTTGAGAAGCCAAGACGGCAGCGAATTAGTCCGCCCAAGTACCTGTGACCTATCTGCCTCCGTCGGTAAAAGCCGCGACCGTATTGAACCCTTTACATCTGTGGGTGCGTGTTCATGGATCGCGGAAATGACACCGATTAGTGGCGTAATCGACCCATCTAATTCCTCGTCCTTGTACACCGATGTTGAGCGGGCGAGTAAGTCGATCAAATGATTTGATAGGGTGTTAGAATGGTTCTGTGGATAAAGAGAGCTTTGGATTTCCTGTGATCCGGTTTCTAAGTTGAGGAGGGCGTTAACTAGTGAGTTGACCGGAGGATCCAGTGGTTTCTCAGTTGAGAAAGAACCTTTGCATAAGACAGTGACGATATGAGGTATTGCGGGGGTAAACGCGGAGACCCGGCTATTGCAGTAATGTGTTATATTGAAAAGGAGATGAAGTGTCTGCGCAAGAGCCGTATCTACCATAGGATCCGTTGCTGTACTTGTTGTCCGGTACCTTGCGTGCCGTTCGAGGTTCTTGTTAATGGCATCTGCCAGATGGTGTTTGTCGATAAGATCTACCAGCTTCGTATTTGTTCCATACGTTAATAGAAATATTATCCTAGAGGCCAGAAACTCATCATCGCGGTTATCGCTCTTCAGCTTCTCGCATGCCTTGGCTTCATAACCAAGATCAACGAACACCTGTCGGGTTTCTTCCTTTAGGAGTAAGACATTGCATAATATTCTCATGGCATTTCTACATGTAATGCTGGATGGGCTATTGAATGCATGTCGAGTGAGTGTCTCAACACCCTAAGAGAAATGAGCTTTGGACCCATCCATACTTCTAAATTGCGTCGAATGACTACTTACCCCCTTCGTAAAAATCGGGTCGGCGTCTCGAGGGTCTCTGCTATATATCTTAAGCTCCTCTAAGGCCGAATCTCGTTCTAAGGTTATGATAGGTCAGTGCAAGTTGAGCAATTTTAGAATAGCGAGTAGCTCACGATGAGGAAGTAGGCTGATAGATACCAGATCTTCAGTCAATTTTTCCATTAAATTTATGACCTTAGCCAGTTTTTCTGAGAGATGGATAAGCACAACATCGCTTATGAGAGAATTCTAACGACTGACCAGGCCCTGCCAGCACTGGGGCGGCGGCGGTTTGCTGACTTGGTTGAGCCATCTGAGGACGAACCAGCGACTCCTCCGACCCAGCCTGCCGGTTACGCGATATCGAGAAAATCCGCCGGAATGTCCCTGGTCGGAGTTTAGAGGCCTGCAGCTTCGTCATAAGCGAGAGATCGAGATATATGGTATGCAGAAGTGTTTTATTGTGCTATTGTGACACTATAAAGTAATAAAAGGGGTTAGGGAATTACTGAAGATAGCTTGCTTAACGCTCGTGACATATCACGGATGAATTATAAGCTTTTGCGATGTCGAGAAGAGAACATGCAGGATAGAGCGGGGTTACATCCCGGAATCCCAGATACAAATCGTGTAAACAGGTAGCAAACTGCTCAATAGGGACTGTAGTAATGGGTTGTGGTTGTAAATCGGACAGATCTCAGAAACGGCTATGTAGGTAGAAGGTAGACGGTAGACGGTAGAACAGTACAAATAGCATCTATGGATATCCACGTAGGGAAAATTCGACGGAGAAACATTTGATAATGAAGAGGTCGGACATACTAAGGGATATATTCAACTCGGCTTCCGCTCTCGAATCAGTCCACCAGCGAGAAAACACGACAGGTGGGAGGATAGAGAAATGATCCTCGAGGGGCGTGACACAGGCGAGTTTGTTAAAAGATCGGATGATGCGCTTCTTAATGAACGTATCAAGTGTTGAATTATAAAGCCCCGGCGCATACACGACCTTAGCGATTTGCTAAGAAAGAGTTATAGAAGAATTTAACATTGGAGGTCCAATTAATCTAGTGAGGTACCTTGAGTGGTACGGTGATCAGAGTGACGCAGCAGGGATACCGAAAATCTAACAAACTTTTGGCTGTTAAATCTGTCATATCCCAATCAGGTATAGGCAAATATTTAGAGACTTGAAAACTAGCAGTACAGGGGTACGGCCTGTTCGACCTCGGACACCAAGTATGTACCTAGCGTTACCAGGTATGGGATAAAAGGAAGTTTAGGTTCGATTCCTCTTAGGCCTGTTGGTGCCTTCCTTTTATTCCCGCTATCTCCTAGTAGGTAGGACCTAGGTAAGTACCTATGTACTTGATATTCGCGGGCAGCCGCAGGAGGTTGGAGGAGGAAGGCGTTACCTAATGGTGCGGGGCTGATAGGTACGTACCTGAAAAAGTAAGCTTAAAGTGGCGGTCCGAGCTTATCGCGTTAATCTGGCGGGTACGCGAAAAAAAGCTATTCGCGTCGCGTTTCTAGCGTTACCTACTAGGTACTCTCTTTTTTTGATGCTAATCCTACCTACCTAACATATTACCTACCTATTTACTTGCCTTAATCAGGGGGGGTCGATGTCTTAGCTAGACGTCGTCACATCTCAATCAATTGTCTGGCTGCAAACACCTATTCAGTCCTTTTGATTTATCGAGCTTTTATTCTTCTCCCTCTTCCTTTTCTAAACCCTTAATTGAGTTTTAGTGGTCTACGGTTCGCGAATGAGATTAATGGTTGCTCACCGTACAACGCAATATCCGGGTTCCTGGATAATTCTACTTGTGGTAGGTGTTGTGGGCTGAAGCAGCCATGGTATCGCAAGTAGCGTCGGTTCCAAGGATTTTGGAATCTTTACCTACGAGACCGCCGACGCCGCCGCGAGAGAGAAAGCAAGACGTTCCCTCCTCATCGAAACAAGTCCTCTCAAGCCAGCCTGTCGATGCTAGGTTAAACCTACACACACCCCCAAGTTACCCCGTAGATACCGCCGATACCTCCCACGCCAGTTCTCGAAAGTCGACGAAGAAGGTTGGGTTCTTGGCGCAAGCCGAGTATCGCGAAGCACCAACCTATGCTGACAAGGAGAATGTCCGAAAGCAGACTACTCCTGCGTCTGCCCTTTCGTCAGCAAACTCGGCCAAACCTGTCAAATCCATCCTCAAACAGACAGACCCGATATCACCCAATCCATTGGCTCTCTTAGCCTTCGGCGATGAGGGAATTGGCCAGATCAATATAGTCACCATGTTAGATTCCACCATCAAGCAACTAGCCGGCGCGGATCGGGATTCTAAGATTGATGCGTATACAATGCTAGCGCGGGCGTTGAAAGCGTCGAACAATCTGCCCGACCGAGTTGCCCTTCATGATAAGATGAGCTTGTTCATGCAATTTATCCAACGAGACGTCACTACAAAGGATCCAGACGGAACCATCGATTCGTCTATGATAAATCACGCGTTGACTCTTCTCTGCACCTTTTTCCATTTTCCTGCCATCTCCTCGACGTTATCATCCGACTTTGGCATCTTTATCATCGAACATTGCATCAAATCCTTCGACGACCCGGCTATACCCAAGGATGTGATCAGACATCTAATGCAGGTCGTGGCCTCTCAAGATTTTTCAGGAAAAGTTATGACGGCGGATCGGGTCGGTCGACTTGTGACTACTCTACACAAGATCGAAGAACATATCAAGGGCAAGAGTATCATCATGTCTCGCATTTTGATATATCGCAGATTGGTCAAGCAGGCAAAATCCCACATGGTCACGCATTCGGATTGGCTTCTAGATTTGTTCACCGACATGCTTAGTAGCTTGAAGGAGATCCGCGCCTCCGCCATCGCGCTAGGTCTAGAAGCCAGTTTCTCAGTGGGGAAAGAAAGGCAACTATCTAGAAGAGTTATGGAGATACTGCAATTGCGGGTTGAGGAGATGCAGTATATCGAATATTACATCTCACGATTGATGAATATGACAAAGGATAAGATCGAATCCGCCTCTGTCCCTCAAGTATGGAGCGTTATCATCCTTCTCCTTAGATGTCCAGTCGACAGATGGGAGTTTTTCACGCCATTCCTCGAGATCATTCAACGTTGTTTCAATAGCGGGGACTTCCATACTAAGCTCGAAGCCAATTATGCATGGAACCGCCTAGTCTACTGCCTACATTTCAACGAGTCGTCATTTTCCAAGAGCATTGCGACTATTTGCCAACCTTTCCTCAGCCAGCTGAGGAGGAAAGGCATTGGCAAGCAAATTGATGAAATAAGGAAGAGGAAGGTGGTCATAGGCGGGATCTGTAATCTCTACTACTACGCTTTCGGTCCGAACTTGAGCAGCGCGCGGGTCGAAACTTATTGGGATGCGTGCGTTCGACCTCTAATCCTACAGCTAGCTCCTCCCAAAGCAGATGGCAAGTCCGTGGACAGTGCTGCCCCTACCCTCTCCGAGAATTTAACCCAATCCATCTTCATATTGACTAGTCTGTTTAACTCGTCGACGCCTCGGCTATGGAAAGAAGATCGAGTTGCTGATAGCACTCTAATCAAGCCCGCTGAATTACCGGTATTAGATCCGAAATGGGTCAGACGAAACGCACAAAGAGTATTTGCAGTAGTAGGTCCTATCTTAGAGGACACATTCCTAGATCTTGCGAATCCCGAATCACCTTCCTACCAGCTTTGGCGAGCTCTCGTCAGCGCCGTGGCGATCGCCGCGTCTAAGGAGGTGAAGGTATCCTCCGAAACGGTCACCTTCATGGCACAGTCTTTCAGTACGTTGGTTCTGATATGGTCTAGAGGACTTGATCAACCAAATGCCGAACCCGAATCCCAGCAAAGATTCTTAGACGCGACACAAACGTACGTCTCAACGATGAGCGAGTCGCTAGGCCTTTTACCTTTCACCGAGAAGAAACTCTCTTTGCAGGACGGGAGCTCGTTTAAGCTTATCGCTACGCCTTCGAATCGCTCGGGGAAGGTTCACGGCCTTGCCCGAACTCCTCTCCACCATTTATTCTCTATGCTCTCTGCTCTGCCTCCTGGAATCCCAGACAATGATGGGTTATTGAATCTACTCAGAGTTGTTTTCGACCCATTCGTAATCTCCCGATCATCCTCTCATGGGAAAGTTGACCTAGCGCGCGAATTAATGCAGACATTGCCGGTAGATGTTCCTTGTTCTTATGGGCCATGGGTCTTCATATCCGATATTCTGTCTCTGTCTCTAGAAAGCAGCCAATCCAGTTATCAGACCACGGCCTCAAGCAGTCAACCTATAACAATCGGTCAAGAATACCGTGAGATTGTTAAGCATCTTGAGAGGGGCATTAAATCCACGCCCCATCTACCTTGGGAACAGTGGCATCCCCTTTTCCAATCATTAGTCGCCCGAGTCACCGCTGAGGCAGGCGAAGCTGGCTGCGCTATCGTGATAGTGGAGCCATTGGCTAAGAGCCTCTGGGAGTTCGTCGCACCACGCGAAGACGCGATGCCATATAATATTTTCAAGGCTTGTATAGAGTTGGTAGCCACTGCAAGGCAACCTCGAGATCGACAAGCGCTTGACGCCGCCAAACGACGTCTTTGGGGTACTTCAATTGCCGGACCGCGATCTACTTTCGACCCTTTCGACAACTTTTACCGCCTCACGAACCATCTCCTCGGACTCGCGTATGTTCACTTCGTACAGTACGACGAAAATGAGATCACGGGAGCCCTTACAGAAGTTACTAGCTTCTTAAGTCGATGTAATCCCTCACTCGTCTCGAAATCATTGCTACAACTCCAACATAGCATTAGTCTTTGGATCCAAGACGCGAATACCCAGTATGGCAGCAGGCAGTCCTCAAAGGTGTACGAAGCTGTAAGTGCTAAGCTCACATCCATATTCTTCAGCAATACAATCTAACAATATGTAGGTCAAAGCTCTGTGGGAACGGATCTGCAGCTCGCTTTTAGGCAAAGATTCGCCAGAAAATTGGCAGCTTAACGCCATCGAGGAATTGTTATGCGGTGCCTTCCTAAGCAGGCATAAGGATATTGTGAACTCGGTCTCCTCCGTATGGAATCGCACGTTCGAACATGCTGAAGAGATAAAATATCCGGAAAGGCTTCAAGAAGTGCTCATTTCTATTCACTCTCACGTCGATATCGTGCTTCCTGGCTTAGATCTTTCGACACACGGGTCCACTAAGCAGGAACTATCCTTCTTAGAATCTCAGGATGACTTAGATATATCAAACCCACCCTTAGACATTGAGAACATTCACCAAACGCCCCAGGCAGAACGACCATCTTCAAGACGATCTGTCACGCCGGGATCTATGCGGCTTTCGCTTCTCGGCGGACGCCGACCCGACGTTACTCCTAATACTTCTCGACCAAGATCAGCTCGTCAGAGAACAACTCCCAGGCCGCGACATGACGACTCTCAGATTCAATTTGCGCCGATTGAATCATCCTCGCCTAGCCAAGATGTGGCGGAGTCCCAAGTCTTGACGGATCGTCAAAAGGAAGTCCGCGAGCGACAGCGAGAAAATGCTGCCATGTTCCCTCATATCCGATCTAGCACGGAGAAACGAAAGCCACTTCATTCCGCAGTCGAACACCGGGAACAAATAACCATCGGAGAGACGCCAGCCGCCACCCCCGAGCGCAGTCGCCAAATTGAAGCTTACGTGTCTTCGACGCCAACGCCACGACGTGGTCAGGCGCATATGATTGATGACCAAGAGATGACCGATGATGTCCCATCATCGCCACCGGAGCCCCGTCGGAATCTACTTGAGGAGATGAGGCCGCAATCTAGGAGTAATGATATGTTTCTAGATTTCCCTATATCATCCTCACCGGTTTCTGGGTCTCCGGCACCGAAACGACAACCGGCATTAGTAAGAGAAGCTCCTGCGGAACAGGAAGATATGGTGATTGACCAAGATGAGGTAATGGGGGTGTCCGACCAAGACGAGCAAGAAACACCGAAGGCCAAGCCTCATTCAGGTCCCATTCCCGGAGAGATAAAAGATTCTGCGCAGGATGTCATGCTTAACAAAAATAATGTAGAGCATTCGACACCACGAAGAACTCGTTCAACGGGCAAGGCACCTGCATCGTCCCCCCGATCATCCGACCGAGAACTCTTTGTAGATGCTCCCACCAGTCCAGTGGCCCGAACGCCACGCACCCTTCGTAGCAACGCTGTGGCAAAGAAACAGGCCGAGGGAACTAACATATCATCGTCTCAGCCTAAAGACCGTTCTTTCGAACTTAGTGATGGAGAAGAGCGAAGCTTTGCACGTCTGGTGGTTGAGCTCGATTCCAAGAAGTGCAATCCCCAACCCGCGAACAAGAGAGGCTCTCCAACAAAACGAAAGGCAGATAAGCTGGATATGGAAAGCGTCGCAGTCGAAGCGGGATCAAGGAAAACTCGAAGTCAATCCAAGAAGGAGGAAGATAGCCAACCATCATCGGCCGCCCCGACGTCATCCGCGGAGGCAGAAACCCCGCGATCTTCAAGTAAGCGGTCAAGGAGGAAAAGAAAGAGACAGGCAGAGAAAAGCCAAGAACCGAGCAGCAGTCACAAGAAGCGGAAGCATCGCAAAAATGTTGAGGCTGAAGTGGATGCCGGAGACGAATTCGAAGGAGAAACAAGCGCGGCGTCAGTGCATAACAGTCAGCTCTCCGAAATCGATGCTACAGTTGAAAATAAGATTATTGTAGCAGTGGAAGGGAGTGCAGAATTAGATACCGACATGTCTTTTAGCGAAGTACAAGAACCTACAGCAACAAGACCCGCGCAGCAAGTTCAGCAAGACTCTTCGCCCGTGGGATTCGACGATAGCCTTGTAGAACGAGAATCTGAACGCGAGTCTGATACGGAAGCGGTCAATCTGCAGATTATCACCGAGGCATCTCAGCAATCAGAAGCTGAACCTCCTGCCGAAGCAATGGACGAGGATATTACAGTAGACGCAGACGCGAACATAATCGGCCACACAGAGGCCAACGAAACGATGGGGGCGAGAGCAGGAATGGCAGTGGCTCCGATAATGGCCGAGCATCTTCACACCGAAGAACCAATAGCTGAAAAGTCCCAGGCGGAAAGGATCATGGATGCCCTAAAGGGTGGTCTCGAAAGCCTGCGCGCGGCAACGTTGACCCGAGACGAGGTTAATCAGATCGAGGACATGTTCTTCGATATCAAAAAGGAATTGTACCAGGCAGAAAGCCGAAGCCGACGCTAGGTTACGTGATAGGGGTGGGTTGTATATATAAATGAAAACGATTGGAAGGGAATGACAAAATTAATCCTTACTTGTTGGTTTGAACCAATTTATGACGGGTACTGGCATGGAGTTTTGAGGCGAAGTAGACGGCGGTCAGTCTACGTGAATCAAGTTCATTTACGTCGCTTCTATTGTCCTATTTTCGTCTCCGTGATGAGAAATATGCGTGCTACACCTATTACTATGGATGTGTATACATATTTGTCCATATTTGCTCGTATTGTAGTATATCCTGCTGGGGTACCTATTGACAGGAGTTATGTAATCCATATGCAAACTCCGAACTCGCAAGATACTGCCATATGAGCCCATACTGTCGAACTCGATAATATGATAACGTCATCGCCCAGCTAGATCGTCGCCTGGTGTCAAAGATTTCGAACCTCCCGATCGCCTTGATCACCATCGCCAACACACCCCCCTAACCACAAACCAAAAAAGGACGCTTCACCGTAAAATCATTGCGTTACTACGTTTAAAATAGCGCAGGAGTGCTAGAATTAGCAAAACAACTCAAGTTACCACAGGCTACCACGGCAATGTTCCTCCGCCAGATGCTGCCTATCAGATAAAAGGCAGTTGTCAAGATATCAGGTGAGATCCATTCGCATGAAGCCATATAGCACATCAGGTAATAACAACCTTGAACATGGATCAGGTAACACTACTAAGAACGGTACGCTGGAGATGAGGTAAGCGCGAATAACAACCTGAAGTAAAGAATAGTCGGGAAATATTCCTTCTATTGGGAGTTCTCCGATTAGTTGCCGACTTCCCATAGGCATGTTCAAAGTGGTAGCTGCGGGTAGGAGGGGACCAGAGGGGGGACAAGAGGGAGAAGATAGGCGTTTCAGGTTATGCGGTGCTACTACAAAGTATACGGATGTATCGCTATACTCCACCACATGTGTACCTTCTTTCTAACGAATCTGTAAGCTAGTAAGTACCTTATTAGGTGGCTCCTCTCGGTTGAAGCTGAGGATCGACCGAACCTCAAACCTCTAGACTGTTCAATCTCCACCCATCTCCAAAAAGTATCAGGATCAGGCTTTTGCCTTTACTTTTTTTTTCTCTCTCTCTCTCTCTCTTTCGTTTCCGGAATTCATGTTAGTTTAGGTACATTGACGACTGATTTCTGCATTCCTATTTCTTCAGCAGATGCTAACCTAAAACTTCAGGTAAACCAACCAATCACGCTTTTCTCGATCGTCGGTTACCTACCTAGTACCTCTACCTGTAGCTACATAGTACTAGACGAGACGTGTTGGATATAGCTAGGTACCTAAGGCTAGCAGCCACTAGGTATCTTAATATAGGAAGTTATAGGGCATTGTGATTACCCCACCAACAAAACCCAGGAGTGCGGAATATTTACTTTATCACTCGTACCCCGCCATCCATGGATACCTAGCATTCAACCCATTTAAACCTTTAAACTTTTACTATATTACTGTTACCTTCCTTGTCCATTCGCAACTTTTAACATCTTGACATCACCATCCCCTTATCAAATCGTGTTCTGCTATTTAGAAACTTAACTCGTCCAATTATCTACTAGGTAGTTCTCGATTTAAACCGATCTAATTTGACTGTCTTAGCTTACCAGCCCACTACAATTTATAGACTAGCGGTTAGCGACGATGGTTGACAGACGAAACAGACCGACGGCGTTGGCCACCACTCCGGGTCTTCCTCCTCAGCCTCAGGTTAACTTCTCTCACGGAAACTCGCGCGTGACAGCGGTCCTGCCTACTGGCGAGAGCGTCGAAGTCTTGCTCTACGGCGCAACCGTCATTAGCTGGAAGAATCGTTTCGGAATCGAGAAACTATGGCTATCCGACGCCGCCAAGCTTGACGGATCCAAGGCCGTGCGAGGTGGTATTCCTTTGGTGTTTCCCGTAAGCTACCCCTCCTTCCTTTCTTTGTCCGTATGATTCGATATACTGCTATATCGATTGGCGAACTATATGGAGCTATTTTTAAAACACAAAAGCCGCAACAAAGATAATGAACAGACAACTAACGTATTTGGTCCATTCGTAGGTATTCGGCACAGCTCCGGACCACGCGGCGACTTCGAAATTGCCGCAGCACGGCTTTGCGCGCAACTCGCGATGGGAGTTCCTAGGAAAGTCGAGTTCTGAGTCGGCTAGCCCATCCGACATCTCCGTCAAGTTAGATTTCGGCCTCTCATCCGCCACCCTCGACGACCAGGTCAAAAGCTTGTGGCCTTACACCTTCTCCATAATCTATAGCGTCACGTTAACTCCGGAAAACCTGAGCACGAGCATTGTCGTTACTAACGACGGTGATCAGCCTATCGAGTTCCAGACTCTGATGCACACTTATCTGCGGGTTGAGGTACGTTGATATGACAAACATGTCTCATAACATTAATGGCATTTGATCTATGGGAAATTGTGACTAATATGCCTGACTTCGAATAGGACATCTCTAAGATCTCGGTGACTGGTCTCGAGGAGTCGGACTATGTTGACAAGGTAGACGCTGCTAAGGAGAAGAAGCAATCGGGCGCGGTAACCATCACTGGTGAAGTAGACCGAGTTTACACACCGGCCAAGGGCCCCTCAAGTCCTGTAGTCGTCGCCGAGGATGGCGAATCGGTTTTCAGCATCGTCAGGGACAACCTTAAGGATGTTGTAGTCTGGAACCCGTGGACAGACAAGGCTGCTGGAATGGGCGACTTCGAACCCAAAGATGGCTTCAAGAATATGATCTGCATCGAAGCTGGTTCTGTCAAGGGTTGGATCACTCTTGACCCCAGCGACGCTTTCGAGGGTGCTCAGACAATTTCCGATTGACTTACCAGAGATCACAATAAGACTTGTGGGACTACGATGATTGAAGGGAGATTATGAATGAACGAATGTTGACCAGGTACGCTGTTGCTGGGACTCAAAGGACATGGCAAAGGAGAATAACGTCTTCGAGGATGTAAGAATCCTAGGACGCGAGGGAAAGTGGGATTAGATCTCCTTGCTTGCTATCTTCTTCCCTAGTAGAGGGAAGAAGCCATGATCGTATCGAATCAGTTATAGAGATATCCATCCGTTCCTTTTTTTACCTAGACTATATTTCCCGTGCCCTAAGCTACTGCCGATGAATGTCAAGTCTGTAGAAACCTTTTCTTGCGATACATACACCTAGGAATTTATTCTTACAGGTTATAATCAGCTCATTCGGACATAAAGTCAAAGGTGACAGAAAGCCGGTAAATACGCTACAAGCCTTCCGACATAAGAAAAGAAAGCTAGGGGAAATAAAAATATCTCAGCGAGTTCACACTGAGTCCCAACTAGATATACACATACTCATACGCTAGGCCTAATGATGAACTCCGTTCTCAACGCTGCCACTAACCTCCGAATTCAGCCTTCCCACAAAATTGCAACCGCTCCTTCAAAAAATCAGTCTCGATAACCCTTCCACTTCCAGAGCGCGGGCGCGAACACAATCTCAAAACCAACCTTCTCAAAACACCCCACGGACGCACATAAATCGTGATACCCCTCCAATCCCGTAACCGGCAAATCCTGCTCCTTATCCGTCTCCTCGTGCAAATCCCAGCGGCCCGTCTCGGCCCCATCTCTCGTCAAGAAAACCTGGACGCCCAACCCCCCTCCCTCTTTCCTAACAGCGAACTCGATGCCCAGCCCGATAGTCTCGCCCCGGCGAAACGGCGTCGCGAAGTCCTTGCCTCCCCACCGGTCGTTGACGTACTTGTGTCCGTCGTCGCCGTGCACGGCGACGCTGCCGCGGTGCCACCCCGGCAGCCGGAACGCCGGGTACGGGGGCGCGGCGAAGCCGATCGCGAGGCTGACCTCGTCGTCGTCGTGCCGGGACGCGTGCTCCGGGATAATCCGGACCTCGTAGTAGATTATCTTGCGCTGTTGTCCTGTGGAGACTGGGCTGTGCGCGCTGGCTTGGTAGAGGGGCGGCCAGGTCGCGAGACAGGAGTCTGGGACCCCGCGCGCGCTGTGGCAGCGCCAGAGTCCGGGCCCGGTTTGGGATAGGGTACCACCTTTGCCGAAGTACAAGGGCGGCGCGTACACGGTTATTTGTCCGGACTGCGCGGCCGCGGCTGTGGAGGCGGTGGTGACGGTGAGGGGTATGGGGTCGTAGAGGGGGTGTTCTCGACACCAGGACTCGCCGGCCTCGCACTCGTCGAGTGAGGCGTTGTTTGCGGGCGAACGGTCGTATCCGGCGAAGAAATTGGGCGGTGGCGGGAGAAGCGCTGTGTCCGGGACTGCGGTCTGCCAGTCGTGCTGAGGTTTTGGTGATTGCCCGTGGGAAGGTGGAGGGCCGGGTGGTGGGGCATATTCTTCACTCTGGGATCCGGGGTTTGGACTTTGGTTGAAGAACGGATTGTTTTTGGTATCTGACGGTGGCGGTCCGGCCGGAGGTTGGTATTCCTGGGAATGGGAAGGAGGAGGGCCCGGAGGTGGGGCGTAGTAGGGAGGTTGAGACTGAAACTGAGATTGGTGAGAAGAGTGGCCTTGGCCCTGGCGTTGAGATGGCGGCGGACCGGGTGGAGGCGCGTAGTCTTGCGGCATGCTGGCTTTTGGGTTTGTGATACTTGATGATGGTCGAACCTGAGCGGGTTTGGATGCTAGATCGTTGGTGTTATCCTTGTGCCCGAAACACATTACGACACCTATTGTCGATACTACAATTCTACTATGTTAAACGGGTAATCTAAAACTATAGCTAGGTAGGTAGGCAAGCATTGAGAGTAGGAAAGTTGATATTAGTGGATTATTGCCGCGAACCTCGGCTTTTTGTAGAAAATCGTGCAATGCCAAGTGTTATCGTGAATCACTAACTGAGACCAAGAATGGATCGGGCAGGACAGCAAACTGTTACGCAAGTGAAGGCGAAGTAGTCTGGTATTCAGGCTGTGCTACTGACAAATTCCTGAGTTGAGTACTTAACTAGCTAATTTCTGTTAGTTTTTTGATGGATTAATTGAAATGTTAGAGAACAAAGAGTAAGCTGATGAGTTGAAGTTGTTTAGGGCAGGTATTTGTCATGAACTTAATTACTACTCAGCCTCAATGGATCCGAGATATTTGGAACCTCTATGGAAACTTTAGCTAAGACCCGCGTGGCCGGAAACCCCACCCAAAGTCAACTCTAACACATGAACTACTGCAACCCATTAATAGACCTGTAGTGCCTGTGACGTAATCCGAGAACAGGTACGGATTACAAGATTGACAGGTACGAAAAAGAATCAGATGCACAACACTGTAGAATCACACATTACATCTAGGACCAAGATTAGGTATGGCCAGAATATGTCGAAAAGAATGTCAATTTACTCATACGACTCAAAGAGAGTCGGAGTCTGTATCAACGCACTATTTGTTACCCCAATCCTGATCAGAGCGGCCAAGTTGGCTGGCTCAGCTAATCTCCGCTTATCTCCCACAAAACCTCAAAGCTCACCAAAGATGCAAATCAAAGAATCGCTAGAAGTCGACTTGACAGAACAAGTGACCTTCGTCAAAGAATCGTAAAATCATGTACTTCCCCACCAACACAACCTTCATATTGTGTAGTAAACTGCCCACTTATAAATTGTCCCAAATAGGTACACTTAATACCAAGCTAATGATAAATGGTAATCATATCTCATGATCGTGTCGAATATCATGACATCTC
This sequence comes from Annulohypoxylon stygium, assembly GCA_003314315.1. Taxonomy (NCBI): domain Eukaryota; kingdom Fungi; phylum Ascomycota; class Sordariomycetes; order Xylariales; family Hypoxylaceae; genus Annulohypoxylon; species Annulohypoxylon stygium. The sequence continues at coordinate 65,713 of QLPL01000023.1, forward strand.
GTTGTTAAGAGGGGCAATTCGCTGTGATAGAGTCGTAATCAACTCTTACTGGCCTAGAGAACTAGCGGCGTCACCTTCAGGATAGAAGAACGCCACGACCGCGATGATGACGTAAGTAGCACAAAGTAGAGCACCCTCTAGGTAATTGCTCCGGCCGTCCAAGATCAAGAAGTTGATTATGAATGCCGACACGAATAGACAAACGGTCTCGAAGAGGGTGAAGTACAATGTCATAGGTTGGCCGATGATCCAGCCGATAATGACCACGAGCGGCGTCAAGAATAGAGCGATTTGAATCGAAGAACCGATAGCGACGCCGATTGCCAGATCCATCTTGTTCTTCATCGCAACCGAAACAGCCGTCACGTGCTCTGCCGCATTGCCGACGATAGGAAGGATAATTAAACCGATGAAGGTTTCCTTGAGGGCACTGTTCGACACTACGTCATCAATAGCGTCAACCATGAATTCGGCACACAAGGCGACGAGGGCTGTGGAGATCAGTAACATGATGATGGCTGCGCCGCGTGACAAGTCGTCTTCGTGTTCCTCGCCATCTTTTCCGGTACCACCGGTCAAGACTGATACCGGGACTTGAGAGGGCATCATCGCACCAGGGGGTCGATATTGGTACTGGTTAAGTCTCTCAGGAAGGGAATTTGTTCTACGGATTCCGTATCTAACGCGTGGAACAGGGCCAGAGGGGACAGGAGGCGTGGCTCCCATCTCCGAGCCCTGCGTGAAAACAGGAGGTGCCAGGCTCTTAGCCACGGGTCGGAGGGATAGGACGCGAAGGTTATTGAAAGGACGCTTAGTACCAGTGGGTGTAACCTCAAATGTACCCTCGACGTTAGCAACAGTATCTGCAAAATCCACACGACGCGGTTCTCCGGTAGTAGTGACAGGGTTAGCTGCGTTATTTGGTCCGGGAGCGGCGATGTTTTCGGGTTGAGCGGCCTCTTCGTCAACGGGAAGAGATGTCTTTCTATCACGCTTGTGCTTGCGTTTAGAACGCTTATGCTTTCGGCGGGGTTTGGCTTCATCTTCCTCCTCGACAGCTTCGTCACTTCCCTTGGTGTTTAACCGAGGGAAGAAGCTAGGGCCATGCTCAGAATTACTAGATCTAGATCCCTCGTGGATAGGACTAGCATTGTTGGTTCCAAGTGACGACGTTCGGGTTCGAGGCACGTCGGTGTCGACAGATGCGACGCTAGACTTTCTACGGCGGTGTCCACGGATAGCACGTTTAACACGTTTCGACATGGTCTCCCTAGAGCGACTCGAGTTATCCGAGTCCGAATCGGAAGAAGAGCTCGAGTCAGAATCAGATGATTCGAGCCATGCGGCAGCGGGTCCGGGGGTTGCTTCTTCATCGATGATATGTTGAGGAGTCGATTCATACATGTATGCATGAGACTTCAGTTGGAACATAAGGTAGATGACATAAACCAAGAGAAGAATGACGCTAACACCATGGCTAATCTTAAGGGACTCGCTGTCTGCTTCGGCTTTGTCCTTGAACGAAGCATGAAATGCAGTCTAGTAAAATATACTTAGCATATTTTGCAAACCGAAAAAGTCCAAAATAAAACTCACCGGTAACATAAGACTAATCACGCTCAAACTGAGTAGACAGGCGCTCATCTGGGTGACAGTGCTGTTATAGATCTGTTCACGAAATCGTAAACCACCAAGGAAGAAAGCCATGCCCAGAATGAGCAGTAAGTTTGCGAGGATAGATCCAAGCAATGAAGCTTGGACGATACGAATTTCACCCTGCGAATAGTCAGCATATTATTCAAGAGCGCGCGACGTCAATATTGTATATTTACCTTGACTAGTGCAATGCTATAAGATTGAAAGATCGTGTTAGCAACGTTGAATTCCATGAAAATGCCATCGCAGGAACCGTGCGAAACGCTCAGGGATGCAATGTACGTAGATAACTTACATGCTGTCGAGTTGTTAGCAAAATCCAAACCATTCAATTCGCGTCAAAGTCTAGGTAGCTTACAAAATAATCAATTCGACAGCGTTACCAAACGTCACGTTTAGCAATGCGCCGATCGTGTCGCCCATCTTGCGAGCTACGGACTCCGTCGCGTGACTAAGGAGAGCCGCAAGAGGGATAATGGCGACGGCGTTAACGCCGAAAGTAGCTCCGGCATTTTTGTTGGGGATATTGGCGATGGCAATCCCGATAGGAACGCAGACCAAGAATACGTTGATCCAGCTGTGGAGGAGGACCTTCTTGAATTCAAGGCAGGTTTCGATGAAAAGGTTGGGTTTCTTCTTGACACCCTCGTCGTCTACGAGAGCCCCCGTCCCCTCCATTTCAGATGCCGGCGAACTTGACTTACCGACATCTTCGTTATTCGGTCCGGGTTTCCGAAGGTTGTGGTCTGCGGAGCCGTTAGGGAGGCCCTGATTGTGGCCGGTGAGGTTGCCGGTGCTAGCATTGCGACCCTTCTCCGAGTGGTGGTGCGAGTTAGGTGCGATTGGGTTATTTAGGGGTAAAACAGGAGTACTGTTGGACGCGGTGGACTGTGTTGAGCCTCCATACGCGTGACCTCGTGCCCAAGAGCGTATGCGATCTATGTGAGAGGCCTTGTCAGTCGAGCTTTCCTTCATCGATGTATGCGGCTTTGGCAGATTCGACGCCAAGGTCGTTGGATGTTCTGTAAGGAGAACGGGAAGAGGGGAGAAACGTGTTAGGGAACGTAATGCGAGAGCGAGAGAAGCCTAGACTAAATAGGCGTAGAACCAGTTGGAAAAATCGGGGCAGGAAGGTGGCGTGGGGAGCGCTCTGATTGGGGAAGATCAAAACGTAATCTGAATTATCAGGGGTAGCCCAAGTGGTGTGCTCGGATTGGTTCCCAGGTCAAAGGCTCGTAAGCCAGTCATCAACCTTTTCCAGTAAAAGCGACGTAAGTTTGGTAGACCGGCTTGGCAACAGGTCACTGGACCCCTGGGCATTGGGCATTCGATAACGTGTTGGCTAAACTGTGTGGACTTTCTTTCGCCTTGCTTTCTGAGATGGCGATAGGTACAAAGTAGAGCACCGATCTACATCTGAGGCTTGACTTCCAAGACGTAACCAAATAGGAGAAATGATGATGATAAAGGAATTGGCAGTTTTAGTTTTTTTTTTTTTTATTGTTTCTTCTTCTCTTCTTCTCAATCTGCTTCTTTGTTGTTGTTGACTCCGATAACTGATGAGGGGAAACCGTGACTCCCGAGCTTTAATACAGCATCGATGATTATGAGACCGGCCTGCGCTGTGTAAGGGGTAGAAGCGTGCGAACGACGTCGACCGCCTCCGAGATATCTTCCCAAAAGACTTAGAGCCGGCAGAAGATCACCCCCACTTGGAAGTTTGCCGGAATTAAGGTAGCGTCGAATGCATACCTAGGTGTGTTGGGGTGTGTGGATGGATCCATCATACGTAGTACATAGATACGCGGAATAATACTAGGTACAACCGCGCCGTGACTTCATTCGAAGCGGCGATAATAATACGTGTCCGAAGGGAGCCGAGAGTAACAAGGAATAGTAAAGTAGAGGCTTGGAATTCGGAGAGATGATAGGATAAAACAAAACAACAGCAATAAGAAAAGCAAGAACTCACGCATTCTGTCTTCCGCGATCAACCCCGGGGAGAGAGTACCGTCTAGTGGTAAGACGAATACTCCCTCTTATAAGCTAGCTGGGCTTTGTGTCTCTAACACCCCAACAAGCTCTACTTATTGCCGTCTCTGCTTCTATTGTCTTCTCGTCAGCAGTCGTGTAACGCGTCTCCCGTGCTTTTCTGCCCGGTGATATCAGCAAAATCGTCTCGTAGCCTAAGGTTTTACCTCCGACCGTTTATTGCGAAGCTTGCCAGGTAAACGGCTAAACAAACCAAGCTTGGAGACGGTGGGGTTCTCAGGTATGTAGGCGATGCGGGCAGGCAGCTAGCAGGGGGAACACCGCCTCACTTTAAGGGCGCGAAAGTACCAAGTAGAGATACTTACCTATTTAGGTAGGTAGGAATATCTCACACTGTGTGCCACGCTTTAACTCCAGCAAGAGTGCGTAGGGCTGATAAGCCACTTCTAGGTATAGCCTTCGACGGCTCTTCTTGGATTTGTACGTAAACGCGTAAACGTACGAGAAACCCGAGGCTCGACTATCAAGGTTTCTAAGTCCAAAAGAGACAATGTCTACCTGCTAGGGTTGTAATGGTGCGAAATCCGGAGTCGGACTTTCTCAAATGGAATTTCTTAGAAGATATCCTAAATTCCAATTCCGAAGTCTCGTTAAATGTTTAAATCGATGAGGCAAAGATTGTTAAAAGACGGTCAATTGATGTTTGTGAGATGGAGAGAGATGTGGCTGTGCTGTGTAATGAAAGGAGAACCTTGGAAGACTAGTATTATTAGTGTGGCATTCCAGAGCTGATACTTTCAACCGGGGAGCTCCTTGCAAGGTTAAATAATGTACGAGTCATAATGTGACTGTTTACAACCTGATTAGCGTAGTGAAGCAACTGCCAAGACTTCTACTCTGTACTCCTGCCTTAGAGCCCACGTGTGATAGAAGCCATATATGACCAATGACGTAAATTCCAGGTATTTGTGCTACCTATAATTTTCGTGGCTGCGTGTTATTTACATGATTTACATGAGATAGATGAGATGAAGTCTTCCAGTTTCCAAATGACGACAGCTGCGCAGTTGGATTGGTACCTACCTTTCACTCCCAATAATCATCAATCAGTTGGATGCCAGGTTTTACTGACTCTACAACAGTATCGATGGCCGTCATTGTGTGACTCCTCTAGAGCCGAGTTATCAATCCTCACATTGTCAGACCCCGATCCCGAAACTATCAATTGCAGCCCAATTTTCCCTGCCGTGGCTCCATCAAGAAAGATAAACACCGCCGATGACTTGTAGTCAGATTAAGGTCCTTCTAGGTTAAACTCGGATCTCCGCCATTACTGTCTTTTGCCGCCGAGGTATCGGCTCGGGTTTAACACATAAGGATCGGCCTCGGTCAGTTCAGGACAAGCAGGTTTTCATCATAGCTGAAATGACCATCTTGCTTAAGATAAAGTCCCTATCATCCACTATTAGAACGCAACTGGAGACCAATCGCGAAATTGCTTGATCTGAGCTGCGTGGCAGCATGTTGTGGCACTCCTCGAGGGATGATCCTTCAAGGTTTGGCTTCGCAGAACTACGATTGGACATAGCTAAGCGCTGGGTCGCTCCGTGAACATGATTAGGACACAGGCAAGATGATATGATACCTATTTGACTTCTTGATTAATATAATTGAATATGTCGACCCCTCCATTCTTAAGGCTAGGGTTCAAGGAATTATGAACGTATCAACGTGCTGAGACAGATTTTATGTGACACTATAGGTACCAAGCAACACATTAACTTAATAACCTATTATTTCACATATAAAATCGCATGCGAACAACACTTATATCAACTTATTCTTAAAGTACTTAATACCGATTATTTTTTTATGAGTATTGGACTTTGACTTACACAAGAAAATGACGAGAAATTCAAAGCTTGCTGCCGATAATCGGCCTTAATCTTATCGAAATATGTATGAGGTTGAAACCTCAACTACACTTATTTCCATATAGACCAGGTAGGCCAACTATCAATCATTTGCTGTCTTATTGTAGCTATGCAGAACCTTAAGCATGTCAAACCACAAAGGCTAATGGCCGCCATCAAAATACTCATCAAGCACACAAACACATGTCAAATTAGACAGCCATCAAATTTATCTTATCTAATTGTTTTATTCACTTTTCTCGTTCTGTTCCCTTTCACCTTTGGTTTTCCTCCCCCGTTCTCTTCCCCACTCTTGCTGCTATTTCAAGGTCTATCGCCGAAGAACGCCTTGCAACTCCTCAAACGACGTACGGCAAAGTTGAAATGGAAGAACAAGAGAGGAAAGAAAGGTGAGCATATGTACAAATCCTATTCGTTTAGCTTCACTTTCTGTGAAAAACCTGGGTATTCTCATTCCTGAACTAAAAAACCGTTGATTGCAAAACACGTACAACGCCAGATGTACATCCAACCTTAATTCCGCGATCCCTCTGAGCCTGGGTAACCGTCTTAATCTAAGCTCATCCATGCGAAGGCTGAGAGCGAGCCTGCGATGAGGATGGCTGTGAGGATGCCTGCACCAGCCTTATCGCCGCCAGTTATGGGAGCAAAGGTAGGCACAAGGGGCTCATCAGAACCGGCGTTCACGTCACCCTTAGATGTACCACCGGTATTGTTCGTCAGAGGAGCTGCGGTATCGGGGGATAGAAGGCTGATCAAGGCTCCTAGGACGTTCATCTGTTGGCCGGCACCGACCTTGTTATCGAAGACGCCCGTGGTCCAGTGGAAACCGCAGAATCGGCCGTTGGCACCGCCGGTACACTGCTTGACGGCAGCTTCGGTTGAGGCCTTCAGCACCGGGTAGATCTTGTCGCGCGTGTAGGGGGCTAGCTGCATTGTCGAACCCATCCATCGGTGAGTATATCCCTTGAAAGACTCCATGTCGGCGTTACACTTGGTGCCCTCGCAGGACGGCTCGTACGCGATGTTGTTGGGGAAGAAGATTTCAATCATGCGGTCGACTAGATTGTCAATACGATCTTTCCAGATTTGGCTGCCGTCAGTCTGAAATTAAGTTAGCAATCAATTTAAACCGAAGCTCTCAAATTAAAATAGTCGTAAAGCACCTGTCAACGATCTTTTCTGGGAGATAATATACATCTATCTAGAATTTGCTGCAAGCACCGAGAGACGAGAGAAGAAAACTTACGTAGTTATACAAGAAAGCGGCGCCTTGTAACAGCATAGCGGCGTTGTATGAGAACTGAGCCTTGTTGATGTCGGTACAATCCGGCAAGTGAGCACCGTCATAAACATCCCACTTGTCTGAGATGTAACCAAGATCATAAATGATGTTCCAGGTCCTGTTTGCAAGATCGGCATAGGTGGAATTGTCCGTGTAGCGAGCTAGTCGAGCACCGATGTTGAAGTAGCAGGCATTTGCAATAGCTAGCATGTTGTTAGCTTTCATGACCCAACCAGCATTCACCTAACTTTGAAAGTAGTCACAAAAGATTCCCACTTACTGTTAATGTAGTTGTATCCATTGTTGGACGGGTATACCTGCCATCGGAGACCCCACTCGCATCGTCCGCTGGGCACTCTTCGATCCTCGTGCGTTTGCTCGTTGAACACGGCCTGGGCCAACGCCAACCACTGTGGTTGGTCTGTCGGGGGATCAGTGTAGCCCACTTCGGTGGCCAGCATGGCAGATAATCCCCAGAAAGCTTGGTCATCGTTACCCATGGATGCTGTCCAGTTAGGCGGCATGAAGTCTTCGTTAGGACCCACTTGCCATAGCAGGGCTTGCGATACCATATCATCGTATGTCTTGTCGCCAGTGTGGTGTCGGTAGTCCAGCATCGTACCCCAAAGCGCACCTCCCTGCCACCAATAGTAATCGCCGTCGGGGGGAGGGCCAGGCAAGATACCGGGAACCATGCCCGGCTCATCGCCGTGATAGAAGGTAAGAAGATCTTCAGCGACTAAAGCGGCCGCCGATTTGATGGAAGCTAGATTGGGGAAGACAATGTGTTAGTCATATGCCCTCGCTTATAAAATAAAATGCTTATCGTGGATTATCAATGATTAAAAAGTTACATACCTGGATCATCGAGATTTACGTCGAGGCCGGCATACGCTCTGTCAGCGACCAGACCCAACGCCGCCAGCAGCGGTGTTGATAGTCGCACCATGATTTTGTGAAATGCGTATCGTGTCTTGTCTAGGTGCGTAGGAAGAAAGGTGGAATGAGCGAATCGAATGAATCACTTGGAAGAAAAAAAGGGAACGAATGAGCGAAAGAAGTGAATTAGTTAGATCTAGATTAGCGATAATGAACGTCTCATCCGGTAGAGGACGGATGTATATTATTATGACTTTAGTTTTATCAGGGTCGGTGACGAGAGGGTTTGGTCTTAAGGATAGTGGAACTCGACGTCAACGACATAAAAAGATAAAAAGGCAAAAAGGACAAGACAACACTAAATCACCCAGTCACCTGGCGGATGACATTGGCAAAGAATGTCAAGCCAAGGCTTTTGGATTCAGGAGGTGACAGACGAAGGGTCGTCGACTAAAGATTAACCCATCTTGGGTGCTTGGCCAAGAAAAAGCCCAGACCATCGTGGAGATTGTTTGCCGAGAAAATATGGGATCAATGGGAACATTGGAACAAGGGACAGAACCAGGACGGGCGAATCATCTAGAACGGTTGACCAGCTTTCCCCTTTGCCTAGAATTACCAAGACTTCAAGCGTGCCTATTTCTTTATTTCATCTTCCCATATTTTTCGTATTCTCTTTGTCAGGACTTGTAGCACACTGTTCGGAGGCTAAGAGATGAAAAGTCTATGTGGGAATGTCGGAGGAACGTGGAAAAAGAAAATATTCGAGATTTGGGATTAGCTAAGAGGAAGAGAAAGTACTCAAGTACCACCTACCGTAGCTGCCGTCGATCATTGAATTCTGACATATCAGGCATGTGTTACACAGCAACCGACCGCCGAACCTCTCTCGCCATTGGACAATCAGAAGGTGGGCTGTCCTACTGACCCCTGAAGATCTTGGCGCCTGAGCCGCCAAGTCACGCTAGTCCCCGGATGGATTAAGGTCTCTAGGCGCGCGCCAGAATTGCAAGCCAATGAGACATGACTAGAGTACCTTCGTATTTCAGGTATATTAGGTATGTATCTATGTACCTCGTACGTCGTAACACAATGCCCAAGAAAGCCGTCCTTTCCGATCTACCTACAGTTGCACTGTGCCTCTTCCAAAGAGTGAGAGATCTAGGTAGACGCTTGTCGATAGAAATATTCTGGAATATTTGAGATCTACTATGAAGTAACAACTAACAACTATTAACTACTCCTTCGTCCTTCTAAGCCGTGAGAAATTGAATCATATAAGTTTGATTTGTAAGTATGGCGGTTTCCAGTGTATTAGGTGGTGCTTAGGTCATCATCTTACAGACATCCATTGATTCGCCGAGTAAGATGCTACCTATAATATTTTCGTATTCTCGTATTTCAATTCCAGATTGGGGTTATTAATGCGAGGAGGGCTATGATAGTAGTAAGTACTAGGTATACTGAGGAAGTAGGTATATCGGAAGGCTTGTAAAGCAACTTGAAAGAGCGGTCGTATTGATAAAATAATTTGATGCCAGGCGGTCTATTGTATTTACTCAACAATCACTGAAAATATAGAATCTCGAGAATACGGATTTGCAGCTCGCCGCGATCTTTGATTCTGCTATTGACTGATCCGATTCTACCTATTCCATCTATAGATATTGCCGTAACCTTGTCTGACCAATAGTTTTGTTTCACTGGCCGACCTACCCGGTCAAAAGCCCTACAGGTTCCCAAGACGCGACAGCTTGATACGAACAGGATGAACTTCACTATCTTCCCGAAATGCTAACAAACTTGTTGCACGTTAGCAGCATCTGGTTCTGCCCTACAAAAGGATGAAGTAAAGTAGCATTCGTCTGCTCAAGGAACTTGAGTGGTCTTCGGGAGTTTGGAAGTGAAGAAAAAACGAATGTTAACACCGATTGTCCCAGCCTGACCTCGTTGGCTGTATCGCAACCTGTAATCCAACTCCAATGATAACGAAGCAGCCCTCCTATTTCCTAAATTCCTATCTCAACCAGGTACGGTGAACACGGAACGGCTTTTCCGAAAATGCAACCGCTGTGATAAAACTCCTGTTCCAAAAACGCCTGGTTTAATAATGCTGAAAGTGAAAGTCGCGAATGCAACGGATATCATATGCTTATGTCCTTGTTGCTAATGTCATGATTGATTGGTGTGGTTCGTCTCTGCCATAATGCTGGCTCGTTCAAATGTTGTCTTTCTGACAATGCTGTGTAGTGATATGTGTTGTAGATATATATATTCCTAGGCAAACATAGCCTAGAGCCTAGAGCTCAGAAGAAAATTGTGCATGGTACGAATCAGGAGAAATTGTTGTTGAATTCCTGAATGGGTCGGTGGGTCGTTGAAACATCAGCGCCCCTTGCTGGCTCGGAGCAACTTTGTCCTTAACCACAAGATGAACATAGTCCACGTACTCTGGGTCTTCTTCCTAGCCGTGTTCCTTCGTTTAGATGGCTGAAAAGCAACATCGTGAGCACCTCCGGCTTCGCTGCCGAACGACGGCGGGTTTTTAGCATCCAAGGAGTCGTAGTTGCTGCTAACAAACCTGTCTGTCTCGGCCAAGGGGCTAGGGGCATTCTTGCGCGATGTGCCCGGTCGGGACATACTGGTACGGGAGATGGCCAGACTGGGGCGACCGCTACTCGTGGCACTGGCCTTCCTGTTCTGCTTCCCTCGAGCAATGGCTTCCTCGAGCTCGATTGCCTCTTGTCGGGCTTTGACTGCCATCTGCTCCTTGTACAAGGCGGCTGCCTGCTTTTCTTGTTCTTGAGCACGCTTGTTGTCGGCACGTTCTCGGCGTTTGATCTCTTCTCGCGCATATTTCTCTTCCTTTGCTTTTTCCCTCAACTCAAATTTTCGCCGAGCTTCTCGGAGATGTTCGGCACGGGTTGCCGTGTCAAGATCGGACTTGGCGCGCAGGCGCGGGAACCCGGTTGCATCGAATGAGGTGCGAAGCGGGGACATAGGGGCCGCAGAGCTAGCCGGAGATGAAATATGATTTGATGGGGCATGTGTCGGCGAGTTGGGTATCTCTAACATGCAATCAAGTTGCAAATCGGATCGACTCTCAACATTGGCCAAACGTGAGGACTGCGCCGGGGTGGCCGATGTGACGCGAGAGGTATTTATTCTGAGGGATGGCGGATGATGGGAAGGATTTGGCGAGGAAGAATGCGCATTTTTTACTTCGGAGTAAGATGTAGTGCGCTGGGTGGTTGCTAAGGCTGGTCGCCTAATACTGAGACTTGGCTGCGAGTGCGAGTGAGGGTTCGCGTTGACAGGATGGATTTGGAGGCTATTCCTGTGACTGTTGCTACTGTTATCTTGTTCGTTGTCATTGTCGTCATCCTCTGTGATGTCGAAGAAGGACGTTTGGGAATTCGCATATGACAATGGCGGGGTTGAAGTTCGAGGCGTCTGCTGGAAAGGATGCACAAACGGCGCCCCGACCTGATGACGCGGGCCAGAGCTGCTCGACGTTGCGACAGAGATATGGCTTGCGCCGCTTATTGATCTCGAATGGTGATACCGCCGGGTTCCGACTGCCTCATCGAATGTGATGCTCGTATCCTTCCCCGATTGCTGCTCATACGAGCCCCCCGCTCCTCCCCATCCATCGTTACTTCGACCTTGCCCCTCCTGATCTAACCACCCTCTATCCAGATCTAGCGAAGTCTTTTCTACCTGTGCCGATAATTTTTTCAGAATCGGCTTCACCGCCGTTTTAGCTCTTGACTTGCTTATCTTGCTACCTGAACTATGCGACGCAGGGCCAAACCCCGACAGGCTGTGAATAGATGCCATCGTTCGCAACGGCGCACTTACGTATATGTAAGTATATATATACTCGATTATATATATATACGTACATATACTTATCATAGGTTATCGCGGAACCATCGAAGACTGCAAATAAGGCGGTTTAGGGAGATATTCGAGGTTCGTTCGAATGAGCGAGGTGGACGCAACCGACCGATTAACGTCGTGCTACCGGCAGAGAAGGGGGCAGAAGAGGGCTCGCAAACAGCCAGAGATGCGGAATCACCGGCATATAGACATTGAACAACAGGATCGGCACGTATGGTCAGGTGCCTAGTACCTGGGTACGCAGGGTAACGGTGGTGTTTTGAATAATAAATCACTCAGGGAGAGCTAGGATGACTAAGATCAAACAAGGTAACGAGGGTTGCGATCAAAGTGACATCAACAATAGACCAATTCGCCCGTCACAACCGATAATCTTGGACTGTAGGTAATGTTGCTCGATGTTGTTTTTTACCATGTGATTGATAAAAAAAAATAACAGTCGTGGACGGACAGAGATTGGTGGGACTTTGGGGTTTTTTGGAGGGGAAAACAACGTTTGCTTGGTCAAAATATCGGTCAATACAACATGACGGTGAGAGGAACAATGAGAACGCGCAAGACATAAATCAAGTTTCGGGTCATCCGAAGATGATTGGCAGAGCGATGTCTACCTAGGCAGAGACGGACTGAAACGAGTAAGTAAAAAATTCTTTATTCTCGATTCATGTATGCGCATCGGTGTATCATCTATTAAAAATAAGAATGATTATTGGCGAAGAGGGATGAGAAGGCGGTGATAGAAGCGTGAAATGTAAAAGAGGATGATGATGAGAGGATTACGCAGCGAATGGGAGTGAGCGGGATCTAGAAGGAGGAAGAGGCGGAGAACTTTCAAGGTTAACAAGGTTAGATTGGCAGATTAGAAGGCTACACAAGCCCCAGGGTTGGCGGGTTAGCGTTGCCCAGGCAAGGGAAAGAGAAATGGAAATGAGGAGGAAGGACCTTGTCCGCTTCCAGGGCTTGTTCTGCAAGCAAAAAGTCGGGTAAGTCGGGCAGGTCCAGCAGATCCAGGTCGGGGCAGACGGGGAACCAGAACGGGAACAACGGGGAAGAGGGAAAGAGACAAGCTTGAACCTTTCAGCCTCACCATTCCGTCTTGTTAGTTCAGCGGCCAGCTGGTCCTAGCCTAACCTTTACCACTACTAGGTATTACAAGTCTTACCACTATGGATGTACTACTATTAGTATGTATATTAGAACCTTACTGATCATACTAACATTCAATACTCTCTTGCACCTGCTTTCTCAAAGTAGCTTCCAGGTTGCTTGCACCTTCCTTACCTTTCTAGAGTGTCGCTGGCCTCTTACTGGTCCGCCGCACGTGGAACTAATAACCTAACGTCTAATGCACCTTCTAAAGAGGGGAAGACGGGTCGGGGTGCCCAGGAAGCAGCTAGGTACCTAGGTAGGTACTAGCATAGTACTAGCATACCTAGTAGGTATGTAACGACGAACCCGGAACAGGGTTCGGCTTCGGATGGGTTAAGGTTTGCAGGCATTCCTCCTTATCGATTGCGGAAATTGACCACTCAGAGGGTTAAATTCCAGAAGTTTTCTAGTTGATCAGCACATAATTGAGCAAAAGCCCGGACAACCTGGGCAGATCTAGAGCCACCCATGAACCGATCCCACTCAACAAATCAGCAAATCAGCCGTGTACTCAGCTAGTTGGTCAATCGGTCAATCGGTCAGTCCATCAATCAGCCAGTAGACAATCGATCCGCCATCTAGATTCGCTAGACGACCCCAGAAAGGCGAAAAGGAGGTAAGAGAAAAGAGAGAGAGACGGGTGAGGGGGATAGGGGGGATAAGGGGGATAAGGAATAAGGGTTAATGGAGGCGAAAAAGGATTGGGATCGGGAATAACAGTTGAATCCCCCTTATCTTTTCCAATATTCGCAATCTTCCAGTCTTCCAATCTTCATCAACTCCGAAAGAACAAAGAGAGCAAAAAGAGGGGGAAGACGAAAACTAACGAAAGTTGTCATGCATGATCAACAATTAACACTGGCATGACTGGTGATTATCTGGCTTGACGATTTAGCGTTTGCTAGGCAGATTGGAATCACCGGTGGGATCCGTGTAGATCTTCATATGTACGTGATATGGAAACTATATTAACAGATTGAAAAGAAGCCTCAGAACCCTGGGACTTTGAAACAATTACCTTGGATCTCAACGGGTGGTTGGCTATGATATACCGTAGCTACTGTGTAGTAGCATGATATTTATACATAACCTACTAGTGTAGGCACCTGGGCACATCCATGGATAACCTCCAGAACCTTGGAACAAATACGGGAGAAGTCGGCCAACGTTTCTAGACTAATTCGTGGAATCTTCTTTGGCCGCACTGACCGCAGATAGATCCATCGTCTGCTTTAAAAAGGACTGTTCATAATTTCGCACTTCGCACTTGCATACCAAATACACGGACATCCCGACAAGGCCACTCACTTATTACTTCCCCTTTGTTCTCGCATGGGGTGGAAAGGTAAAAAAGAGGCATACACTAGGTAGATAGTGCTGGACTAGTTATCCATCCATGCTGCAAGCCGCGACCTGACGCTTAGTCTAGAGTCAAACTTGACATAAAAGCCCTCGTGTCGCTTAGTCGCATATTTAGAGTTGCGAATTAACATATAGCCGCGTAATTCATCGCCGTACCGTTCCAGAGAGGGAGGCAGCCAACCGTAGGATGAGGCGGAGCTCAGCCAAAGATCAAGCTTTCGTCGGAATAGTCGTCTAAGTGGTGTAGACATACACCAAGGCAGAGTGACAGTGACGGTAATGGTGACGGTGGCGGTGTGGCGTATTAAAAAAGAAGTCGAGCGTCTCACAAATATTGGCAATATTCCTCCACTGTGGCGTTTGCAGGAATATCGCCCAGGTGTGGTGATGGTATGTATATGTAGGTAGGTGGTTATGTCCGTTAGGGAGTATGTGATGGATACGTGAGGTCTGTTCCTATTTACTCCTTCAGCATGATGGGAAGCGAAGATGATCAGGTGCACGTCGTATATGTCCGATATGCTGGTGTTATGCTGAGGTTTAGTGCAAGGAAGCGCTATGATTCCTGTACTCGTATTAATATTGTGTATGTGTCTCCTGAATAGATGCCGGTATGTGAAACACCTGAACGAACCCGCAGGAGCTGGTCCCAGCCACCCTTAGCTTAGTTGGATGGCACAACAGACATTGGAAATTGCGAAGCTATTGCACAGTAGCCGCAAAACCTTGAATTGATAGTTATCCTGCTTTTAAGGCAGATGACAGGTGCGTTCGTTCCGAGATCATGAATCGTGCAGACCTGTAGTAGGCAGGTAATCATCTTGCCATTAGCGATATCCAACAATTGAAAATATCGGCAGTGTGATTTTTAGACAGCTAATAGGACTCAAGGTCAAAGAAGCCGAAAGCAAAAGATCGCACAGGTATGATATCCGATCCTAATTCTCGACAATCGACTCAAGGTGTTATGGTTGATGTGGATGAAGATACCGTATCGTCGAGGATCTCATTCCCTTGAGACTTGTATACCCATACGGTTATTCAGGCCGCAAGATTTGGTCTGACAGTCCTCCGTTGGCTGCCTTCTTTGGACTAACATCCCGTTTTCGTAGTCCAACAGATCTGTTCCGCGTCGCCTTCACTCTCCAGATCAATGCGAGCATGTATCTGAAACTTTGCCTGCCGAGGTAGGCGGCGTGGTCGCCCAAACCCGACCGCCGGGTATTAGATCCGATGGAAATAACATTGGAACATCGGTTCCCCCGCCCTCGGAGTCCGGTCCGGCGATAATGCGAACTCCCTGCACAAGATGACCGGTCTAGATCACCCCTGTCCGTGTCTCAGATTGATCATCAACGACGGGTCGGTATTCGTGGGGTTCGCTCTAGCAATTCTTCGCATGTAGAATTGGCATCGAGACAGCGACAGGTATCGCGAGGCTTGTTGAGAGCTATAGCGGCGCTGCTTAAGGTTCGTCTTTGCAGCTAACAATCATGGGAGTGCATAAATATCTAATGCGTCCCTTGACCCTTGGTCGGGAAGCCGGTCCGTACGTGCTGTATTCCGGCGTTGGGTACCCGACAGCGGGCGTCTCCGGGGATCTGGCTCGTCGGCGGACATGTCTCAGAATCATGCATGGTGAGCATAAATATTTAGCGGGGTCGGTCCAAAGGACAGATATGAACCATCTTGTAAAGGGTACTTAGTAGGGATTTATCTGGAGTTTTGAGATGCCGGCTACCCAGTGATAATCCCAAGGAATATGACTATCTCGAAGACTTCCATTCATATGCCGTGGAATAGTTGGACGAACAACATTCTTTGGATTAATTACAGGTTGTAAACACCTAGGTGTCTAATTAACTACCCTTGGTGATATTTCGGCGATATATCAAGTAGAACTTGTTATGACATCCGTCCTTCCAATTTTGAAGGGCTTAGATACTATGTAGTGTATGGGCGTGGTCACGAGGAGTATTATGATCCGCGTGTTGTATCACGGCAGATCAGAGGCAAAGTTTCGCACATCGTCTTCGATCGAATGTCTTTACTTCGTACGAGCTACCGTGTATTACGATCTATCTCTAGGCAACTGTAATTAGGACTATCACTACTTGAAGAACATCTCGGCGTACCTTCGCGGCACTGTAAAGTACTCACCATTCCCAGTCGGTGATTCGCCTATCTACCAAGATGGGTCTCATCCTCTCTAGTTGCTTGCTACCCTATTCGATATTTGACTCTTCTCAATATCGGAGGCGAATGGAGATCGTCCCTCTTGTAGCCGTCACGAAAGTATGCTAGCGCTTGGCAGGTCGGCGTTATTATTGAGGGGGGATAGCGACGAGGAGGAGGCGGCTTATCATACAACTGCGACCGGGGTTCCCGGCAAGTGAGAATCTACAGCTGCACTGCCGAGTGGCCCGGCGCGTTCCCGGCGAGTTCGAAAGCGGAAAATGAAGAGCGAGGAGCTCCTCCTCTGCCTAGGACATTTTGTCCGGTCCCGCACGCCTTCGACCAAAACAGCATCGATCGCTTGGAGACTCGCATCTCATTGGAGTTATGGGGTTTGTGGTCGGAGAGCTCTGGCCGAACGGGTCTCGACGGTCTTGACTATTACCATGGTAGTGGTCGCGGCCGCTGCCTCAGCTGAACCCTTTTGCGTATAGGTCGGAGAGTGGGTAGAGCTCTTCATTCGCCGCCCCAGGTCGCTGCGGGCGACGAGCCAGCGAATAGCGACGCTAAGGGCTCGATTCGTTGCAGGACTCGCCACAGCCGTTAGCCACTTCGCTATCACGCGCGTAGGCCAGCAGCAGATGTCGGGTCATGTCCGCGGACCCTTCTGAAAGGTCCGTCGCGTATTAGGTAGCTTGGTTATTTTTCTAATAACCAACGTGCATCTGTGTATTGTCGTGCTATGTGTCCCGAAATTGTTGTCGCGAATGAGGACGTCGACCGTGACCTGCGAGCACACGTTAGACACCTTAGTGAAAAAATGGCTACTGCGCTGACCGCCAAATGCCATTAGACTGATGAGATCAGTGTGTGCTGTAATGACAGGGGGGAGCTAGCCAAGCGACTTACGGCGATGGGCTGGTTGGTTTCCGTATTCCTGGGGTTTTTTAGGGTCTACTCCTGCCGAAAAGGGACATCGCTCTCCGGTGACAGGGGAACGAGGAGAAATGGGAAAATTTTTTTCTCTCTATTCCTATTCCTTTCGGTGCTGACCCTCGTGGGTTTGATATCATACCGTAGGACGAAACGTGGGGTTGTTTACCACGGGGCCGGCAGAAAGGCCTCTCGCATAGGAAGAACAACTCATAGTACTGCTGCAGGATGCATGTTGTGCTTTAGGATCATGCAAAGCCGAAGGGATCATATGAACCTGACGTAAATCGGCGGGCGAGGAGGCGGAGGGACACGACTCGTTAGCGAAAGAGTACCGTTGCCTGTAGAGGCTACCGTGCAAAAAAGATACCTAGGTAGACAACGATATAGCTCCTCGATCTAGATATGCTGTGAAATGTTAGAAAGTATACTGAATTTATCCGCAAACACAGTAATTTCGCCACTATAGTGGCCCTGGATGCACATCATCTGGATCACTTTTGGCCGGATGTGAGCTCGTGCTTCCGCGAGCCTTGTCTCCCGCTGTGGGCCAAATTAGTATTTCTAGATCTGGGTCGGGGTTCCATCGACTAATGGGACTCTGGAGCTGCCGAATACAGACGTGCTTGGTGCTTGGTGTTAATATTCAGAAGCCAGCGAACCCTTAAGGTACAGCGAGCTCTCTACCATCTCGGGTAAGTCCTTGCAGGAGATACTTCAGTCGGATTCTCTCTCTTTCTCTGCTGGGTACCACCGCTGCTATCTCCAGCCCGTACGTACGTTGCTTGAGCGGGACATTGGACCGCTTAGACAACTTGGGACTGGTGTCATGTAGGTAAGAGACAGGTTGCGAACCGCGTCATTGCTTCGACACAGGCTGCCATGTACCAGTCGGACGTGCAGCCCGGTACGAGAGAGTACCTGCAAGTACCTCCTCAACCCCCCGTTATCTTGCTCGAACGCAAAGGGAAATGAAACGAGGAACAACGTGGGAGGCCATGCTTCTCGGAAGAATTCGAGTCTGGCTAAGATCACGCCCTTGCGAGAAGGGTGTGAGGTATTAATTCAGGCCCTGTCGTATGTATAAGCGAGGGCTGTGGTTACAAAAGGACCACTTGGAACTCAACGCCGGACGAGGATATGAGGCGGGACAAAGATGATTTGCCCGTTTCGCTCCCGACGATATGTGGTTGCTTTAAACGTACTCCGGCGAAAAAAATCAGCTGCTGACGTGATGGACTGATGTTGGTATGGAAATAAGAAGTTCAGCGCAACGTCGTTGTCGTCGGAGTCCGCCTCATCTGGTCGACCTCTCCTTAGTCTTTGGGAGATGCAGAAGATGCGGCAAATTTGTAGATGCCCGGTCGTACACGCACCTCCGCGGCTTCTGTCAGGCTCTCTCTATCTTTTCGACCGCGAGGGGGTAATTTGAACAGTTTTCCCCCCTGATCGTGTACGGACCGCGATCCCACGGGTTTCCCTTTTGTTTGCTCGGTGGATCCAAGTTCTTGTACGACGGTCTGAGTAACTATAGAGGAGAAGGCAATATTAAGGAGTTAAGGTATAGAGGTAGGAAGTATTTGACGAGGAATGTCATTTTGACCTTCGACCTCCCGCCAGTTAGGATTGGAATCCCGGTGCCGAAGATACCGAATCCATGCTTTGGGAACTGACTGTTCTATATGTAATAAAATACCTAGGTATTTACAACCATGCTTGGCAGGTAATTTTCTTCAAAGTTTTCTGCTTCGTAGAACTTGTTTGACCTGCGGTCCTCGGTCAGCGAAAAGAGATTCACTACATGGTAGAAATTTTTTTAAGCTACGACAATCTTTCCGTTTGTGTGTCGTACCAAATGAACATGTACTGTACGGTTCCAAATCGAGATCTATCGTATTTTTCGCTTGAGCAGCCACTAATGCGAAGCCACAACGACGGAAATTCTTTCTTGGGAGTCTAGGGCGTCGCAAATATGCGCGGATGGTGAAGAACGATTTAGAGGGGGAAAAAACATTACACCTTTTACCAAAAAGAGCTCACCGATCTGTTTAAACGTCCGATGGTATTTCCAACTTTTGTCGCCGTACAACGAAATGAGCATATAATATCTCCGTGACCGGTGAACGCAATGCCTTCCTTTATCGAACATTGAGAAATGCCTCATTCGGCCGGCAAGGCACGTTGGCAAGGCACATATACTAGGTTGGTGCTTATTGAACCATGGTAGGAGAAACGATGGTCACGTTCCTTCGATGCTGCTTGAACCGAACGACCAGATTAGAGCCCCATCAAGGGCCTGCCTTCTCGGTCTGTGTGTTCGGTCTGTGGGCAACCGATTAGGGGTCGCACGGTCAATAGTGCTCTTCTTTTTCCTTCTTCAGGACGGGGGCTCTTTTTCATGGATTAGCCCAGAGCCGTCTCCACAATCACCCCGTCGCTAAAAATGGTGGCGGGAAGATCCTGATCATCAAAGCACGAAAGAGGCGACGGGGTGGTCATGGATCCATGCGTCTTCCTTGTTCTACAGTAAAATTCACCGAGCGTCAGAGATGGATAGAAGGTAATAAGACGAGTCGCTAATACGATACGTAATGTAACGATAACGACGTCTCTCGAGTTACTTGGTTACATACCTCGTGTTTTTACCCCTTCACAAAAGCCGCGATGGCGAAAATTTAAAAGATTGACCGTAGAGCATGTTATATTATACGTATTATTATATTTAGAAGAAGAAGAAGCCACAAACGGAGCAGCTGGGTATCTTTCATTAAGAGGTGGCAAGGTGTGTCTATGGTGTTAATCTAGAGGCTTGGAATCTTGGAATATCCCCCCAACCAAGCTAGGAGATCGAGCCAGAAAAACAAAAGCCTTCTAGGCTGAATTGTAAGGCGGCGTACGAATATCTGGTATCCAAGTAGCAAGTAATAAGGAAAATTAAGGAGATGACATATCATATAATATCAACGAGACAAGACAAGAAAAGAAGGAGCAAAGAGGCTAAGGTGCATGCAGTGTACCTTAGCACGACCGAAGAGTTCCGTCGGCTACATCGTACCGTAGGGTAATACATCGTCAAACCTGGTTTGATAGAGATATGTCATACAACCGGCGCACTCGCGCCGACGACGTCGAGAGACGGTTGGCATGATTCGAGATGCCAGCTATGCTAGCTTCACAGGCGAGTCCCGATTCAAGATTGTTGGATATCCGGTATGGTCAGGGTATCATTCCGGTTGACATGCTTGCAAGACACGCCATGCCCAAATTCTATTAGATTTTCTCACGCCTCCGTGGTTGCGTGCTTTGGAAAGGCATGGTCGATGGGACGCCAGAAATGAAACAGACGACGGGCGGAGCGCGGAGTACATCCACGGCTCAGGTAGCCTCATCGGCGATCACGCTAGGAGAAGCGTGGGATCAAGACCGAAATACAGAAATAGCGAGAGAGGGAACAGAGAAGACAGTCATCACAAAAAAAAAAGTTCATGACAAAGCTAGTAAAACCATATGGACTCAAAGTATTATTATGGAGCTAGAACTAGCCGGCGCAGGGTTTATCGAGACTTGTGTACATTCATCCCTGGATATGACTAGCATGATCACAGCTTAGTGTCCCCAGGGTTCATCCCAAAGCGTCTAGTTGCATCTGTACGTAAAGGCGTCGTCCCCACGCCGTGAAGAAATCTGCGCCTAGTTACAGCTATAGCACTATCATGTATGTGTGTGAGAGAAAGAGAGAGTGTAAGAGAGAGAGAGGGAATTACAGAGGTTGCGGAAGTGCTTGAGGACGGAGAAGAATTGGCGTCCGGAGTTCGTATCACAAAATTTGAATCCCGCAAGCAACGATGTACAGATCAGACCATAATCATACATATAAAAAGCAAAATATATACACATCGTCGTTTTTTTCTGGAAGGCATGCATACATAGCAACACGGCAACCTCTATCTAGCCTCTATCTATAGGTATTCATATCTACCTTCAGGTAGTTTATAATAATATCTACACCTAATACGAACTTACGTTGATGATTCGAAACCGCGAACTTCCGTGCTTGCTTGCGTGGGGCTCGGGGACCTCGGATTTCCCCCATCCCACTACGACCGCCTATGATGAATTTCGATTGTCGTCGCTCACCCGTGGTTCACGGTTGAGATGCGACGCATGGTCGCAATATACGACGGAGATGATTGGGCGTACCCTGGCGTATGGCATCATGTATGTAGGTCATACAGGAAGGCGTTGCACTGTCCTTCCGCGGCAGATACATTGGCTCAGGGAAATCAAGATTCGAGGAGACGAAAGATCTACAAGGTCTGCATATGCCTACATGTGCTGATGATTGCGAAAGTAGATGGATCTGTAATGACATTTCAATAAGGTACGGTACATACATGACGCTGACCGAATCCGGATTGCGCCAGAACAGGCCGGGAACCCATGGATGCTAGGAACAAGGCCCGATATTACACATGCCGGCACGGTAAATCAGGTCATTGGCCAATGGCTCGAGATCGTCCCAGGTTTACCCCAACCTCATCTTTCTTTTTTTTTTCTAAATACTCCGGGTGACGGGCAGGAAGTTCGCGATCATCGTCAGGGACCTTCGCCAGGGGAAGCTCTGTCGTGTGACGAAGCTGCCAGTACACGCCACGCCTTCTGCTTCTTACACGTCCAATAGCACGCAAAACGCATAACATACATCATACCCCTTATAGCGTACCTAATGTGAGTAGTATGTGAGTGACTAGGTAGGTAGGAAGGCAGGGTACCTAGTATGTTAGATGGGGTTGGGGTTGAGATTGGGGTGGTTAGCCGGGGAAATGTGCCCCTCTTCGTCTCTCCCTCCCCCCTGTTTGCGATTCTGTCGTGTCTCCTCATGACGTTGTGTAACCAAACGGGCTATGGGCTACAGGCTACGTGCTATGGGCGGCGGGCGGCGGGCGAGGACCTCATCGGAGCTGTCATGGTGCTGTCGTGTTCCCTTCATGTCACTCACGAGAGTTGGGGAACCTTGGCTTGGCTATAGGCCGACTCTCGCATATTTGTTGTTGAAGTCGGCCGACAAACTAGAATGCCCTTCTATCATGGTCGTCTGCGAACACGGATCCCAGGGTCGGAGACTATGACGACCACCAAACCCTGTCGGGAAGAGTCTTCAATCGGCAGGTCGTTACTCGGGCTTGCAACCTGCATATGAAATCTTGCGAATCTACGAAACAATAAGCTGCAGCAATAGAGTAATAACCCCTCGCAGAATGATAACCAAGCCTCAGGATACCATGGCTCCCAATGCCCTACCTGGTCTCTGCGGCGAGGGTGCATGTATCTTTATCACCCGTTCCTGATGAGAGGAATTTTTTATCATTATTATCTTCTCTTATTACCTACATACATACCTACTTACAACCTATACTATATGTTGGTATCTCTAATTACCTACATATTTCGCTAAGGCTCAACAGATACACAGCATGGTTACAAGATTCCGCATCGGAATACACGATGCCGAATATCCATGACTTTTCGCATGCATCGTGATTAAAGAGTTACTAGTATAGTATAGTAGTGATAATAGGGAGGTACTAAAGATTAGGTACATCCATGGATATTGGATATCGTCAATATCATCGTCAGGGGTTGGGATACACACTAGAGGCAGCTTGCAGCCAGAGCCATCCACTGGTAACGGTTACAGAATAGGTCGCTTGATGAGACGTGGACGGCAGTTCCCTCCTACAGGCACAAAAATAATTATGCGTCTTATAAGTGGTCGAGGTAGTTGAAGTGGTGAAAAAAGAGAGGAGCCTTAGCCGCGCTAGAAAGATTACTAGCTCAAATTTGTGTGCTTGTGCGTGATGTGTTATGCGCTGCTATGTGCGTGCCCTATGTAGGTATGTGTAAGAGGATTTGATATGTACCAAACCTCCCACTGCTCCCACTGCTCCCACCACCTTACATAATAAGTCTGTGGGGGTTGACATATAAGTACCACCGACGAAGCAAGCACCAGCAAGCATCCATAGATGTATGTGTGTGTATGTGTGTGTATGCAGGTATCAATCGTCCGAACCAACGTACGGAGACGCTAGAGTGCAACTTCAACACACGGGGGGGCGGACCAACCCGGTACTTCTTCCTAGTAGATCGTTATTATAGCAACACGCACACGCGCAGAAGTTGAGTTGCTTCTGCATGTGGCCAACCATTCTTCGACTTCTGGAAGAACTGTCCTCGAATGGAATTTTCCAGATCCTCTAGAATTAAACGACGTATCGAATCCAACCCAAAATCTTGACAGACCCGCGTACGTACAGGTACTAGATTCTGGCTGATCATACCAAATCTTTTCTACACGTCCACGTAGACGCTGGGACCTTACCTCTTTTTTTTCTATCTCGAATAAACACGCAACTAAAGGGGAAATAAAACAAGGATTAAGGATTCCATCTCGGGCTTTGTTTGATGCAATATTTTTGAGAACACGTATTTTTTTCATCTGCGACGCGGCCGAAATGGGACAGCAAACGATTCTCGTATGAGACGTATGTACGTCCTCTTGAGCGCGTCGCAATCAAGGATAGGCGGAACCGGCGAAGCTCTTCCAAAGGAACGACCCTTTGGATATTTTGACCTGCACTTATTGGCAGCAGAATTACCCGTCACGCCTGTCCCATGAAGATTGGGGGCCATTATAATACTTTTTTTCGTTTTTTTTTGCCCTTTTATCTTTTTTTTCTTGAGCCTCTGATCTTCCACTCAACGCGGCTAACACAGGCCAATCCCGGTCATTAAGGTCTGGTCTTATAGATGCCGAAGAGTGGAAGCTGCGGGTATTGGGGCGTAGGAGCGTTAGGGGGGGACTATTCCTCTTCCCATCCAGCATCCAGCGGACGGGATTTCTTGCTTCGCGATTCCAGGACGATTAGAGGAATTAGCAAATCTCTCCAGGACTTTCGTAATCCTGGGGCCACTAGTATAGCGGCCATCGTGGAGGCTTCAGATCAGCGCTAATCCTCTAATCCTACTAGCAAGAAAGCTCTAAAGCTCTAGCAACCTCCTAACCCTCCTAACCAATGCCAAGAGCGAGATCGTTCAAGCTGTTTGATGGGGCCGTGCTTGAGGAGATCGATTCGCGCGCTCCACAGCGGCGCATCTCGAGCTTGATTCGCTAGGGACGTATTTTATAGCAGGATCTCTTGGTCGGTTCGACGGCTCCAGCAACTTATAATCTGTAGGGTCCAGCACCAGCTCTGGCCAGTGAGAGGCACGAACCCGAATAGACGATAGTCATACGCGCTGAACGCATTGAATCGGCGGCGCTTGATTGAGCAGTATCCTACATAGCTATGTGTCAAAGGCCAGTCACCGTATAAGCGAGTTTCGGAGAGCCATTCACTTCCAAATTGGCATTTCACACTTCACATTGCACACACATTACAGACCACAGATCACGAACTTCCTTTTCCGCGTCGTTTATACCCCTGCGCATCAGGTCACCTTCGTTATCTTTTCCGAGATATTATTCGACTATAGAAATAGTGATAGAAATAGAAATAGAAGTATCATCAACAAGTTGTATCCGCGCATGTTCCGTATAAGTCCCGCGTGAGTCCAGACTTGTACCGACCAAGCAGTATCTGCATCCCGAGGTCGTCTATAGCTCGACTCTCAAACCGGCCAAAAAATCAGCAGTAGCATACATAGCATACCTAGCATCACTTAGCATCACCTAGCATTGCAGATACGATACAACATGTAAAAGTACCTCTTTCCTAAGCGTCCTCTGGGCAGTTTGGATTATACTGGATATAGCCCTGAAGACGGAGCACAGTGCAAGTCTCCGCTGAGGACCCCTTTTTAGCTTGCTTAGAGCCCTGTGGATTTAGAGCTAACCTTGAACGCGGTTGAGCTCGTGCAGCCAGGTGCAGCGCAGTACCAATCTACACGCCCTTTAGCCCTGTAAGTAGCCCCGACTCCACTACCCTAAGCTCCCTAGGTTCCCTAATAAGTTCCCTAAGTTCCTAAGTTCCTGAGTTGTTTCCTAAGTCGAGGTTAAACGTCCACCAAGCCCTAGAACCCACAATGCCCACAATGCCCACCACGCCCACTAAATGTGGTACCTATATCCACTGCGCCACTGCTCCTGAAGCTCTCATCCCAGCGCTCTCCAGCAATGTCCAGCATCCATGGATGGTCTTCCAGTTGGGGATCTAGAGGGAGAATCCCCGTTCCCATACGATACGTGCTACTACGCTAATAGTGTATGTAGGTACATACAATCATATAAGAAATACCTACGGTCCTACCTACCTCTTAACTAGCCGTATCTGGCATATTCACCCCAAATCCTAAAAACCGGACGTTTCTCAGCGGCAGCCTCTTTCTCCAACTAGCCAAACTTCGACAAAGGTGGCACCGAACCACCATTTTTTTCTATTATTTTTTTTCCTATTTGTAATTCTAATCGTGTGCGACTTTTTCTTTCTTTATTTCTCTCATTCTCTTGTCAATCGGTCTCAAGGTAGGACCAGCATGGTCAATCATCTGAGTACATGTCAAAAGGATATACACATATATTGTGTGCATTGTATGCATTGTACTATATTTGTTCTCGGTCTCCTTTCCTCGTTTTCGGTTGTATTCCGTATCCCATTCCCGCACTGAATTTAATAAGTAATCCGGGGTGCCGTTTATTACATGTATTATGTGACATCGAGGCTTGATTATTTTTAACTCTTTTATTCCTTTACCTGCCCAGTAGGTACTGTAGCTTTTCCCTATCTTTTCCCTTTAGTTCCCTACATAATATTTAGTAGGTAATTCTCTAGCCTAGCTAGGTAACATCCTAAGGATGTTTCGGCATTGAAATCCTTTTTCAATATTAATACAATATTATTTGCTATTCGTTTTTATCGAATTATTTAATACCTTGTTTCCCATTTTTTTCTTCACCATCCTTTCCCTTTTTAGCTCACGCTCTGGTCGTACTGGTTGTTTCCCTACATACCTACTCGAGTATATGCATGTCGGACCCAAAGTATTATACGCTTCTAATTTTCCCATTTATTATTTTTTTATCTTAAATTTTTTTACAAGGTACTTGTTCCCACTACTCCCATTCATCGTCACCAGCTGCAGAACGGGTCGATCTAAGCACTACTCTACTTTTTCCCACATTACCCTTACTTATGTAGGAACGGTACCTATCTAACCTGGGTTGCTACATAGCTAAACCCGGGATACCTGGGATACCTGGGCTACCTACTACCTACGTACATTACATACTACATACACATACATGCTACGCCGGACCCTACTACTTATCTTCTTAACCATACTAACCCCATAATTATGTCCCATTGCGTCGACGCATCGTTTACGTATGTAGGGGAAATAGGTAGGCACTGTAGTAAACAGGTAATTGTATTATCGACCGTTGGTTGAATGGGGTCATACTTTCAGTTATGGGTCCATCTGCCTATATATCCTTGCCCTTCTCTCCCGGGTCTGGCCCGTTTGGCCTCGTCCTTGAACGACTTCTCCTATGTCCTCCCGAAGCCCATTGACTATCACCATGGCTTCTTTTCTTTAGGGGTTTTCTTTTGGTCTGTCGTGTATTATAATTTGTGTTCCCGGCTCGTTACCTCTCGGCTTGAAACCCGCCTCGTTCCCGAACATCATAACATAATTCCAAAGGACTCGAGGTGTCCCTCTCGCTGGTTGCTAGGTCGATAGGACAAAACTCTCGTTTCGAGCCTCTCACGTCCCGGGGATTCGTTCTTTCTGTTGTTGTTATCTGCTACAGTAACATCATTCACCGGAAACTCATACGCCCTTCCCCCTCTCCCCCCAGGAAGCTTGTTCGATAGTTGCCACCATTGCGTGGTCTCGGTTTCGTCTACTATTCCTAATTCCATTATCCGTTAATTACAGACGGGAGAAAAGAAAGAACTGTCTGATTCATGACCCTCCGTTTCCGCGCGTGACCATTATATCGTGTCAAGATCCGAGAAACGAAAACGAAAATACCCGTTCAAGTCATTTCAAATAAAATAAAATATAAGATAAAAAAAAGGCAAGCTTCACTTTCCCTCATACTCCTCCAACCCTCATCTTCCCGAGCTACGTACACGATTTGCCGCACCCGTTTCGCGTTGCAACCTCATCTCATCCCTCGCCTGTGGTTACCCTTTGGAGGGGCTTCTATTTTTTTCTGAGGTTGTGTTCCGAGGACCCTGCGGCTCTTACACAACCAACTACATCCCGGTTACTCCCCCCCGGAGTCGCAGAGTCGCAGATTCGTTCTCACCTCTCACCCACACCTTCCCTCCGCGGGTGAAACAACCAGCTGACCCTTTTACTGCCTTAGCCCATAGATAGACTTTTGGTGGAGGCTGTCAGTATCTCTTTTGAGGATCATTCAGACGACCGGCTCGTACATAACTACACACTCCTCAAGCACATTCCAGCTAAGACGGGACACACCAGCTTGGGTTTTATCTTAATAGAATCCTCGAAAATACACTAATACTACGCCTATTCGGATTTTTCAAACTCGTTTCTAAGGAACCAAAAGAAACATATCCACAATGGGCATCGATGATTTATTCTCGGATCTTCCACGTCCGAGTTTCGACTTCTTGTCATCGCCAAATTTTTGGTGGTATACGTTCTGGGTGCTATGGTAAGTCACGAGCGTTCGCTCTCACGACGGTGTTCTCACGCCTGAGGAGTAGTCTTCCGGCTCATATTGGCCGCCGACATGTCATTTATTAACTCTTCACCGCTAGGGTGCACCGATATCTACGTTTAATTGTTCATACTTTCAGCCATTGGTTTTACAAGTCGAAACCAATTCCTATTAAACCTACGTTTACTTCTGACGACGTGACGGTTATTATCCCCACCATTCATAATGCCTTTGAGGAACTCCGCTCCTCCCTAGAGAGCATCTTGGCCTGTCGGCCATACGAGCTGATCCTCATCACGACAGCAGACAAGCACGCAGCGCTGGAAAAGCTCGTGAAGACGCTGTCAACTCCCAACGTCCGCGTCCTCTTCACGCCTATCGCGAATAAGCGACTCCAGGTCTGTGAGGCGCTCCCCAAAGTGAGGACAGCAATCACGATCATGGCCGACGACGACGTTACTTGGCCATCCACCCTTCTCCCGTGGATTCTCGCTCCCTTCGAGGACCCCAAGATCGGAGGCGTCGGGACATGTCAACGCGTGCGTCGAGAGCCGGGTGGGTCCATATCCACACAAATTTTCAACTGGCTCGGGGCTGCTTATATCGAACGCCGCAATTTCGAGATATCGGCTACTCACAACGTCGATGGGGGAACTTCGTGCATGTCCGGTCGCACAGGAGCTTACCGATCAGAAATTCTATCGAGCCACGACTTTCTGGAGGGGTTTAAGACCGAACGATGGCGCGATTATATCCTGAACGCTGACGACGACAATTTCGTAACCCGTTGGCTGGTAAGCCACCAGTGGAAGACCTGGATCCAGTACGAGCGGGAGTGCGAGATCGAGACCACCTTAGAGAACGGCCTCAAGTTCCTCTACCAGTGCTCGCGATGGGCCCGGAGTAATTGGAGAAGCAACTGGACGAGCCTGGTCCGGGAAAGATACGTGATTATGTAAGTCTCATCTACCCTGTTTATTACCTAGTACCTAGTATCGTTCGTTATTCTGCTTCTTCCCTAGCTTCTTCCACTCCCTTGCACTCACCCCCTTGTTACCCCTTGTATACCCCCCTGCCCCCCCCCTAGCACCACCCAACTATCTCAACAGGGCCGACTGCGCATAGACTAACTACGGCCCCATGCCTTAGTCAACAGCCGTGGTGCACCTACGCTCTGCACATTGCAACCTTTACTTCGTTGGCCTTCGTCGTGGACCCTCTGCTGCTCTTCTCGCTCTGGCGGGGCACTGAGGGATGGGACTCGGAGGCTCGTCAGCGAAGCTTCTGGGCGCAGCTCATCTTCATGTTCGCCTTCACGAAGGTCGTCAAGTTAATCGGGCTCTTTCGGCGAAACCCGAGCGACATCATCTTCCTGCCGGTATCCATCATTTTCGGCTACTTTCACGGACTGATTAAGCTATACGCTCTAGTAACTTTAAACATGGTACGGGAAATCCCACCCCCGTGCACAGACTCCAAAAAATATATGCAGACGAGTAAGAAAAAAAAGAATAATAAATAAAAATCAAAAGAGTATTTAAGAACAAGATTAAGCTTCTCGCTAATATCGTGTATAGACTTCTTGGGGTAGTCGACCTGATGGTGACGCCAACGATGCTCTTCGCATGTCGCCCCGTCCACGGAGAAGCGACAGTATTGCTACGCCCGCGCCTCGGTTTGACGACCTCGACCGTATCTTCCGTAATCGAAACGTTCGCAGCATATCGGAGAAGGACGCTCTTCTCTTTGACTGCTCGAGAGAACCGTTCCCGCCGATCACCATGGTGGCTGGCTTATCGTAGTAGCGCGGTGGAGGCGCAATTTCGTCGCAGCTTTATTATTCGGCTATTTCGTACGGATGATTACTGATTAACGGGCTCATAACACAGAAAATATGTTATGCATTTACGATTCATGAATGTTATATTCTACGATTTATTTTGCGGGAAAGGCTCTCTGTCGGAAGAGGTCAAAACGGTACTCTCCTACGGTATAATGGCCGCTGCCTGAAATTACGGAAAGCGGTCGAAAGGCTTTCAGGCTATAAGACGGCGTCCGTCTTCGGAATTCCCGGTCGGTTATTCTGCAACCCCTCAAAAAAAAAGTTCCTGGTCTTTGGACTTCGTCAGGACGGCGGAGTATGGGTCTCTTACCACACAAGCGCATATACAACAGACACACACACACTTACACACACAAACAAACACACACCGACGTAATGAGTGTTTTTTGAACGATCCTTGTGTTTCAGCACAGGGTACGGCGGATGAGGTCGTAGAAACTCGATTCGTATTCGCCAAGATAAACCGTGCCATACTTAATAAGGGAAGCGGGAAGCCTCTACAGGACGGGCAGGTGGCATATTCGCTATTATCATTTTCCACTTTCTTATTTTTTCCTTCCCCCCTCTCTTTGGAGTTTTTTTCTCGCATCGCATATTTCGGCATGCAGCATTTTCACACGCTCGGCTCTTACCAAAAACAAAATGGATGGTACGGTTTGCGTGAAGACATTAAGGAAGTTTCTGGTTGGAGGGCAAAAATCGGGAATAGATTGTGACTCTAGTCTGCATGGATGTCTACGGATTCCTTCATAGAGATGTATTAGAGGGGCATCATTCGAGACCAATGCGAGGCCAACAGAAAAAAAAGACAGAGAGAGAAGAAAAATAAGAAGGGTCCTTTTTTCACATGCAACTGCGTAATAGGACATTGGCTGATGGGAAATATTTGTGTCGTACTGCATATATGTAGTAAGATTTTTGATGTGATGTGACTTTGAGTCTTTATTACCTATCCCAGACTCGATGGGATGCAACCTAACCCACTTCCAAGTTACCGATCCGACACCCCCGCGACGTGCCAATGTAGGTCAATGTAGGTCGTGCAGCATACAGGGACGACACGGCATATGCAAAATGCGACTGAGCTGGACGCGAGATCAACCGCCGGACGGATTCATCAGGAGACCTGGTGTCGCACAGCAGCAACGGCAACATCTCAGGGGTAACCTACCTAGGTGCGCATGTATGTGCAGACACAGAGCAGACCCAGATACTGCCATACTTCCAGATACTTGGTTACCTCCCAGACTCGCGTAAGAAGTGCCAAGCGCTATGTCAGCAGGCAGCTAGAACGGGCTGACGGGGTCCTCTCTCGCCCCCAGCTTTGGACCACGCCAAGCGGCAGAGGCTCTGCCAACAGACGTTCATAGGCTCGTTCACGACCCAGTCGGATGCCTTGACGACTCGTCTACGCCTCGGGAGTCGTGGCACTTGACTCTGTCTTTGTTGAATACGACCGTCATTCGTCATACGAGTCGATCTGAGCCGATCTAGAATGTCTAGCCTTACCGTATCCCTCACCTCAGGAGAGTAATCGCTGACGGTCAGGTGTACGTCCAATCGTCCCGTCCTCCATCGGCCGGGAATACCGCTAGCCACGATTTCCCCGTAAATTGATTGGCCTTCCTACTTACTACGCACCTCACATATATGTGCTTAACTTAAGATAGTTAAATGCGTATGTACGGTACCTAGGTATGCGTTTTGGCATCGACCACGTACCTCCCACGGAGCCGGGCGATCTCGGGCCTGCTCTCGCAATCGGGCTCGGTTACCAAGGCCTTGGTCGTCGAAGCACGTCTATATTAAACTGCTACCGGACTCGTCTGCCGCCCATCCATCGTCCCTCTTATCTGGGGTCAGGGAATGTTCCAGGGAGCATTTCAGATCTTGGGTGCTACGGTCGTCTCGGAGCAACTTTCTTCGCTAGGAATAAGCGAACAAATAAGCCGCTTATCATAGATGACCGATGAGGGGAAATTCGCGGAACGCTAGGAGTAGGATCGAGAGGGGGCAAGACTCCGAGGACGGTTGAGGCATTACAAACTCCACTTGCTCTTACATTAACATCCTCATCTAGTCCTATGTAGTGCTAGTTCTGAGCCTCTGTAGATTATTTATGGGTAAACCCCGCAATTCTATCTGAATTCGTGATCAGCTTCGACGATACTAGGCCTCCAGGGCTCTTAAAGCATTGCCATTCTAAGGTAACGTGCTGCGACTACGTATCAAACCTGCTAACTGCTATTAGTACGCGACTAGGCACGCAACTAAGTATTAAAAGGTACACAACTAAGTGCTTGGGTGGTATATATATAATAACTCAACTTACCAGGTATATCCTTACTACCTGTCTAGCCACATACTAATCTAGATTACATTACCCGATACAGTGGAAGGCTATGATACTCGTGATGTTAGCTGAATCATCACATGGCAGCTGGTAGTTGACGACTGACATGACGGCCTGCCAGTTTTTGGTCTGGCGGCATCGACAGCTCTTACCTTAGGCATGTACGTGTGAGGTACAAGGTACTAGGTAGTAGGCAAGCAATACGTGCATGTACGCTGAGATGTATGCTCGTACGGCGGAGAATTGTGATAGCCATTGCAGGCACAGGAGGTTGTCTGACTTTGGCTGTGTTACCATGGTTGCATAAGAGTGACCTAGAAAAGGGAAAGACAGAGATTCCACCACCGTGGTTTGTACGGACCTAATTTAGGAAATAAGAGAAGCTCCCTGCCCACCTACTTAAGCTGTTACCAGGAGAAGCTACCTGCATGTCTTGGCGAGGTCGGACACAGGTAGACGGGCTCTTACATAGTACAGCTTCTTTATGATTATGTGTTACCGCAGCTCATGTATGTACGACCAACAAACCAAATGGCAACCCGCTGCACATCCACGAAACACTATACGGAATATAGGAGCTGCTAGCGTATAAGCCGACGCCCACCGGACCTCCACCAATGCGATATCACTCGCATCCATGCGCCACAACACTAATGCGTTGGGGAAAGGAGAGGGGGCAACACGACTTAGCTTACCTTACCCTCACCACCAAGCCTTAAGATGTTCGATTATAACCTCCAACTTTACATCGCGATCGGTCGCGGGCTCTCGTTGCCGGCATTAGCGATTACCTACTAGGCGCAAGTACGATCGTGGCATACCCCCAGGCTGCACATACCTGGAAGTGGGTTTGATGGATTACGGAAACGTGGAGATCCAAAAGGGGTATTTAAGCAGTCACAAGAACGGTTAGAGACCTGGCAGACATGGTAGACCTAGGTACGATATATGTCCACGAGATCTGGAAAAAAGGATTACGGTCACGATCCTGATCTAGATTTTTCGCGTGAGACGAACTTACTGAACCAGGTAAAAGACAGAAGAAAGGGCTGACGAGAGATTACCAGCCATGGTCGAGCTCACCACAGGATCCTGGCAACGAACCATTGGAACCCCTTGGAACCCTGCTAGTTCGAGATCCTAAAGTGATCTCTCCAAGGAGTCCCCTCGATCGTCGATCACAGCAGCGGAATACGTACCGCATTACTAAACAAGTTAAAATGGCTGGGAGACTTCTAAGTTGGGGTTCGTATCGTGCGTATGGAAGCCATCTGCCTACTATGTAGGCAAGTCTGCGTATATACCAACCTGGTATGTACCTACATAAATAGGTAATTACCTAACTGAGCTAGATATAACAATATTTGTGACATTGCGAAATACATCAGCGAAGGTCCAAGATGTAGATATGAAGAATGACCTCGCCCGCGGCACTATAAACGTTAAAGCGATCAACTGTCTCATTAGCTCTAATAGGCATGCTATAGGCATTGTACATTGCAAATCCCAGCATGGCATCCATTTTTCAGGGCTGAGACATCACACCCTCTTTCTCTCCGGCTCCTATTCCCCTCTCTTGCTAGCCTTAGAGCAATTGACAAATATACACTGCATTTATGGTACATTGCACATTACACCACATTTCATAATGCTGGCACTTGAGACATTCGATATTCTATCCCACTTATGTAGCTACCTCTTAGTTATCTGCAACATCCAAGTAAGCGACCTCGAAAGTACATATATAATGTGGAGAGCGACGCTACCTACTTCAGCGACCCCTCTTCTCTCTTTTTTCCCTCGAGGTTCATCATGCGGTACTACCGAGGACCACAGTGTACCACGACGTCGCGCTAATCATAGACCCCATTAAAACGAACCCTAGACGATTTGCAACCTCGCGAGCCGCGCTTAACCCCATCTTCTCGGACCTGCGTCTACGATCATGCACGACTTTACAAATAGGGTGGGACTTGGGAGGTAGGGGTTGGGGGCTTAGGGGGGGTAGGGGGGTAAAGGAAGAAAAGGAGGGGGCGTATACTCGCATGCATCTACGCTAGGAAATCTATCGAAACCCCTCTAGCTCGTCCCAGAATAGGAATCGTGTCGCTGTACTTTTACATATCATGCTATTGATGAGGTTATCTTCTCATCATCTCACATCTTGTTGGACGGCTATATCGTAACGGGACAATACGAAGGAGGCGGCAGGTTGGGGAAGCCCAGAGGCACATCGCTCCACAGTCGTCAAGCAGTCGAGTGCATACGAGGTGACAGACAGGTAGGTAGGTATGTAGTATGTAAGCGTAATTGACAGGTGAGGAATGAGGAGTCAGGAATCAGGAGTGAGGTATGAGGTATCGTATATCTCCAAATTTCCCAACAGCTGCGCGAAACCATCATGATGACGACAGAAACAAATTGAGAGGGTTGGATTCGAAATCTCAATCAATCTCGTGCGAGAGAGTCCGATCGAGATTATCTTCGGGGGGTCAACTCGGCGTGGCCCACCCGGCCTCCTATTCCTATCCGAGACACAACGTGGTAGTCCTCGCGTGCTCCATCGGTACTAGGTATACATGTACGTATCTAGATTGAACATGTACCTTTATTGCATGCCTACATATATGTACGTGTCTCCTTGGTACATGGATACATACATAAGCGTGACACTACACAAGGACTACACATACATAGGAGGATAGGTCTCGTGTGCGCAAATACTAATCATTCACTTGCGTTACCGAAGAATAGCGACCGCTTCGATGCGGCAAAGACGCATAATGCCAATACTAATCAAGTCTTCTCCGTCTCCTCTCGGAAGGGTTGCTCTAGTCTCTCGTCGACACGTACTATCAGGTACCTAGTGTTCAGCAGAACAACGAATCGCGAAAACCCACTACCACCGATTATCATCTACTGCCGGGGTACATTAAGTTTTTACGGGAGTAGCAATAATATAGTAGTGACCACCTGGCAGCGTCTCCTCCGACCGTGCTACCTACAGATCCGTAAGGAGCAAGCAGAGGCTAGCTTATAGCGCCGTGGGCGGACATGGCCCCGAAGATCCTCATAGTCGATCCCTGACGGTACACGCTATGCACGAAATACAGATTAGGAGAGGCAGAGAACCGTCGTCGTAACGGTCTTGGTGTGACC
Organism: Annulohypoxylon stygium; assembly: GCA_003314315.1. Lineage (NCBI taxonomy): Eukaryota > Fungi > Ascomycota > Sordariomycetes > Xylariales > Hypoxylaceae > Annulohypoxylon > Annulohypoxylon stygium. The sequence continues at coordinate 101,029 of QLPL01000023.1, forward strand.
CTCGCAATCGTTCAGGGATCCTCGCACCTACATAAGTTGGGGGTGCCGTGCCTTGCCTAAAAACGTACCTGTACCCCCATCCCACCCCCTTATTAGGTTGTCTCTCCAATACCTCGATCAAATCTGATTCGACTTCGCAATACTCCGTTTAGCCTTCAATTTCAGAAGTCATGCATCCGTTCATTCGCACCTCTAGACGTGGAATTACATTAATGAACTTTGCCATTAAACGTAAATAGAGGTCTTCTACCAAATGTCGCGCCCACCGGGGGTTTCCGTCGAGTGGATATGGGCTGTTCTTAGTGCCACCGACGGTCCAGTCGCTCGCCACCAGTCGTCGATTGGAATGAACTGGACGTTGCTAAACTTCTTCGGGTACTTCATTGTAGTTGTTCACTGCCTACCTACCGGAACTATCTACCTTCTATGTAATTGGAGCTTTCTTGGAAAAAAGAGGCAACAAACGGACATGAATTTGCTACTTTGAAGACGTCGGAAAATACTTAGTGATTAGGTAGCTAGATCAATCAATACTTGCGTACGTCGTAGGTATGTACAGCGCTGGTGATTACCCCGGACTTGTGACGGCATGATGATGTCGTCACATATCACATAGGCAGTGCGATGTACGTGGGTACCCGGAGAGCACTGACGACAGGCTAGCAGACGATCGGTTGATGACAATAAGCTTATCGTAGCCGACCCAGATTCGTGGGACCGTCCAGCGGAGTGTAGACAATTATGTGTGCGGGTAAACAAGCGAGGATCTAGATAGACCCAGAGCACGATCTAGACCTCTGGAGATCAATCCGGGGAATGACATCCGCCAAACCATCACGTACCGCCGCAGAGTCGCAAGTAGGTACCTACGACGCGGCTCACTCGACCTACCTACCTAATCTAGATAGACATAATCCAACTCATAACACCTCATCTCGCGTGCCTAGGCGTATATGCGCACATACTTTTACTGCCGGCGAGACTATCGAGTTTGCGGAGAATTAATACGCCTTATGTAATCCGCGTGGAAAGGCTGAGCAGCTTGTTTGCCCAGATTGGCAGGCAAGTGAGGCTTCCCAGCTTATGGAGACGGCCCGGTACTAGTTACCGACTCTACGGGAGAAGTGCGCTTTTTGTTTCTATTGATAGAAGGAGTGGTGATAATGCTTGCAAATGATTTTCGTTGTTCATTCTATATAAGGTACCCCTATTTCCTCACAACGTGGGGATACATTTTGATTGGAATTTGCATTATCATTGCTTTAATACATATAATCTCTTCTATCAAATTATGATAGGAGTTGAAGTTAATACTTGGTAGGATTTGTTTTGCTGAGTCTTCCTCTCAGATTTTACGTGTTGAAGTTAAGATACCTACTAGGTATTGATGAATTCTGCTAGAGATGTGACAAAAATAAAAAAATCCCTGATCGTAAGGCTAAATAGGTAAACGATACTTGCTCAACGTAAGATCCTTTATGTAAGACTGTAGACAGTATTATATATTAGCGCGATATACGTCACAAGTCGTTAGTCACAAATGGGAAATTGTCGCAACATTGCTGGTATAGGAAGTAGGTAGCTATTTATAGACCAAGAGAGCTCTAGGAGTCCTCGAAGCTGAGGAGATGTGAGGTAGTACATTGCTATACTACCTACATAAAATTAGTGAGACAACAATTCAGTGTCACCAAGGCCATGAAACTTGATACAAGAGGCTGAGATTATAGCTTGTACGTTCCATGTTCAGATAAAGTTCTGATCACGACTATTGATCGTAATTGAAAACCATCAACTGATATCTCTTCTTGGTACAATGGAATAGCATTTCACTTTAGCTAGCTTAAATAAATCCATTTTTACCATAAGGCTTAATACAGGTAGGTAGGCACACACCTAATGTTTCCCTATTAGACTATGGAATTATTAAGTGGCTGGAGGTTTACGTCGCATAACCTAAGAGTATACACTTAAATACTTGAAAGTACTTGGTATGTACCTATCTACCTAATACCTAGGTAGGTAGGTGTATATAAAGATTAGAATGGAAAGGGTGTACAACTACTGTATCTAAAGCTTGCAGCCATCCGACGGGAAAATCCCTTACGTTATCCAAACATGTGGCTACCTAGTACCTAGTAGCATGCATGAACAGGGTGTTATTTGACAAACTCTAGCTTACCAAACTTCTTCTCTCGTTTATAGTTGTATATTGTGGAATTTTAGCCGTTAGATCAACTAGGATGTATTGTATTCCTCCACGTCAATGGCCCATCTTGAATGAACTTCCACATAAACACTGAAAACGGTGGTGAATATGTAATAGTACGGTGAACGGAAAGCAGTTGAATCATTAACCAGGTTGTGCTTAAGGTTAATATCTAACATAGATGATGAAATTGTGGTTTACTACTTACTATGCCACTGAACCGACGTCTCGCACAATTCTATGGTTCTCTCTTTTCAACATTTTTGTAAGTCATGTCGATCCCTTGCCAAAGTATGCGTTTGTTGACACTTGTCTGCCGTGTAACCCTAACGCCTAGAACCATCAACTAAACACGTGGGTACTGGAAAGAGATTTTAACCTGGAACAGATCGGGGTGGGATGATAAATTGTAGGTAATCAATAGCCGAGTATGAAATAAATGAAAAGAATCATATACTAGAAACATTATTCAGGGAATATGCTAGCCATTGTGAGGCCATGGCTGTTTTTCGGTGAGCGATTTCGGACATCCACGGATATCTAATGGATTGCACTCCCCGGGTTGATCCAAACCATTGGGGCGCCCCAAGACCGGAAGAGAGACTCTTGGCTTGCTGCAAAGCATCTCCATACTTAGGTAGGTTTGTGTTTGTTCATGGCTCACATGTGGACGTATAAATTTCGAGACCTTATTCCTATTTTGGGAATGAGATCAAGCGATGACTTGGGAACAGGTGGTGCTAACAAATACAAATATGAATACTCGAATTGATAATCGACAACCCGCTCCTTGGATTTACTGGCTTTGATAGGCAAAATGGGTTAGTACAAGCTCAAATGTGTTAGAGATTGCGGTTCCACGTCACCACGTTTATGGGTTGACATTATGATATACATGATTGAAGCACGCTACCCCACGCTGGATACCCGAATGCTTACAAAGTCATAAATCACTTGCATAATTTATATTGGGTGTTGTGTAGGTGTACCTATACTCATCGTGTCCCAATTCTCAGTCATGTCTCCTTGTCAATAGTACTTAACTTGTATTTACGTTTGTGGACTGAGACCTACATACATTGCTTTTCATAACCCCACTTTCCATCCAAATAAAAACAAGAAAGAGACCTTCATCAGATAATTAGGAGCTACCCGGATTATACCTTCCCAGCCAAATATATTATGTTTTCTCTGATCGCATCCGTCAGCTCGCCCTGTCCCGTATACACATACTGAGCCGTCTGTGGCCATGATTCGGCATGCGGCATTGGTAAGTAAACGACGTCTCCCTCGTGGACGTGGCCAGATATTAATAATGTCGCGACGACAGGTAGGTACGCACGTGCATACTTGAGATCTGCACGAACAGGTATCGTTAGCCGATCTTATATGTCTGCTAGAATATAGTATTTACTTACGGATAGGTACTGCTTTGGCGTCTCTAATTAAGCTATCAAGGTCTAGGCTGCCGGCACCCGATCGTAGCAGTGCTCCAGACCGAACGCTGCTGGAACGTCTTGACCTTGGGGGAGGGGTGGCGTTATGAGATGACACTGATAGGAGGCTGGGGCGCCGCCACTCGTTCGGACTTCCGTTAATTTGAGATGGTGGCGGCGGGTCTGGTACCGTCGCTCGAAGCTCATCGATATCGAGATCACGCTGGATTAAAAATGACGGTCTATCGAGTGCTCGAGGTCGCACAATGGCGCGGATAGTCAGTCGGTTTTTCATTGGCGCACTCGCTGTTGCTTTTATAGACTCTGAATTCGTCGAAGAATCGCTACTACGGCGGCGTAGAGACCTAGCGATGATAAATGCGTCGGCTGTTTTGGCGTTGCCGTAATAAATGTGACCCCAACTCCGAAGTTGGTCATGGACCTCTGAAGTTGAATTCCTTCGCGGAGGTACCGGCGACAAGTCGCGATAATGGTAATTGGAGATCCTATCTTGAGATCCAGATATCTCGCTTATTGACCCAGATCGATTCAGGGGCTCTAAGCTACTTCTCCGAGAAAGACCGGGCGAGGCGGGGGTTAGCAGACCATGAGAGTTACTCATCGGCGGTAGGATGCTGATCCTTTCGAGCCTCGCGACCAAAGGCGACGGTGAATGCTCGTTAATAGGGGTTAGAGGCGCCGAGTTGACAACATGTCGCGTTCTCTGATCGAAGCTGTCGACAAGGGCCCGGTCTTGCTTCCGCATCGATTTATCATAGGAAACAGGGTGAACCGGGCTAGGACCTGGCAGACTCTTTGGGGACAGAGGTGACGGAGTTAGGCTTGCATTGATAGGAATCGGTCGGAAGACCGTATTGGGCAAACCGCCATGGCTCCGGTAATTAGTCCATAGAGGCTCCAGACTTGGGCGCCCCAAAATGTTCACATCGCTTGTCATTGGATCTGAATATACTCGTGGGAGAATTTTAGATGTTGGCGATAATTGGAATGTTAAGGTTAGAGTTTTTTCTCTGAAGAGTTGTCTGAAAGTTGGTTGCGAAGCAACTTGTTCGGCCGAGAGGTTTGATCAACATCCCGCGGCGGGGCTTGCCTTAAGAGCACTTTTCTATGAATAGATCACAAGTACAAAGGGCTTTTGTCCCTTCTTCTTTCTACGTCCTAAAGAAGAGACGCGGTATCTTAAAATCAAAGGGGCGGCGCTTATTAACCACAACTACGTCAGGTATACAAAAGCATAGGTCTCATAATGTTTGTATAATTTGTGGCAAAAGCCGGAGTCCGACATTTACATATATTTGTCCGATTGGGTAGCTTTAAGCGACTCGTAACTCTGAGATAAAGAGAGCCTAGGTTTCCTGTCGTTTATTTTGACTAGGCTGAGCAATCGATGATCTCAAGTGAGTAAAGGAATAAGGGGTCGGGCCCTCGGGTGAGATTGGTAACAAAGAGATGATTTATAATCGCCACAACTTCCTGAAATCCAATCCAATTCATATAGTTCATACGATATAGGGCAGATGATCAAGAGCGTTTGTCCCTTGAAAAGGTAGTCTAGAACAAGTTTATGATGTTGACTTATCGAAGCGTCGGTTGAAAAAAAAAAGAAAAAAGGGGTCAGTATTTGATATCTACATATTCTTCAACCAATATCAATATGCGTCTATAGAAGCTTACTCACATCGTATTTTACAAATACCATGATGACATAATAACAGTCTCGAAACAAGCGATGACTAAACAAAGTTCAGCCGCATATGATTGGTGGATCCACTTGACCCCAATTTGTCACAAGTTACAAGGTTACGGGACCGATAACTCCGATATTAACCTCCAAACCCTGGAAGCTGTTTTTTTATGACAACACGTCACATAATTACTTCATATTCTAACATCTAGGCATCTAGCCTCATCACATATCGAGTTAACGAGTTGACATCTGTTCAAAACTCCCTTTCTATCGTTGCGATGTTAATATTCTCCCTGTAGTCGATTTTATTTAAATTACATTCAATCTCATTTGCATGCTCGCTCCCGAGCCTTTAAGCTAAAGAGAAAAATGGGTTCCAATGCGACAAGTTACAAGCAGATGAAAGAGGATTTTGTATCCAACTTGACAGGAGGTTCGGTCACCGAGATCAATAATGTCGTCACCGTAGGACCTGTATGTGAGACCTCGAATACATCCACGGATGCTCATATTATGACTTTCCTATTAACTAGAAATGCTCAACTAGATCGCCTTTGCCCTATGGTCTATATTGCAGTCGCGCCAGTCTTTCTTTAAACCATATAAACCTTTAAGTTTCTTAGTCGATTTCCTCCTCAATGTCGTGGCCGTATTGCTTGCCATCACTCTCTATGCAAATTCAACATTGTTACTTTGCGGCCTGATTCTCGTTCCCGCCATATTCGTTTATGCGCTTCCGCCAAATCCCGCCGTATCGAGGAAAAAGCCCAAGCTCCCTCCTAATGCGCAAACCCAGAAATCATCCGGCGCGCTCAGCGTCCTCTCTACTAAGCCCTTCTTGACAACCTATCGGGGCTCTATGCTGGTCATTACGTGCCTCGCAATCTTGGCAGTAGACTTTCGATTGTTCCCTCGTAGATTTGCGAAGGTCGAGACCTGGGGCACTTCATTGATGGACGTGGGCGTCGGTTCCTTCGTCTACTCCGCTGGCATAGTCGCCGCCCGGCCAGTTCTAAAGGAAAGGGCTGAGGGTCGGGCAACGCCGTTGCTCCAGAGACTCTTCTACTCGGCCCGGCATTCGCTTCCTCTTCTAGTTCTTGGAATCATACGCCTCATAAGCGTCAAAGGTCTCGACTATGCAGAGCATGTGACCGAATACGGTGTTCACTGGAACTTCTTCTTTACCTTGGGTTTTCTCCCCCCTTTTGTCGCACTTTTCCAGTCAGCGCTGAAGATTATCCCGTCTTACGCTGCATTGGCTATCATACTCGGGGTTATCTACCAGGTCGTACTTGAGAGCACAAGCTTAAAAGCCTTCATCCTCGTCGCGCCGCGAACCGACCTCTTCTCCATGAATAGGGAGGGTATTTGCAGCTTTTGCGGATATCTTGCCATTTTCTTAGCTGGCCAGGACACTGGCATGTTTGTGCTTCCTAGGAGTATCAACCCGCGCAGCGGAACAAGCAATAGCTCTCAGAGAACCACCCTACTTCTGACTATGGCCGTGTGGACCTCTATCTGGACACTCTTGTACTTCTTCACTACAAATTATTCATACGGCCTAGGATTAGACGTGTCTCGGCGACTAGCTAATCTGCCATACATCTTATGGATCGCGGCGTTTAACTCCGCGCAACTTTTCGCATGCTGCGCCATCGAGAGCGTTTTCTTCCCATCATTTTACAACGCTACAGACATCAAGACCGAGCGTGAGGCCTATGAGACGGCTACAAGCAAGGTTTTACGATCATTTAACAGGAATGGGCTGGCAATTTTCCTAGTGGCAAATCTGTTAACCGGGTTGGTCAATATGACCGTGCCTACGTTAGATGTCGGACCAACCATCACAATGGGGATATTGGTAGGATATGGTGCCGTATTAACGATACTTGCGATCGCATTGGATATGTGGAATATATCTATCAAGTTGTGAGCTAGTGAGTTGGGGACATATCAATCAACGAACTCCTTTAGAATCCATCCGTATCTAGTCTGGATTTATTAACCGTGCTTTATGCTGTACGACGCCTTTAGGACATCTTCATACTCATCTTCTAACTCTCTCCGATTATCCAAGACACAGATAACCATTGAGGGGGGTGTTAAATCCTCGACAGTATCTGTGTCTCTATACTAAGGGTTATCCTCGAACGATGTTCTTGTCTATGCCATTATACCTAGGTACTCTGATGTGATACAGATAAACAATTCATTTCTTGCACAAAGGAGGTGTGTCAGAATCACTTAGTTAAAAGAAATGATAGGACGACAAAGACATCATAAATATGAAACCAAGGGGAATCTCTTCGCAAGTGGCGTCATACTCAAGCCTTCGCAACCGCCTCCCGCTTCTTCCCCACCGGAGTTGCAATGTCTGAAGGAAAGATGTCGATAGGTCGCTTAGTCCTGTGGTACCTGAGCGTATTCAACAAGGCTTGCGGGCTAGGCAAGCTCATTAATGGCGCGGAAAGGTATAATTTTAGCACTCCTCTCCTTGAATTCAGACCCGAGCGATGAAATATATAGCTCTTTGTGGTGTCTTACCCGACTCTTTGTCAATTTTAGTCTACAACGTTTTTGCCGCTCCAGAAATTTTTGAAGGCTCCTTTATGTAGAGAATACACGTTCCGTCCCTTTGATAGAGGGCGGAATCACTCGAGATCGTGCTTGGCATGCTCCGAGGCGGCGCTAGACTATCTCACCGCAGCGTTAATGTGTCCGTTATCCCGTCCCGCAGCGGATATGCGAGGAGGGTTCCATTGATGAAGGTAGGACTCTTGTTAACACTATCTTGGATCGAGATCACCGAATCAAAGGAATTCTAATGAAAGAATCCACCGTAGGTTACAGGTAGAGAATGATATCCTTCATGGACTATGAGATGAATGAATTGTAATCCCAATTTAACAAGTACCTGGCCACTACTCAGGTAGGTAGGCACATAGCCATGCAGGTAAGTAGGAACTGTATCTGCCAAATGTAGGCTGAGCATCTTTTATATACGACCCGAATTCCGAGACACATTTACCGCTAGGATTTGAGACTGAGTAGACCTCTGCAGTACCTTGATAGCAGGGACATCTAGGTACGTTTAAATTCTAATTCCCGTCTTTAGTAGGTACCTAGATAGCAAGATGCTTTCAAGATACATATTTACCGGCCTTGCTTTTTTTTTTTATTAAAAAAAGGCTTATCGAACGCTTGATTACCTACTAGAATCAAGAAAATGCGAAAGGAAGATCAAATTGCGGGTGATCGTCATCACAAGCGTGATGGTGAAATATTAATATATGCATCAGATTGATCTCCTAAGGGATTTGCAGCCGCCGGCTGATCGCGAGCCAGCCAGCCACCTTTCTCTTCGAACCCCCACACTAATATATTCTTGAACGTTTCCGCTATTAAGGATCTTCTAGGGACGGCTTCTCGAGGGTTATTACATATTAATATATCCCTCGAGACATCGATTCAAGGTAAGACCTAGAAGCTGTCGTAGCTCGGTTGAATTTTCCGGCGCACATACTTCCAAGGTTACTAGGTAGACAGCGAAGTTTCACCTAAACACTTGATCGAGCCCACGGCGCTAGATGATCGACGCTTGCCTTAGAGCATGAATAAATTCACCTAAATCCCTGAGATCTTTTCTTTAATTGACCGAGAACTGTAATTACATAATTATAAGGATGGACCTATATAGTATGTAACTAGGTAAGTGATGATTTGTATGGATATCTTGATGTTGGTTGCTCGACTCGATCGCCATATTCTGAAGTATCGTTACGCAGACTATCGAGTCCTTGTGTGTTCCCGTAATGTTTCATGCATGGGAATCCTCGATAACATAATCATCGTGATCTTACTGGCTATATGAGCGACGATAAAATAGTGAAGAATCAAACGAGGTCTGGGACAAGGTCGATCTTCAGGCGGATAAAGAGTTCCATACGCCAATGGTGAGAGGTCTGAGCTCTCTTGGGGCTTGATCTTGTTCGGTTAACCGCTTGAAAAGCCATTCCCTGGACGCTAATAAACAGAGCACTATTCCTCTAACCCCTGTCCTTACCCTTGGAAGGTCATCTCCGACGTTCATGCGAGAAGATCTGATCTTCTCAGCCTGCTAACCCCCCGGTGGGACCTCGGGAATATGTCATATGTTAAAGCTGAAAGCTGGAAAGGAATCGCTTTTGCAAATTTAGGTGGCAATTGAGAGCTGATTTTCATTAGCTGTCTTCTAAATCAGGCACAAATCCGAGTGTGTTGATTGTAAATGTTGCGTTTCGAATCTCAGCCTTATCGGAACTTGGCTGAGAGGAACAACCTGTATGTAATGTAATCGTCGCAAAACTTGATTTGCGAAAGCCACCGCCTTCGTGGAGCATTCGATACCTAAACAGCATGTTTTTTTTTTCGAAAACAAAACGAAGCAGGCCATAATCGCGACCCATCTCAAGCGACCGCGATCATGAGAGAAAACCAACGCGCTTGAACGGGACCCTGCAATCTGTGGTAGAATGTGGGTATTATGTGGAAAGTGTTTTCATGTTTCCACTGCCATATGGCTGCTCAAGTTTTGAGATTAGGATATGAACTAGGCAGAAGAATAGGGAAAAGGTCGACAGTCATAGATCATAACCATACATAATAGGTAGACATTCACATGGTTTAGCCTTGCATTATTTGATATCGAAAGTTAAAGCCGGGGCAGAAGAAGGCAAAAAGAATTCAGATGGAAGACCGTAATCAATAATATACGATGATGTGATCTTAGCCCGATCTTATGGATACTTGGGACTGGGACTGGGTTTTTTGGCAGGAAGAAGGAAATGACTGTTTACGGAATGGACACCTCTTCTTACTACGTATTTTAGACCCCGGTATCGATGACCCCTGTCGTTTCAAGTTGCCCGTCATTGTTTTTTTCCCGCTCAGAATTCGGTCTCTCCTAGCCGGGACTCGGGAGATGTTAAACGAGCAAAGGGAACTTGTCAGTTCGTCATCCTTGCGATTCGTGAACGCCACACATTTAAATAAATAAAAAGAGCCGGCAGCGGAACGGACCTCCTAGGGAAGATCCTTGAAGCTGGAAGCGACAAACATCTTCGGGACGAAGTCTTCTTGTATGACTCGTGGGTTGGTTACTAATCTCACTTACCTCGGTACCTACCTAGTACCTACTCAGCTTGTAAGGAAATTGGCATTCGACGCTCATGAAACCGATGATAGGATTTTTTCACGTGTTATCAAGTGAATTTCATTGTCGAACATTGTTAGACAGGTCTCGATGTTGATATATATATATATATGGTATCCGAGTCAAATGACGGCTAGCTGTACGTTATTTGGCAGACCACCTAGGTCCTAGGACGATGTATGTAAATAGGTACGGATCTCGTATTCCCATGTTTGCTCTCATCGTTCGGATTGGCTCAGAGTTCAGATGAGATCTCATAAAAGGAGATCCTGAGGTGTCAATCGAACTTTTGAACTTCCAACGGACACTTTAACGCACTTAACGTACGTTAGATGTATGTGGCTGAATAATCCCTAGGCAGACCCGAAGATCCTGGTTTGGCGGATCACCGAATATCAAAGGAACGAGTCCTCCTGCACTCCTCCTGCACGTAGCGGCGAGTAAACGTAATCCAATTCTCGCGTCTTCATTTTTGGAATATCGAATAAGAATTCCTGGCCCCAACCGCATGACAAGGTAAACAAGGCAAATTCTGGTAGGTCATATCTGAGTCTCTATTATTGACTCGAGAGCCGAACTAATCGCCTGCCATTGGTTGGATATGCGTAGTATGTAGTATGGATTATGGACTCAGATGTTAGTGTTGATGTAGGTGCATACTATGTAGGTACTTCCAAGGTTAGTAGTTCTCTAAATGTAGAAGGTGTTGGAGTTGAGAAACCACTGTTTGGTTTTTCGAGTCGACGTGATGTAATATGGACCAAGACCTTGGCAAGCAATTGTTATAGACGAGTAGTAGTAGGTATATGTAAGAGATTGTGTATGAGGGGTGAAAACATTCTAAGTAGGTAAGAGTATGTTATTAATGTGTGTTAATGTAAGTATAACAAGATGAAGCTTTTAGCAAAGTTTGGGTAACTGACCGCCCAGAGTTTCGGTGAATGTGGCCGTACCTAATGGCTAGGTACCCGATAAGATGCTTGGATGCTTCAATTCGACAACGCTCTAAGCTGTCTTGTGCTGTGCTCAAGTGCTACTGGTGCTGGTGGTACATTATGTACATACTGTCCCTACCATACATAATTAACTATTGACCTACATGGATGGATGCTACATCAACCTAAGACTGTATTGTATCGTACCTGCATGAAAATGGATGATTTTATCGTCATTAGGTGGTGGGTACGTACATTATGAAGTACCTTCAGGTGCTTGAGCTTGGACCGCCTGGAGACCTTTGTGCTACTCTGACTTTTGGCCGTCTATCCGTCGTGGTAACTACCTGATTTGGTTAATGCCAAATAGCTTCCCCCACAAAGCTCCCGTATCGCGGTGCCATATACCCCACCCATAATCTGTTTGCGGTTAGTTTGATGTTAGTTTTCCCCTCTAATAGAGCGGAAGAAACACGCCAAAGAGAGACAGAAGTCGCAGAACGCGACCAGCTTGGTGCAATACATTGGGTGTAACAAGAGCGACCCCTGCTGGCGTCTCCATCTTGGCCATCTTCCAATTTCCCTCTCAAGGCAATCCCTATCCACATTGTCCCAATCGATGCTCAATTTCACTACGACACTCGACGCTTTTGGCCTTGGGGCCCTTTTTTTTCCCCTTCCCTCTTCCTCGTCGCCTGTCGCCTGTCGCCCATCACGTCGTCCAGTTGTCCACCCTTCTGGCCTGCCTTGCCTTTATCCAGGCGAAGGGCTTTTTCAATTTTCTCAGCGCAATCTGATACCTCTTTCGAATACCTTGCCATAGGTATTTCGATAATTGTACGCAACACCTAACCAAGCAATAAAACAATTGGGAGACGGCGTACGCATTATACGCCTCAAGCTCCCTAATTAATATCAATTTTCACATTTTCGCCTTTTTTGTTACCCTTGACCCTCCAACCTTTTTTTTCTCTTTCTTTTTTTTCCCTTTCCCTGTTGGTGGTCAACCTCTAATTGCAACGCGTTTCTCCAATTACTGTCCAGGCGTTGTGTATAGCTAACGAATCTCTTAACTCAATTGCTAGCCGAGTCCAACGATTAAACTCGGGTCAGCGCCGGTGAAAGGGGCATAGTCTTAACTTCGCATAACGTTTTTGTGGGCTGTCGAGATCAATCTTCATTGGACCCAAACCTACTGTTGTCAATTTGTCAACCCCCTCTAGTCTCAGGCCGTTCAAAGGTAACCGATACGCGAAGACGAAACGTCCGTACCATCTTCGGAAGCTGTCGTCTGCTCTCTCGTCTCGGATTGCGATCCCACCTGCTGATATCTGCGAATAATTGGGGTTCGGGTCCGGATCTTTCGAGCCCGCCTCCTTCCACAACCGCACCTCCAGAGCTACAGCTTTCAGGCACATCAATTCGTAACCGGCTTGGGATAGTAAATAAGAAAGATCCAGAGACGGACAAGGGCAAGCAGGAAACTAAAGATTACTGGTGCCCAAAGCTGCACCCGCATCTGCATGTGCATATAAGCCTCTCCCCTTTTAAATTTGGTGTAAGGTCAAGAGAAAAAAAACATTACACCCACAGCACCCCTCTACCAAACAGAAGAAAGGTAGCAGCGACAAAACGTATAACCTATAATTCCTTTTTCTCAGCTGAGACAGCACAGCGAACGAGCACCAGGTTACCGCGTCCTTCTCGGCGAACAGAGACATACATATAACTCGTTACCTGACCGATTCGTTTGATAAGAACGTGGCCAGGGAGACGAATCGCCGATCAGCTGCTTTATCCACGCGGTACGTTGTTCAAACGAGATAGCACCCTCACTGCAACGCACAATGCCAATCTGAACTGGCTTATTGGAGGATCAGACGAACCGGCAGCCCTCTTGGTTTTTTTATTAAAAATTTCAAGGCGCTCGCAGGCATCTCTAATAATTCCCATCATTTCCCCTTCCATCACTTTAATAACACCTAAGACCTTCACCGACTCGGATCCATCACCCGAAAAATCCCAAACCCATCCCCATCGATCTTTTCCAACTCATCGTTTTAGGTACCGTCATTTTAGGACCGCATCTCCGAAGGCCCCGGGGACCGATCTACGCGTTTAGCGTAGAAGATGTCTTCTGCTGCATTGCAGTCAGCTCATCATCAGCCAACCTCCCTGCCCGCCCTAAATACGCCCTCGCCAGCGACCGCGTCTCAGCCCCATCGTCAGTATACGCCGGCACAATCCCCTAGCAGAGAGGGCCGCTATGCTAGCCGAGATAACGCGAATGCTTCGCCGGCATCTTCGAGACGGCCGTCCAGACGACCTAGCGGAAACAGCGCGAGCGCGGCGAGCCCAGCACCGACCCACCCAGACCAAGCCCAGTCGTCGCCAATGACGTCTCGAACTGCATTAGCCTCGCCGGTGCCGGTGGCGGGTACCACGACAGAGTACGATAGGTCAGCTACGGGTCGACGAAGGAACGAGCCACCCATCGCCCCGCCGCGAACGTCGTCTACGCAGCACGGGCCCGCTGGACCAACCACCTCTCGAAGGGCGGCTCGTGCCGAGGAACGAGCCGCAAATTCGCCCAGACGGACGGCGGCAGATGGAAGAGTAGGCACAAACGGACAGTCAGAATTTGGACGAGGAGGTTACGACGACCCGACCTCTCGAAGCAGGCGAGCGGCCTCGCAACACTTGGCACAGGAGCCCACCCAAAGACCTAGCAGTAATAGGGATCACCGCCAGACCGTAACGACAACGATGCCCGTCAGATCTGCCACCAACGCCTCGTCGAAACAACCGTCGCGCGAGGCTAGCGAGGTTCTTCATCGCGTAATAGTTTCCCAGCCGGAAGATGATATCGAACGAGAGCGTGAGCGGCTTAGCGAGGCTCAGGGCCAGCAGTCTAGCCGTCGGGCCGCAGCTGACGATGATGGGGCTGCTCCTCCGCCAGTCGTAGGCATGAGCGATGCCCAGGATGACGGCCGACGCGGAGGCCGAAGTCGCCACGACCATTCCAAACGGGAGAAAGGATCGAAGTTCGGAGATTATTACCTAGGAAACGTGATTGGCGAAGGCGAGTTTGGCAAGGTGAAGCTCGGCTGGAAGCAAGACGGCGGTGTCCAGGTAAGCCGCAATTTTCTTTGTTTCGAGCTATTTGCGAACGTGAATTAATGAAATCATCCTTAGGTGGCTATCAAACTTATCCGCCGCGATAGCGTGGGAAATAACCCGTCCCGACTGGCGAAAATTTACCGTGAAGTGGCAATCTTACGCGGCATCTCGCATCCCAACATCGTCAGATTGCACGAAATGTCGGAGACGGAACGCCATATTGGAATCGTCTTGGAGTATGCTTCAGGGGGAGAGCTTTTCGACTACATCCTTAATCATAGGTATCTAAAAGATGGTCCCGCTCGTAGGCTCTTCGCCCAGCTCATCTCGGGAGTGGGGTATCTTCATAAGAAGGGTATCGTCCACCGAGACTTGAAACTGGAAAATCTACTGTTGGACCGTAATCGGAATATCATCATCACCGATTTCGGTTTCGCCAACACCTTCGACCCCAATGACGAACTGACCGAAGAGGAAGAGTTGAATTTGTCCGACCGCGATTTTGTCAAGCGCTCCGGTCTAGACAAGACTAAGCAGAACGGCATGCGTAGGGGCGACCTGATGCAAACTAGTTGCGGAAGCCCGTGTTATGCGGCTCCGGAATTAGTGGTCAGCGACTCGCTCTATACTGGTAGAAAGGTCGACGTCTGGAGTTGTGGTGTCATCTTGGTAAGTTTTCGACATCGTCCACGTCTCACTTTCGTAGGTACTCTTAGAGGTTTGCTTACAATATTCTATCTAGTATGCCATGCTTGCGGGATACCTACCATTTGACGATGATCCTGCTAACCCAGAGGGCGATAACATCAACCTCTTATACAAATATATTGTGAACACTCCCCTCACCTTCCCAGAATATGTTACTCCCCACGCGCGGGATCTGCTGCGCCGCATACTGGTTCCGAGCCCCCGAAAACGTGCAGACCTATTCGAAGTGGCTCGCCATAGTTGGCTGAGCGAATACGCTCACGTGGTAGAACTCATCACCAGCACGACGACTACCAGCAACGAGATTCAGAACACGACCGTGCCCTCCGAGGACGCGGACACTGGGGCCTTGGGTAGGAGCGCGTCAGTTAGGGAACCTTCTAAGACGAAAACGACGGCGATACCTCCAGCCGACTCGCCGCGGAGACAGGGCAAGGCGGATGGGGAAGAACAGGCATATGGGAAGCCGCCGAAGGATAATAAGCGGCGAACCGTCCAGGTGGAGTACGTTGCTCCCGTCACCCAAACCCAGAGAGGAGGCGAGCAACAACCCGATCCTCATTCGTCACCGCGCGGCAAAACCCGAGCTCGCTCCTCCAGCCAGGGTCCTGTTGAAGTGCACGCTTCGCCCGCCGATAAGCCTCTACCGAGAGACCCGCCTGTCTCTAGGGAGGAGTACCCGACCCAGTCCCGAGATCCGCGAAAACCGCCGAGCTCCCATAGGAGAGATGTGCCGCCACCTAGATCGAATATACCTCGCGCTACATCTGATAATGCTTATATGACCACCGCCGGCCCGAGCACGTCGGCAACGCGGCCTACCACCGGAGGATCGATGCAGTCGACTGCTTCTAGGTTAGCGTCATCTACGAGAGGATCGTACGGTCAACCACTGCCTCCCACTGTTGCTGGTACTAATGCTCACGGAAGCATACAACAACCGAAAGGCTCCAAAAATTACGTCATATCGAACCCGATTCCCCAGGAGACGCCCGACATGGACTTCGGCCGACCCAGCATCACTGTACCTTCCAAATACGCCCAAGTTTCGGGATTTAATCAGGGACAACAGCAGCAGTCGGCCGATGCCAAGGGCCATCGTAGATCCAATACCATCGGCGAGATCGGCGGTAAGATATTTGGTCGCAGTGGTTCCATCTTCGGTGGTCGCAAGAAGCGTCCTGATCAATTAGGAGAGAAAGCATCGAAGAAGTATCCCCCTATCAGCATGTCTAATGCCTTGCCCGGCGATTCGAGAACCTCTATGGAGTCCCGTGCTTCTAGGAGATCCTTTTCCCTGGGGCTTGGGAAGAAGAGAAGCGGCAGCATAGCAGGTTCGCAAGCATCGATAGACAAGCCCCAAAATCGTCGATTTTCCTTGATGAGGGCGATTGGTCTGGGCAAGGAGCCCACGACCCCGCCCGCCGAATCCTCTCAGCAAGATCTGCCCATCCAGGAACCTCCGGAGATAGAGGAGTACAACCGCTACGCGGACCATCAACAGGGTCGTGGAAATGCGGGACATCAGTATGGAGACGGCACTTATGAGTCGTTGCAGTCTCCCAGGCTAGGCTCGGCACCTAACCCCAATTCCAGCCCTGTCCAGCTACGCTTTCCAGCGAATCCTAGGCCTACGGCCATCCCATCCTATCTACAGTCGGGCGCAGTCTTACACTCCGAGTCGGAGTCCTCGCTCGATCCAGCTCAGCGAAAACCACCCAACTCGGCGCCTTACCAGACCGGTTACGATTCTGATCACTACGATGGGCGACAGTCCGGTCGCGGAAGCCGCGTCTTGCAGAAGAACAGGAGGTTTGTAGATGCGTACGACGGGGAAGAGTACGGAAGGCCTCACGACCACGCGGGTAGCAGCGGCGCGGCGAAGAGGGTGATGGACTTTTTCAGGAGACGAGGTCGGGCGCGGGGAGGCGAACCTTAAAAACGAATTCGTAGGACATTCGTAGATGGGAAGCGCTCGATCGCGTAGGAGAGATGCGTCACCGACCAGGACTACGACACCGCGGGTGCGCGTCGGCGTGCCCGGACGATCTCAAAAAAAATTGCTTCGACTAGATATCTTCGGAACGCTAATGACACATTGTTCTTCACTAAACGCCTATATCCTACGGTACTTACCTTGTAATACGAGAGACGCAAGCCTTTTTGAGAGATCCAAATCTAATATTTTATCCGTCGAGAGAGGACGCGGATGGCCGACCCGTTGGGGAAGGGGAAGTTGAATGAGGCGGCCTTCCAGGTGGTCCGCTAGCTGGCCTTTTAGCAAGTTTGGAAGAAAGATCAAGCAACGATAAGTGATAGTTGACGATTCGGAACATACCATATATTTTCCCCCTCCATCATTCTGCAAGAACTATCACATCATAAGTCATTCAGGCTGGGAGTTCGGGCGGCGTGTGTATGTAGAATGGGAGCCTCGGTTTTTATGTTGAGCTCGCTCTTCGTCGTCGTTTCTTAAGTCTCCCGGAAGTGCCCGATTATCTTTTTTTTCATCTGTCAACATTTGAAAAAGCTTTTTATTCAAGGGCGTGTTCTCGTGAAGTGACCGCTATTCCATTGGGTTGATTTGTATGCCATTAATGAAGGGGGTAAAAGGTCCAAGATGTGAACAAACATACTTGCCAGTTTATGCTTTTGTAAATACCCATTAGTCCGCCAGGTTCGTCGTGGCGGAAGTCTAGTCTCGTAGCCTCGAGAATCAATATAACATCCCAAGTCTCGGTACCATCGTTCCCGGAATGTCTTCAGCATATTGAAATTTCTTACCTTCGTTTCTCAAACATGGGAGTGTCAGCAACATATCACGAGCGTCTCATCGTGTCGCTGCCAAAGCGTCAAAATCTTGAATATCAATTACTGCTTTGCACTAATGAGCTAATATTACCTGCATCCTTTCCTTCGTTATTTATGAGGCTCATATATTTTGTTCTGTATCTTACCTGTATATATCTTTAGAAAATTAATGCATATATTCTGTTAATATACCTACCTCCGTGTCTCATAAGCCAATTCCTTTGCTGCGTTTCCAGCCCGCTCTTTGCACTTTACCGTCAAAAGTCTCTCGACGCCAGTCGTGACTGTTCGTTTTAGATATCTTAGGCTCATATTAGCCCGACGATGTGACTTCATACCTATAGACACATCTCGTCAGCTAAGGGGGAATAAGAGGGCTGGCTCTACGTCGGCCTAGTCTATTAATGACTGACACAGTACGATCCGCCCATAATCGAAGCAACCGGGAGTAGAATGTCAAGGACCTTAGCTTGAATCCGCCGAAGCAGGAGTTCGGCGGGAAAGGCGTTTAGAAATACTTTAAAGAAGAGGCAGGCAGCCGCATCGGCAAAAGCAGACGTTAGAAGAAGACGAGGTCACTGAGGAGAATCAATGTATGAAATATGACTGGGTAGGTTCCAAGATGAATTCTCTAAATATATATATATATATATATCTTCTCACATTTACATAGTTCAAGACCGATGGCCCGAGAACCTTGAATATTCCAAGTATTTCGAAGAATTAATAGGTATGAAAAATGTGCTTTTTCGACGTATCGATTACTCCGCACAATAATCGTATTACTACAATATCTACTAAACGCGCGAACAGACGCTTCATTTCTCCCATTCCCCATCTCCAAAATATCTATCGGGCATGTCGATATCCCATAGCGGTCTCTCTACCAAAGCCACCTCAACAGTATTCCGTGACGCTTCTTTACTGACTACATCGGTTGTTGTCCCGTTCGTTGACATCTCCTGTTCGTCGCTGAGCGGTACGATACCCAGGATCGGTCGGTACTTGTACGTATGCCAGAACGCCGGGCCCTTGCTCGATTTCGCGTTGACAGCAGACTTGCCCTGAGCACCGCGAAGCAGAGCCAGTTCGCCGGGGTTCTCATCGTCCGAATCCTCGCTCTTGCTTTCGTCCGCCGGCTGGCTGACTTCATCCTCATCCATGGGATCGTAGACGGGGCCGTCGAGGGGGATTTCTTCGGCAAGCTCCCCTTCTACCCGGCGGATTATCTTCGTGGGTCCCGCGGCTCCGATTTCCTTCTTGCTGCCAGCACCGCTATCGGGGCCTCTCTTTCTTTTAGTTCCTTGCCTTACGAGCTCTCCGTAAGACATCCCCTCGGGGTCGGTCTGTTCTGCCAAGTCTTGCGATAGGTCTAACATGAAGAGGAATGAATTTCCGTAGAGCCAGACTCTGTCTCCCGACCAAACGGCGTCTTTCGCAAGATCGCGATTGTTTCGGAACTCAGCGGGGAATCGGGAGATCTGGTTCCTCCTGGACCAGGACGTCAGAGAGCCTAGTGTAGGGTTGATGACGAGGACCTGAGGTCTGGCGGTGACGGTAAGAAGGGTATAATCGTCTTCGATTTCGTCGTCGTTGGTTGTAGAAGGCTGCGATGCTGGGATGTGGTTGGAGAAGGAGAGAACAGTAGGAGAAGCTTGCAGTCTAGGAATGAGAGTGCCCTTCGGATTGCGAGCCCATCGCAAACCCTCCGCGTCAACTTGGTCCTCTTCGTCTTCGCTATCGGAGGATACGTCGTCGTGAGTTCCGTTTACGCCGTTCTGCAATTTCGGCCGCGCCATACTTAACAGCCAAGTATCAATATAGCCAGCCAAATCTGCCACTGCCAACATTTTGCTGTCTGGGGAGAATGCAATGTGGGTAATCGTTCTATCGTATTTTCCTAGGCCGCCTAGCGTCACGTGCTTTTGTATCTTCCGCTCGATACGTTGTAACCGAATGGCTTTAGGGTGAAGCGCCGGTTTTCCGTCTGGGGTGTAATCGCGTGATATTTCTAAGAGGATAACTTTGCCTCCGCCCTGAACTGCACAGAGCCATCGTCCATTAGGAGAAATCTGCACCCGGGTCGCGCCCTGCTTGGACACTTCCTCTTGTACGTCGACTTTGGAGATTTTGAGCTCGTCCTTTTTTGAGTCGCTCCGGGGCTTTAAATGAAATGCCTTGACATCAGAAGTTGTCGATACCACAAGTAGAGAACCATCATTACTGATTGCCGCCGATGTGATGTTGGCTTCTCCTTTGATTATTATTCGAGCTAGTAGCTTCCGATTCTTCTCGACGGCAGACTCTCCGTCAGGAGCATCTACCAGATCCCGTAGAGGTTTTCTTAACCTCCAAATGTGAACTTCTCTCTCCCACCAACTAACGATCAACCTACATTTCGGCGCGCTCTTTAAGGGGGGGTTCTGGGGTAGATATGATAGGGTACGGTGGTTCTCCATGCCAGCTTCCTGCAACGGCAAAACGATCGGAGCAGCATCGGGGCCTAGAATGACTGTTAGAAATCACAAATAACTAGGGACGGAAGCATTTACGGACCCCCCGAAACAACTACGCTCATTCCATTCCCTTCGAAAGATGCCATTGTCTTGACGTCGTGGTTGTGATACCTCCTGTGCCAAACCTTGCCCCATCTAGCCGTTGAACCTGAGGTCTTCCTGTAAAGAACCGTCCTGCGGTCCATGCCGCCGCTGACAATAGTCGAACCGTCAGCGCTAGTGGCGAGAGAGAGGACATCCTGATTATGAGTCTGCAGTCTTTGCGCCTGCGTGTACGTTTTCCCGTCCCATATGCAAACCTGGCCAGTGGAATCGCCCGAAACGATGTCGCGTCCATTGAGGCATTTGACTGACCAGACAATGATTTCCTTGGCGCCTCCGGAAAGGTCAGATCCTAGGGTCATCTTCCTCAAGATGTTGCCGCTGCGCATATCGTAGACTCGAATAGCACTGTCGGAACACCCTACGACGACGACGTTGCGATTCTGGAATGCCATGCTGACCATCTTAGTCTTCTTAGTCGGAGACCTAACTAGTATCCTGTCGAATCGAAGATCGTCGTCGTCGATAGAGTATAGGACGAGGCTACCATCCATGGTTCCAGCTACCAGCTTCTTTCCTGTTTGGACGACGCCGTTTGAAGATTTGTCACCATTCTTGGAGGGAACGGTGAAGGGTTGAGCAGCAAGACACCAAATATCACCGTGCATGCCGCTCGCCTGCTTCCTAGGTTGTCCTCTTTCGAGATCCCATTCAGTAACGGTGCTAGTGTAACCAATGCTGAACAGTCTCGACTTTCCGATGAGTTTGGTGCCATCTTGTAGAATCTGATCAGGTTCTGTGACCCATACTAGACCATCTATACTCCTATCCTTTCCTCCATGCAATGTAGTTTCCTGGTGCCATAAGCCGTTCAGAGGATTCCATATTTCGATATCGCCGTTTGCGCGACCGATCGCTAACCGCACGGGCGCAGCTTTCTGAGATTTAGTGACTGTCGGGTAAGAAAAGGCGATCGCATTGATGGCGGAAGGAGGGTAGGGGACAAAGCGGCATCGGTGAATGTCCATCTTCGCAGCTTCGAATCGGTTGAACGGTTGTTTAGAACCAGGTTCGGAAGATGGATGTGAATAATTTGAGGAACCGTTGAAGATTTCCAACTTCGCATTGACTTTTTTGACTTTGGGACCTCGAACTTTTTTTTTCTTTTTCTTATCGCCTTATCAGACCCATCGCCCATCGGTAGGTCGGAATTTAAGGTGTGGTCCATGCGCTGCTTAGGTAGGTGCCTCTGTAATACCAGAATACCCCGCTAAGATGACCCCCCTTTTCACCCCTAAATCTAAGATTCTAGGTACCTCTAGCAACGACAACTTGGATTAATGCTACGATATTTCAAGGCTCATATAAGTCAGATGCTTCAACATAATCGACGAGCTCTTTGGGCTTCAGCATACAACTTGCCAACTTGAAAAAGACGTCTCAAACTTCGAATACAACTCACCATCTATATCCAGTTCCAATATGCTCATACAGCTTAGAGGTGGTAATTTATGCAAAGACCACGAAGTATAAAGAGGTTGGGATCTCTCTCAGCTTTCTAACTACCTAGTTACATATACACGATACGACCTCACGTTGCGCAGTAGGATTTTGCATACTCATTTTCATGCCAATCTCCTGTTTATATCTAGGAAACTTCGCTAGCGAAGGCTGAAGGCAAGAGTGGTCACAATTGTGACTTCACGAAACTCAGCATCTAAATTGCGAGGGCATAAGGCTACATTCGACGACGTACAATTGATCATATCAGTATGTACCTAGGTCCTACATGAGAACAGCTGCTCGCCGATGAACCCGAGCCGTAATGAAGCCCTTACTACTCCATTCACAGCGAACATGTTCACCTAAATAAGCATAACATCGCGATGGTTGCAGAGCCAAAAATAAAATAGCCCCTTGACACTGCATTGCGAGATATCGATACAATTCACCTTCAAATTATTGCGATCCCAGAAGCATCAAATTGAAGAGGCATTCAACTTACAGTTACTTGATAGGTATACACAAGGTTACTGCCGAATTGACTACTCCGACAGGTTTGGAATTGTTGTCTAGACTCTAACACTGATTTCGATGGCACGTTACTACTATGACTTATAAGCAAAACTCGCGATCTATAGGCGATGCCTAGCCTAAGCCTTACCCTTATTGTAAGCTCGCAAGCAAAATAGAAGCCTCTCCACGAAGCGCTAATGTACGGACTTATTGTCGCGCAGTTTCATTGTTCGGAGTTGGTTGTGGGGTAGAGCGAGAGCGACGGCGACAGCGTCTGGTAGCAGTAATAAATGAAACTTGGGAGCCTTACGTCAGAAGTCGACCCCTGAAGATTGCCCGATTTCCAGGTTGCCAGGTTGCTAGGCGAGAAACAAGTCGTGGATGTTTCCCTTTTAGCATCGCATATTTGTGGCGTTTTCCAAATCGACAATCAGTCCCGGTAGTCAGAGAACTTCAGCTTCCTATTTAAATCATGAAATACTCGTCGTAAGACCTTAGTTCGTTTCCGATCTTCACATTTCATTACAAGTCTGTTGGTTTTGACAACGTCCTGCCAAATAGAGGAAGGTCCCGCTGCCTGCAGGATTCAGTCCAGAAGATTTCTATATGCTATATGTCTTAACGCCTCAGTTTTCGAAAGCGGATTTCGGGTAGGAACTTGACTAACAATCGAACGAGCGCCTTAAACTTGATAATCTATATTATAACCTTTTTCATAATTTCGATTACCCCTTATTTCAAGGGGCTTCGCCAACGCGACTGGCACTATTACATACAGTAGCATGGGGCTGAAGGATGGGCTCCAAGATCTTGGATACTACACGCCACGTTCCTTTCTCATCCCGGGGTACGGGAAAGGGCCGACCGGCACGCGACCATGGAACATAGCCGTTACCAGCCCAACATCCTACATACAAAGTACCATGAGACCGCCCTACCGGCCTTATGGAGCAAGGAACCGAATGGACATGGCTCCATCAGCAATATATCACATACGAAAACGAGGCTTAAAATATACCAAGTTTTAGTCGCACGAGTGGGATCTAGATGTTTCGTCAAGCTATGTCACGGGTATTAGAAACTTGAATCAGGAGAATCTTTGAGAATGAAGATATCTCGGACTATATAACTCGGTCAAGATACCTATTCTTCGTTCACTCTTTTAGATATGCTCCAGCATCAGCTCTCATATAAGAGTTAGCAGATCACTTCTACTCCCTCACTAACTACCGCAGTCATACCCGTCACCATGTACGGCAAGCTCAACTTGGCATTGACCCTGCTACTTGCGGGCTCTGCGTTTTTGACGCAGTCTATCGTGAATGGCAAGCTTGTATTTGCTCATTATATGGTGAATATCCCTCGAGAAACTTCGATTTCATGCCGCAGATGAATTTGTACTAACAATACATCAGGTCGGTACCGTAGATGCAAGCACCAACCACGCGCAACTAGACATAGATGGTGCGATCAACGTCGGCTTCGACGCCTTCGCCTTGAACGTGGGAAACCCGACTGCCGATTGGGCCATCAACACCGCTCAGCAACTCTTCGACTATGCGGCCACTAAGTCGTTTAAGCTGTTCTTCAGCTTCGACTTCTACGGCAATGGCGACATCTCCCAGCACCAGACGCTGTTCGCCAAGTTCAAGGACCACGCTGCCTACTTGCAGTACAACAACTTGCCCGTCGTCTCATCGTACAGCGGCGGTAGCGTCGGCCCCGATACGTGGAAGAATTTCAAGACCACCAATAATGTCTACCTGATCCCGAACCCGGAAGCTGATGGGAACTACTACAACAACCCGTCGGCGTTCTTTAAGAGCTGGGGTGACGCGGTTGACGGAGTTTTCACGTGGGAGACTTCCTGGCCCGATACCTCTGACACTCCCGTCAACGTATCCTCGACTAAGGACCAAGCTATCAAGTCAGCCGCTGATGCCGCCGGCAAGGCTTACATGATGGGTAAGTCTCGCAAGTGTCAACTTAAAAAGGAGTCTCACTAACTTATCATAGGTCTCTCTACTCTCCAATACAAGCACTGCTGCGGAGACTCCTGGTACCGAGCCGGCGAGAGCACCCTCCCCGAACGAATGGAGCAAATTCTCACTCTCGCGCCCGAGTTCACCGAAGTGATCACCTGGGTAAGCCAGCCTACCTACCCACTCCATAACATCTCCAGTACTAACTCTACCGTACTAGAACGACGCCGGAGAAAGCCACTACATCGGCCCTTGCTGGGCCGAAGGCCTAACCTCGGAGATCCTGCAATACGGCAACTCAGACACGATGCCGCACGACGGGTGGCAGCCCCTGATCGCCTCCTTCATCGACGCCTTCAAAGCGAACGCGACCTCCGTCGGCGCCATGACCCCGCACTCCGGCTCCTTCGCGGGAACCATGTGGTACCGCGGTGTTCTAACGACCTGCAGCGGGGACTCTCTGCGCGGCTCCGGCGCCGCCGTCAACGCCGTGAACTACGCCGTGGTATTACCCCAGGGCAGTTCAGGAATGAGCATCCGGGTCACGAGCGGAGGGCAAGTACTCGCCACGCAATCCGTCAGCGCCGGGTTGAACTACAATTCCGTCAAGGGGATGAAGACGGGCGCCCAGAAGCTCGAGCTGCTGAATGGCAGCGGACAGGTTGTCGCGACCGCGAGCAGCAAGGTGGATGTTTCGGATAGCCCGACGAATGGGTTCTGTAACTATAACTACTATGTTGCTGGGCTTGCAGGATCGTCATCGGCGGCAGCGCCGGCGGCACCAGTGTCGGCACCAGCATCGTCGCTATCGTCATCGCCATCACCATCATCATCATCATCATGCGGTGGAAAGCGAATTTAGGGGGTTCTCTTCTGTTTTGTATTTTTAACCTACCTATGTACTCGATATTAGCACCGAAGCAATACAAATGTCTCGTTGATTTAGCGAGCTTATTCACTCTTACTTCTCCCCATCATTCGACATTGAGGAAAAAAATCAAAGAATGTAATTATCACGTAGCAAGCTTGTAATATCTAGCAAAAATAACTTTCTCGGCGAGGAGCTTGAAGATTCGTAGCACACCAAACTAACACATTTTCAAACACGCGCAGTAACAGCCTATCCTTTTTAAAATAATAGGCACATTTAAGTTGACCAGACCCAG
This sequence comes from Annulohypoxylon stygium, assembly GCA_003314315.1. Taxonomy (NCBI): domain Eukaryota; kingdom Fungi; phylum Ascomycota; class Sordariomycetes; order Xylariales; family Hypoxylaceae; genus Annulohypoxylon; species Annulohypoxylon stygium. The sequence goes on from QLPL01000023.1 coordinate 126,869, forward strand.
CACTCCTATATTAGACAGGTGTAGTCCTAAATAATTACCAGTCTCCGGAGGGCTATTCAAAAAAAGAGGTCTCGGACACCTATCAATAACGCCGTAGACCCATAAAATTAGTAGTTCAGTAGTGCTTGATCATGTCAATTCTCATTCAACCTATCTTCGTTGATCATATGATCGTTATGACCACGTGTCTCTCATATATCTGCGTCCCGTTTCCCTTTTCCTACCATACGACATAAAGCCAAGCCGTCCGGATATCCTTCATCCAAATCGCCTTCGGCCAATTCCCTGCCACCCATCTCTTCGTATGCGGTCCTATTAATATCGCATCGACTCGAAAGCCGGTACCCAATTGAGGACGGCAAACGCCATAGTCAAATATTAGCGACTATGAACCTGAGTATGGGGATAAATCATCCAAATACGACCATTTTCTATAAATATGGTCTGTAATCGCAAAGGTCGTGGCAGAGCCAGACATTGCTAAGGTTATATAGTATTATTCTCCCCATACATCTAGATGTTCGAACTCGTTTTATAAAATTCGGGTTCGATTTTGCAATGCTTCTACACATTATTAGATGTGATTGCATGAGTTACGCCTCCAGATACATCACTGCTTTTGAGGTTGAGCGACCTGTTGATTCTCGTCGTCTAATTGAGACTGGGACTCGTGGGTTGACTTCATTTTCGAGTGGGGCAAAACGTCAAGACCTTGAGATTTCCTGGATGTCGAGCTGTTGCGTTTACCATCCTGGCTACTACGACCTAGCGGCGTGTCGCCGAAGGAATTCTGCGCCGTAGGCGTGTTAGCCTGGCTTCCCCCGCGCTGACCGTGGTAGTGCACGACTTGCGGAGGCGGCTGTCCGTGTTGGCCTAGGAGGTGTTGTGGATATGGGTCTAAGTCTTTGCTAGAGGTCGAGAATGTTGAGACGACCGGCTGGTGATAGCCGTTTGTCGAATTACTCCCTGTCGAGACGTGGCCAGGCTGCGGGGCGTGCGTGGTCTGAGGCAGTATCGGTTGCCCACTGTGTTCGGCCTGTGTGGGAGTGCCTACGTCGTTCGGAGTCGCCGGTCCTTCGAGCTGGCCTGTCAAACTCGTCATACCACCCTCGATGTCGCGAAGCAGGCGCACGTATTCTTCGGGCACTAAACCGCTCTCCTGCGTCTTCGGATCTTCCGCCACTAGCCAACCCTGACCGTGCCTATACGATACCCAGATGATCTGGCCTTCAACCAGAGGTAACTCGTTCTCATTTTCCCTCTCGAAATCGAAGAGCGCGACGGCCTTGCCGTGCATTTCCTCATCTGGGGATGTGATGGTAAATTGGTAATCTCTCGAATATCTCGACTCGTCGTACGGGTGATATCCCGGGGAGGAGGTGGCGCTCGAGGCGTCCGACTCCGACCGGTATCCCGTCTCATTCTCGGCATAATTTCGCGGCCGCGGATCCGACGACGCCTGGTACGTGTTGATGGAGGAATGTCTCGCTTGGTCGGGTGGGTATGTTACGAATTCCCCTCCGGGGCCATTCGCCTCCCCACCCTGGCTCACGTAATACCTCTCGCTCCCGTCGCCGCTCGTTCCTACGTAATATCCTCTCTCTACGTCCAAGTTGCTTGTGCTTAATATTGACGACGCACCACCGTCCCTCGAACTTCGTGTCTTGTGATGTCCCGTGACTGCCGATGTCGACTTGTGCTTCCTGTGTCGGGAGCTGACGACGGGGCTCTGCAGATCTTCGTCCTCACTCCAAGGAGGGCCGTCGCCGAAATGGATCGGGGCAAGCTCGCCGCCCTTTCCGAGTCCGCCGTCTGACGTCCAATCCCAGCCCATCTTGCTCTCCCAGGAGGCTGGCGGGTCTGATAGTCGTCTCGTCTCGCTGGCGGGTGTGGTCATGCCAGAGGGCGGTCTCGAGGGCTCGGGCGGGGGGCCATAGTGCATAGGATGCGTGGGCGGGTAAGCGAAGTCTCGTACGGTGGTGTAGGAGAGGCTGGAGTGGAAGATGGGGTACAGGTAAGAGGCGGGCCGCGACCGCGACGGGACGGATCCCGTCGAGTACTGTGACAATCGGTTCTTGGAAGCGTGGGACATCGGTCGCGGTATGACTGATCGTCGAGAAGGCGGCGACGTTATCAGGGGAGCTAAGGTGGGATGGTTCGGGTTCGTCGTCGAGGTCGGGGTCGAGGTCGTGGGTGCGGTAGTCTGATGTTGCGACGGAGCTGCTGGAGGCGAGACGGCCGGCGATGAGTACGAGGAAGACATAATTGCGGTCATCGAGGAGGGGAGACCGGAACAGTCTTCGAATGCGTACCCAAGATAGAAAGATTTTTGTTGAAATTCTACGCAATGCGTATTACTACGTGCGCCGTCTTTTCGCACAGTCGGCCAGTGCAGACAGCACAGGGCAAGACGGCACGACAAAGAAACACCTACACAATGCGATTACCGCCTAACAAACTCGGCCCGCAAGTTGTTTCGCAATCTTTTTGCGATGTTCGATCGACAGTTCGACGTTGTTAATAAGTCGGGGTCGAAAATGGTAGCGTTGTTAAGACCATATATAATATTCCTAAGAATGGAACCCGCTCCACGATGGGGAGGCGACAAAGACCAGCGAATTCTGCCTTCCTCTTCAAAGAGGTTAGCCGAACTTTTCAGCCTCTATATGTGCAGCACCGGGAATACGACGAGGGAGTTCGTATAGGTTGTGAGTCAAGACCCTAGCACTATCGTATTATAATTTTGTCGTCGCATTAGTCGTTTCCACGGTTTCCACGGCGTCAACGTCTATATCTGGGTGGAACGAGAGCGAAGTGGGAAAGAAGAAAAAGAATGTCGCGAACTGAAATGTAGGCGCTGGCGCATATGATGTTGGTTAGGTCTACTATGTACCTAGGTAGGTTAGAGAGAGAAGACTCGAGGTCTCGAATCCGAGTCTGGAAGTGCTGTTAAGAGCCCCGGGCTGGCCAGTCGAAGCCTAGGAAGAATCAACAGAGGCGCTGGGGTTGACAAAGGATTAAGAAAGTGTCGTAATTCCTAAAAGTACAAAAAATCACTTTGCAAGTTTGGCGGTAGGGTAAGGTTTGGTTAATTCTATTAGCGGTACCAATCTCCTACAGGCTCTTGCCCAGGCTACCTAGGTGCTAGGCAGGTCTGGCAGGTGTAGGTTCCAATAGGGAAGGGTTCCAGTGGTGCTCCCAGTGTGCCAGGTGCCTAGTGTGCCCAGTGGTACTGGGTCCACGGTATTGTATCGTACTGTTGCACTTGTACTGTGGAGATCAGATGGGAAAGTTTGAGTGGGGAATAGGGAATGGAGAACGTCGAATGCGAGTTCAAACTCGCTGGGCAGGTTCTTAGAAATGTCGCTTTGCCTTGCCCTGCTCCTGCAGTCTGCAGTGGTTGGGCAAATTCAATTGGCAACTGCGAGGATATCGAACTAACATTAAACAGGATCAATTTCAATTGGAACATTGAATTATCGAATTATTTTGTACAATATTGTACCGAAAACACATCCCTAGGTCGAAGTTTAAGTACCTAGCGGAATTAGCCAGGACCGCCGTGGCTCAGCTGCTTGTCAAGGTTCAATGTTGCCTATCCGTTGTAAAATTCAACCTTTTTTTGTATTTTTTTGTACAATAATTTACTTAGCGCATACGAAGTACAGTGCTTCTTAATCGAAATCTAATTTTATTATTTATTAACTTTACGATATCTACGGACGATAATAGGTGCACTTCAACCTGAAAATCCTCAAAACAATCGCAATTAACAAAATGCACAAGGTACCAGGCACAGTCACAATCGCAAACGGGATCAGGACGACAGGTCACCAAACCTCTACCAACTCCAACTAGCCCTAGAAAGGAGCGGCTCCCACCACATCTACCGCATCTTACTGGCTACAGGGAGGCCTACAATTGATTGCGATTAAGCGCGCGGGACAGAGATCCTACTGGTCAGTTCCCTTGTTTTAGCGGCTCTTCGCCCTTGGGAACCCTTACGGCGGGCTGGGCGGGGTTTAGCAAATAAGCACCTAGGTCCCAGGCAGCTAGGCACCTGGGCACCTGTGCACCTGAAAATGCGCCGGTGGCACCGCTTCAAGGTTGCTTGTCAAGTCTACTAACCACTAACCACTGCCTAACACTGACAAGTCACCACCAACAGATGAACGGAGGCTGAGATAAGACAAAGGTTAAATTGAATTTCAGGAAAGTAGGTGTGAGTTTCAAGGAGTTTGACTTCAGGCCATAGCTTTGCTTTTGTGCTGTGTTATCGAAAGATATTAAGCAAAAGCAGATACGAGTTGATTTATACCAGGGCATCTTTAGGAGGCAGTCGACAATGGGGCTCTTGGCTGCAAGAGTGGAAAGGATTCGACTGCAGCGCAATATACACCCGATGATTTCTTTTTTCTCAGCAAGTGGAATATCTAATGGACATTGAACAGATCTGAAGCAAGTCATTATTAAGGAACATGGCCCAAGGCTAAGACTGGCCGTCACCACCAAAGTATTACAAATAACTCAAGTCAGAATTCCCATAAAATGAGTTATTTCCGCTGTTATAAGATACTCGGTGATGATATTCAGATTTCTACACTTTATTACTCTATGTATGTGAAATACTTCGTGCTTCCTTAGCGCTCACACATGCAGCAACACCACATTTAATCCTGCGGATATGATTGACGAATCCGACGATGAGCCCGAAAAACCATGCATCTAGTTGATGGTGAAACAAGTCGGCATCTTTGATTCGCGCCGCACACGTGACCCCTAGCCGATGCTTCAATCCGTCATCGCCAATTCACCACATGCATAGGAGTGACGAGCGCAAAAGAGCGGTCTGATGATAATTCATGCTGCATTGGCAATCATATGAGGCTTACAAGTTTTTTTTTTGTTTGAAATATATATGAGTACGAAGTTGGCTCACAAACGGCATAACTGTAAGACGAGAGCCATAGCTACATAATAGGTAGCTAATGGGAATTCCAATACGAGGAACTATATACCCACGGTGAACAAGACAACCTTGGGAGTACGATACCATAACTGTGGACAAGGCATTGCCCTTGTAGGCCAAGCAGATGGTATAGTCTCCGTGGTGGGAGGTTGGAAACTCACCTGGTGTTACGCATGTGAGCCGGACCGGAACGACAGCTGGTTGGATCGGATGTTGCATCGAACGGGAGGACAAGTTGGAGTAAGTATGGTCTAACTTGCGTAAGGGGGGATTCGGAGTGTACGTATGCAAAAGATGTTTCTATTTCTGGAATTATCAACTTCGACTGCCTTACCTACTTGCTCTGCACGTCGGGCGCCGACGTACAAACCGGATAGGTCGTGACTGCTCGATTGGATATAATTACTCCCCGAAGTAGACACTGGTGTCACTATGTCGTCTGTTTCATATTTCCTGCGTCTGTGCTGCCCTCCATTGCCCAACCTGAAAATCTTGCCGAAGATAGCGGCGCAAGCTTACCACCACCACAGATCGAGCGAAACAAAGAGATCTCCAGCCAGGAGCATCTCAAGGCTTCACGCACCTGACACATAGAAGGAGAATACCCATTGCCAAATAGAGACTTTTGATGACCTCAGGTGATTGATCGATCAGGAATGAACCATGTAACTTGCTATATCAAGTCAGTTTATGTTGTAGTCAAGATTTATACAAAGTATAGATGGCATTATTTTCTGGATTGAGATTTATCCAATAATGCTTATGTAATACAGCAATCCCTGCGAACGTGATCCGACCCAAGCCGAAACGGATTAATTCTAACCGGCAGCTCACTAAGGTCTAGTGTGGTGGTAAATCCTTGTCCGTCGATTGCTCGTCAACTTTAAACCAAGATATCTAATATTTACAACATCTACAACGTGCTTCATTCCGAGCAGATTGACAATTTTACATTGCTGCAAATCTTTTAATGAGAAGTAAGTGTATTGTGTCCATTGGAGCCTATTATTTCGTGTGTATTACTTCAAATTACACATGAAAATTTCCTTCATGATGAAAATTCTTATTGGAGCTGTCTGATTCACTATGGTGACACCCAACATTACCATACGCAACATTATCTGAATAAATCTGGAAATATACCCTCTGTCTACTTAAATCGCATTTGACTTTACATGGAGGTCTATATTAACATATTCGAATAGGTCCCAGGTCTATTTTCTGTCTCGATTTGTGACCAACGAGTATGCGACAACCTACTCTGATACCCACGTGCTCATGCGATTGAGTTAAGTACAACATCTAAGCAATCACGATGGAAGCCGCAAATGGAACCCCAGCTTCTGCTCCGGCAACAAACGGCGAGCGAGAAGACCCGGGAGGCTACAAATTGAAGTTCTGCACCGTTTGCGCCAGCAACCAAAACAGGTACGATTTCGAACCCGATCCCCGTCTCTATTTATAATCATGCTAGGCATTTGATGAACTAATATAACCAAGATCCATGGAAGCACATCTGAAGTTATCTCAAGCTCATTACCCCGTCATCTCTTTCGGTACGGGATCTCTCGTCCGGTTACCCGGACCTACGATCACCCAGCCCAATGTCTACCAATTCAACAAGGTTTCGTACGATGCGATGTATAAGGAGCTTCATGAGAAGGACCCTAGGCTGTATACTGCCAATGGTCTATTGAACATGCTAGGAAGGAACAGACAGGTGAAGTGGGGACCGGAACGATGGCAAGACTGGCAGATCGGAATTCCCAGAACCGAACACGCCTCAGACCGTGGAAGCGAAGGTACAGAAGGTGGCGTGGTTGACATCGTCTTTACTTGCGAAGAAAGATGCTGGGATGCCGTCATTGATGATCTATTAAATCGAGGTTCTCCGTTGAACCGTCCCGTTCACGTCATCAACGTCGACATCAAGGACAACCATGAAGAGGCATCAATCGGTGGGCGGGGTATTCTCGACCTCGCGGACTCCTTGAACAACGCCGCCAAGGAGGAGCGGGAAAGCATGGGGGCCGCTGCCTTCGACATGGCGACGGCTGCCAGCAGGGCCTCATTTGACGAACGCGTACCAGAGATAATCGGAGAGTGGCAGGAGCGGTGGCCAAATTTGCCGGCGACGTGGACACTTGCCTGGTTTTAATATGCGATTGTGGATTTTCTCTTTATTGATGATACCCCGGAATAATTTCCATTACTCACGACTGAAAACATATGGATGTTTAGTCATTGCTTAAAGTTTATAGCAAAGAATGCCAGTTACGAATTTTCAAGTCTTTAATGATATCACATGACGAACTGTCACGAAGGGTCCTCTGTCGATGATAATCATAACACTGTTGAATCTTTACAGCGATACATTGTGTATATTCTTAGTGAGTATCCTCAGTACTTGGTCTTTGTCTCAAAGTTGGCCTGTTTGAAGCCATACGCCAAGTTTCACGCAGGGTAACTCTAGAAACACAGGAACAGTAATAGCATGGAGAAACAATTCAAACTATAGATTTGTCTGATCTCCTTCAGCTGAATTACATGATACTCATGAAAGGATTCGGCTCGTGGAATGACGCATCCTACTCAAACTCTTCAGAAACAAATTGGGATGAAACAGCTGTGGCTTTTCCAGGTTGGTGATCCTTCAACGACTTCAATGTACGTATATTTCCTTGTTCATCATCGCCAGCCTTCTCGATTTCATTCATAACATTTAATTAATAACCTTGGAACCTTAAAGATACCTATCTATATCATTTAGCTAGAAGGATATGATGGATAACATGTTCCACGAGTCGTTTATAAGCACGGCACGTCTCTTGAGAGCGTAGGCATATTAAGCAAGATGATCATCAACGAAACGAATGCCGAGAAGATCAAACTGATCGAGTCGACGAATACTATATACTTGGCGAGGAAAAATAGATGTAAGATGAAATTACTTGATCATGAATTTGAAGTTTATTACTTTCTTCACCTCCACTCAACATATTCTAGGGGTTTCCATATCTACCTACGATCAATATTCGAAGGAGATATATCTTCGTAGTTCGTCGGCATAGTGATGTTTACTCTTTGGAAAATATCATGCCTCTTCATCTTCACCGATGTCCTTTTCTGAGTGTTTAAAACCATATCCTCAGTTTTTTTGGGTTTCTGTGAACGAACTTCTTTGCTATATCAGGTGCTTGATCCTCTCGTAGTTATCTCGGTATAGGGGCTTTCCTTGTGTACATAAGTAACGACAGATGTTCAGGTATTTTCAGTGCTAGGTACTCTACCGGCAAGCATGACAAGCTGCATCTTGATTCTCCTCTCCAGAAATTTGCACCATATGGATAGACCTCCTCTGGTTACTCTGTATGGGGTCTCAAATGAAGTAAACATGTGACTATTTCTATAGTTACAATATAGGTACAATGGGTAGTCCCCATTCATGTCGATCTAAGTATCTCGCTTAAAGGGATGAGTCTTCTACTTCTAGAGTTGACGCGCTATCTTCTTTGGTATGTTGTTGGTGACGTTGTACTTGATATTCCAACTAAGGTAATAGTATCAATAAATGACGTTATATGAAACATCCAACTACCCAGGAAGAATTTTGGAATGAACGATGTCATTACTTTAAGCTCAGTTGAGGCTCCCTTACTAATCACTGAAATTTGAGAGTTGCGAGGTCGTTAGATTAGTTGACGATGGCTTCTTGACATCAAGCCCGCGGAGTTACGCCGCAGGGAGTTTTCTAGTCGAATACGGTAGCCTTAACATCCCAAGCCGTTGATTGACCATGATGACATTGGTGACAACTTTTTCGAGTCATTAAGTCACTTGTTATTGGCGCGAATGATTCTGAGTCAAAATCTTTAAAAGGGTAGAAATAGGGGTAGTCCTAACCCCTTTTAGTCGCTACAGAATTCCTTGATGTGGCTGCTAACGAAGCGCGCGCGACGAGAACCGATCGAACTCTAGGACCAACCGTCACTAACCTTAAACCAATAACAATTCGAATTTAGCTCTCCTCAGCTTATTTGCGTCGAAGCTAATCCGGGCAGGTAAATGATATTGTGCAACGAAATTGACCATAATTGACCGAATAGTGCTGACGGGATGAGGAAATCCCCAAATCCCATTAGTCCCGGTCTCTTTTTCTCTTCCCTTGCCGATGGGGAAATCTGACAAGAGAGATAGCATCATCGGGGATGGAAACGAGATAGGGAATTTTAGGTGTAGATCTTTTTTGATCTCGATTTTCCCATCCCGCCGGCGGGTGGTCGAGTCGAGACTTACGATGCCCCCGTCCGACGATCTTTTTTTCCCTCTCTTCTCAGACGAGAGAAAAATGACAACGGTTTGTTTGTGTGCCCTGTGTGCTTCTAGAATGCAAATAATAATTGTTACATTTTCACGGGTGATTCCGTACCAGCTGCGTTCTAGTCATTTTTGGTTAGAGAGCAGTTAGAAAATTGGAGCGAAGAATGAAAGTGGATGGCGCAGCATATTTTTAATCTTAAAAAATATCCATCCCTATTTTGGTTGACGACGCACCTTCGCCTGCTTCAACTGTTCACTCAGGAGGAAGTACGCTAGGCATCCCTGCCGGTGCATAAAAGGAATACTTTTTATTTTAGTTGCGCACTTTGCCTAGCAGGTTGCTGCTGCACCATCGACGCGAAGAGATCCAAGAAAAGCTTATTTTACTATGTAGGGCACATAAATATGTGTACATTTTACTGCATTAGCATTACTGGAGTCTTTTTATGATTTCAACGCTTTTCATCATACAACGTCTTTACGATTCATTTCGACCACAACTCGATACAGTTTAGAGCTTTGGATCCTCGAGCGTTGAACTATTGAAAAATATCGACGAAGGATGCAGTAATTAATACATACATAAATTAGGTACATGAAGCATACGTCAATATAGGTTATGCAGGTAAGTACATAGCACACACGGTACATGTGCAATTGGTACAACTGGCACAGAGTAATTTCACAGTGGCGGAGATAACTGGGAAATCGCTCTCAGGACCCGTTCCGGCGTTCGTCGCGATTGCTTAAAGGTGGTTTTTTAGTGTTTTAATCACGGTCAGCGAGATCAAAACCGCCTAGTCAGGCACCTTCCCCCGTCGAAATGCCCTGAATAAGTGACCGCCCCTTTTCCCAATTGGTCAGAAACCCCTGCATACCCCCCTGTAATTCCCCCATCTCTCCGTTCTTGCTTCAACCACCTTTTGAGGTGGCTACCAGGTAGAGAGGTTTCATTCATGCTTCCACCAATTTTTTTAGGATGTTCGATGTTCAATATACTGCAACTTTACTGCAACTTGTAAATTCTCACACAAACTTCCAAGGTTGTCTTCCACCCTCGACCAGTCAGCGCATTACTGTACATGCTATTCGTTCCATTCGTCCTATAAACAGCTAGCTATACCTACATGACTCGGGTCTAATGTGTTGTATCCGGCAACTGGTCTGTAACTTGCCTGTACCTGCAGAAATCCTCCTTGCAACTCGCAACCTGCATCCCGCAGCCCGCAGCTTGGAATAATACAACTTGAGACGCCACCAGCCACAAGCAACCTTGGAACATACGTTCTTTTTTTTTAAACCCCAAGTTTGGAGTCTGTCGACGAACTTGCTTTTTTTCTTTGCCCGGTTTCCTCACCTAGAGAGCCTCATCCCTTGCCTCAATTCTTAATTTCTTTCTCACCTATCTCGACCGTGCAATCTGTAGCGCGTGGAATGGGGATAGCAGCATCCGCTACGATTACTGCTACAGTTACAATTCCGACCCAAGACTTCTTGTGCCACGATCGTACTGCGTTCCTAGTCACCTCCAACTCTTCCTGCCGGTCGTACCAGGCTGACGTCTTACCGCCGCGAAACACAGACACAGATCGGTTTACCTTATCAAATTGTTATCACGCGCCCTCGTCTTCCCCCTTGGCGGTTTACCGTTGCTTTTCGGATGGGAAAGAAATAGAGATTTTGTGAATTACCATAGAGCAACAGTCGAGAGAAGGAAAAGCCAGGACCGGTTTTCGATTCTATTTAGGAATCAAGGGGGAGCTAGCTGCAGCGGCGTTAGATCGGATTTGACAGCGCTAGGCTGGGCTAGGTTTGACACTTCTGCCGCCGCCTCGATTCTTATTCCTATTCCTCCTTTTTCACGTGGCGCGCGCATTTCTCCCCTTCGTCTTTCTTTGTTGTTTGCCTTAGCCCCAGCCCCAGTCTCGGTTCTAAAGACGACCAACCTCGCGCGAGCATACCAGACATTGATGTTGACCATGAATACTCGAAATGCGCCGCTCTCACCTGTCTCTGTAGGCGCTGGCAGCGAGTGGTCCGGAATGTCCAAATACCAAAACGTCGACGGCGACGGTCCTTACCCCAACAATCGAGGTCCCGTCTCTCCTCCGGACTCCAACGGTTCCAACGGAAACATGAATGGATTTCCTCCTGGCCCTAGGAGCGTCGGCGGTCCATCTCCGCCACCTTCGGTCGGACGTTCTAGCGCCTACGCGGGAAGTGAGAGCGGGAGAAGTCTTCGTGAGGAAGGCACTGAGGCGGTCTTGGGAGAGCACTACATTGCCCTCAAGCGATATTTATCTTCGACTTCTAAAGATGGCAGGGCGAACCCACCCCCTAATAGGGCTAGAGATAAGCTACTGCGCCTGTCGTCCGTCCAGTTTTTAGAGTTGTCGACCGACGTCTTCGACGAATTGATGCGACGACAAGCCTACAGTCGGCGACCACCCAATGCACCTCCCAACGTCGGTCCCCCAACTTATCTACTACCCGAAGACACGTTCCACCCGAAGCGTAACCAAGCACGTCAGAAACTCTCGACCCTTGGCTCTCCTAGATTTAGAGATCTTGCGACGGATGTGTTCTGCGAATTGGAAAGGCGCATACCTAGATTCATATCTGGAGATATTCCACGGATGAGCAATCCCCCTGGGATACCTTCGAGTAGAGCAGGCACACCAATGGGTATGCGAGGACCTAATGGCATGCGACGACCCTCAGATGCGAGCTCTATTCGCTCAGCAGCCCCGAGGGTTGCGGGTGACTATCCCGTACCTCCTTCGCCCGGTCTTCCAAATGGCAATTATGATCGGCCTCTTGCAAAACAATTTCAAAGCAATACAATTGTGCCTAACAAGAGTACGATGGTCGAAGAAGACGATGATATTGGTGGGTCGAACGACGAGAGTGATTTCAGATCGCGGAATCGAGAAAGTAAAAGAAGTATCGGAACAAGCGGTGGCTTGTCTGAAGTAAGTTCTCACAAACGTCACTATCGGTCGCCGAAAGTTGCATGAATGAAAAATTCACGAATATTAACTTGCGATTTTTAGGTGGACAAGAAACTCATCGACGATTACCAAATCCAAGTGCGAGAATTAAGGGACAAGATAGATGGAATGGAGGACCAGCTCAAGAAGAAAGATGACGAATTGGCCCAATTAATGGATAGCGAACGATCTCGCACAACCGCCTCTAACGTAGAAAAGGGAGAATGGGATGACCTGCGAACAGGTCTCGAAAGTAAATTAGCCGAGGCTCAAAATCTTAATGAATCGTTGCGAGAGGAGCTGGACAGAGTTAGAGACGATAATGCTATGGAGACACGAAAATTACGGGAAGAGCTCGAAGAGGCCCAGCAAAATAGCAATAATAGGGGCATCGGAGGAGATTCTGAGGTCGCGAGGGAGAACGAGGAATTGCGCAAGGCGCTTCAGGAGCAGCAGCAAGTGACGGAAAGCGTACGGTTAGAAGCCAGGCAATTCCTGGAAGAGATGAAGATACTCTCGCAGCAGCATAGTCCTGCTTGGGAGAGACAAGCTGAGCTGGAGAAGACCGTCGAGCGACTTGAGCAAGAAGTGCGAGAATGGCGAAACCGCTACGCCCGAACCAAGACTCAGCTCCGCAATATGCGCGCCTCGTCTATGGGTCTCACGATAGACCAGGACGCTGGCAAGTACGTGCGAGAAAGGGGCTTCACGGAAGACGGCGGTCTAGTCAAGGACGTCCACGTCACCAAGTTCCAGATCGCCATCGACGAACTATTGCAGAGAGCTCGGACTGACGAGCCGGACAAGGTGATCGACTCTATGAAAGCGGTCATCGTCAGCGTCCGGCGCATCACTAAAGACATCGACGACTCTCAGCCGAACGATGGAGAACAGATCCAGCAGCATCAGAAACTTAAGAGTCGCGTGTCTGCTACCGCAAACAACTTGATTACCGCATCCAAGAATTTCGCATCTGGAGCCGGCATCTCCCCCGTCTCTCTGCTCGATGCTGCTGCTTCTCATCTAGTCGCTGCCCTTGTAGAGCTATTACGAATCGTTAAAATACGTGCTACACCCGCTGACGAGCTGGAGGATGACGATGACGGCACAGTAACACCAGTGGAATCGGCTGGATTCTTCTCGAATCGCACTACCACGACGCAGCCGGAGGAAGCATATATGAAGCCTCAGGATTCTCCCCTTGTACCTCCCCCACCTTTCCAAGGTCTCCGTGCCGGGATACGTGACAGCGCAAACTCTTCCGCGTACAGCCCCGTTAGCTCGCCGAGAGAATCTAGCGATCGGTATAACGGTGGCGGTGGTGTGAACGGGATGACTTTTATGGGTATAAATAAGAATAATTCTCCTAACGGTTTAGGACGACAGGATGTCAAGAACGAAGATCTAAAGATATATCTAGAAGATCAAACCGAGATCATGGTCCAGACCATCCAAGGATTGGTCCAATCTATCCGTGGCGACGCTCCGATCCAACAGATCAACGAGGAGATTACTTCGATCGCCGACGTCGTCGGCAAGGTCGTTGCTCAGACCGAGGCATATGGTAACGCTAGCGATATGACGGATCGATTATCGGCTTGTCGCCAACGCCTACTCGAAGCAGGCGAGCAAGGCAAAGACCTAGCGGCTCGCGGCCTTGGAGAGAGCGATAGGGAATGGCGTATGTGGACGCAGACGTTACCGCCTATCGCTTTCGAGATAGTGCGCGAGACCAAGGATCTAGTCCAACGGATTGATCGTTTAGTCATGTCACCGACCGCAGACGATTTCTCCTAGAAGGAGTGTACGAAGCGAACGAGGTTCATGCCGACACCATTACGTCTCATCGTTTGAATTTTGATTTCAAATTCGAGTCTTCGCTCGTCATTTCACCTTCAATGCTCTTCATTTATTTTTTTGCATCAGGTCTCGATCAGATACCCCACGGGCTTTTTGGCTTTGAACTATACAGGGCTATGCCATAATCAGCTCGATTTGTACCTAAATTATCACTTATCTTACCTTCCGCACGGATGAATTCAGTCTATGCGACGACACATTTCGCCGACATACATACCTATTAGGTACATACACATGTACCGGCCTATCTAACTTGACATTGATCGATTCTCGTTGCCGGCATCGCGGATTGTCCGGCTCTGTAGGGAAATCGACCAGGTTACGGCAGAATGGGAATCAGTTTATTTCTTAATTTTGTTATTATTACAGCTATCATGTTGGCGTCTTGTTCACTGGAACATATAGACGGGCAACAGAGTATCGGTGGGATGGAAAAGATCACAACAGGCGACTCTTGCATGCAAGATGGCTTTACGGGTCCTTGGAACGAACCCGGAGAGGCTTCTATATCTCTTGGGGGAGGCCGCGGCATGAGTGACGGGAGCGTAATTTTGCCCCGCGAAGAAGTGACGATTACGGACGAGAACAAAGCCGGAAATTATTGTAAAATAGACATCGTACACTGCTAGAGGGACTTGGTCGGATGTTGGGTTAATTGACTATGTATAAAGTCATGTTTTCGCTTTCGAAAACTGTGTATTTGGGTATGACGTCTTGAGTGATTTTGAGAGATGAGATGAGATGAGATTAGCGACAGCTATAGGGTATATGTTCTTGAGCATTTCGTCGCATGCGTTCGTCTATATCCTTTCTATTTTCTATATCTCTATATCGTTGTCGCATGTCCCTATTCACTAACCGACCAGTAGGGATTGGGCCTCTTCCGAATTGAGTGGAGTGTCATTCGAGTCGTCAGTAGAATGGTATGGTCGTTGATCGCCCCGTTAATTGGTGTCTTGATCTCTCGACACTGGCTTGTTCTGCGAGACCGATTGCTTGCGGGATCTCCCCGGCATCAACGGGTGAGGAGCCATCCACTCTCGCTCTGGTCGAGCTCCTGGCTCGGTGTTTCGACGCCCTCTAGCATTCAGAGCTGCCGTAAGCGCTGAATAAGGGGGTTTTCTACCCGACGGTACTCGAGCTATGGGAGTAGGGGGTTCAGTGTGACGTTGGAGAACCGATTTGCCTTTATCTACACCCAGAGCAGGCTCCTCTTCCAGCCCAGGCAGTTTCCGTCGCTGGATCAGGGGCGGCGGTAACGGCTCGAAGTACTCCGCGTCGCCGTGGTGCGCCACCGACGCGGATGCCGTCTGGCTCCTCTTGCGACGCTGGTGCCCGCGATCCTGCTCCCGCCGCGCGAGCCCGTCGTGTAGCAGCGGCACGATTTCGGCCCACCGCGCGCGGCATTCCTCTGCGCTTTTCTTCGTCCAGATTAGTTTTGCGACGTCCTCCCAGTGGCTTACGCCGTGACGCGCTACGGCTTGCTTCAGGATGTTGTCTTCGATCTCGGACCAGTGGGATGAGGTTTTGGGGCTGGGATCGCGCCCTGGGGGGGATGGGTTGGATGTGTTGGGAGACATTGTTCCCCTATTTCGAGAGACGTCATGTATGAAGTATTCTTGGGTATCTGATGGTTGGATGAGTATAAGGATAGATTTCCATTTGGAAGGAAAATGAAGCCGATAAGATGGCTGGGGAGAATAGGCTCGATGCTTCTTGCTTCCTACGATGGACCCCTCAAATTATGGTTTGCGGAAAGGGGGATAAGAGGGACGAGAGGCGAGAGATATGATGTCAGTGTGGTGCAGAGGTAAGTTTCAAGAGCGTGTGAGCCAGATAGAGATAGTTTCGAGATCTGGCTATGCTGAAGTTTAAATCCCACGTGGTTATCTCTTACAAGCGCATACCTAGTAGGATGAGGGTGCTTAGGGGTCACAAGATAGGAGTGGTGTCCGTTCATAGAGTTCGATCTTGAGTTTGAGTATCGACCGCAATCGCTCTGCGGTACTGGACTATGTTCAAGCATATCTTGCGAATTCATACCTAACCTTAGCCATCTTACCAAGATCATTATCCTAGGTAATTCACTTAAACATTTTATGTATACCTTGATCTTTATTGGGTTTACATAACATAATCACTTTACTAATACCTGATTATCTTTCCATTCATTCTTACTGTGTATATCTAGTTATTTATCTCCTCACTCTCCCTCACACATGTCCTTTGTTGGTGAAAGTCCTCCCTCGAGTACGCGCGGCGCTTTGTCAGGACAGACGTAATCTTACCCGATTCATCTCGATCTAGGGTATTGGAAGGTCTATGAATGTTATTTTGACGAGGTGTTACAGGTGAGCCTATAGTTACCATCTACCTGAACAGCTTCCCACCTGTACAGATATTATGTAGGCTGGGTTACACATACGCTGCCAGTTCCCGTGCCCTTTCCGTCCTTCCCGTCTCCTATATTAATGCCTCGCTACCGAAGCGTTTGAACTGACCAACCTTTCGAGCAAGTTCAAGCAGTTAACTTTGAAAAATAGCATGGAAATCATTGTATATTTCATTGTATATTTCATTGTATATTTTGACTTAATATAAATTCAGTATCAATTTTCTATCCACGAGAACATGTGTATAAAATGAAGAGACTTTCAACCTAATTGTTTATCATAGTCATCGCTGTCTTCTTTGAACTCCGAACTCCGATGATGCTGCAGCACTAGAAAAACCGCGAAGTGCCATCTCGAAAAAGCAGCGGCCAATATACACGTTTGCCCAATCATTCTTCTCGGTCCAAAAAATGACAAAGCCAAGGATGCGACAACAAAAGTTACAAGGACTCGATGGTATGGAAAGGTCTTATCTTGAACATGAATTTCGAACAAAATGCTATTGTGATGTTCTTCTAGTCAAACACTTGGATTTCGACGATGTCGAGGCTCGAAGTTGTTTAATCGGCGGCACCAGCACCGTCTATTCAACCTCGCCAACCCACTCTTAGGCCATAGACCCCAGCGTGAAATGCCGTGTGCGCTAAGCTAAGTTGGGGTCTTTTGTGCTCTAATGAACCAATAGAAAGCCATCTCGCTTCCACTAACTGCTAATAGCTAGCACGTAATATGGATAACAGGTGCAGTATCATTTCTGAATGAAGCATCTTGACTCTCTTCTTTTCTTTCTTTCTTTCTTTCTTTCTCGGTGACTCTTCCTGCTAGACCAACATAGCCACTTATTTTGAAGTCAATTTTATTCCTATGTATGGCCGACAGAAATACGACGTCACACAATAAGGATTTTCACAATATTGTTGCTTGGCACTTCTTGATCGGGTTATGTGGCGGGTTTCCAGCTCAAGTGTCGCGAAATTAGGGACTCTCAGCCCTAAGCCACTCGTTAGTAAGCCATGGTTATGGTTTATTCACCCACAACTCACAACAGTGGCGGCGCTTAAGAATCGTGACCTTTTTGGTCGTTGAAAGAGTTGAGCGGAAACGTCCCGACCACTAGATACCTATCTAGCTATGCCTGACGGTAATTCCCGTCTACAGGACTATGGGTTCATACAATGCTTCGTTTGTGATGATGGCTACCTTTCTGGTAGACCGCCCGACTGATGGCAAACACCCTCTTATATGGTAACATCGCGTTGCTGCAGCTCGTAGGTGGTCAATCTGATCTACCCTCAGCTGACAGGGATAGGTCTATATCCCCAGTCTAGCTACCGTTCTATGTTAGTCTCAGCCGCAAAAAAGGACGCCAATCTCCATTGTCATCTCGGTGATAGGTTGTCACGACAAAGCCATAATATCCCATCTCATTTCACTGGATCCTGAAGATCTAAGCGTTCTGGGCGGACCCCCTCTGCGTTGCGCGATGGTTGCCATTCGTTGTTATCCTGGTTTCAATTAGGGGACTTTGGACTCTAGCTCATGAAGCTAGCTGCTCGAGACGATATGTCTGTTGCAGAGTGGCGTTTTGCTTGCTCTTCACCAATTGGCTCGAACCGGGGACCTAGAAGCTGAAATCTGCCTTTCGCTGTCAATTTCTACCTTACCATCTCCTCTATCATGAAGCAAGCTAATGCTCTGGGTTAGCGGACGAGTCACAGCCCAAGGTAAGGGTCTTTGACCTGCGGAGAGTCGACAGGGTCTAGGTATATATGCATATGAACACGATGAACCCCCCCTTTATTAACTAATAGATGTCCCGTCATACTCTCTGTGGCTATTATTTGCGTGTTTTTTTTTGTTTTGAGTTGCCTCTACGCAGTGCTCTGTTTTGATATACACTTTTACTTTTCTTTGTCAAGATGGAGCAACCATCTTCGAAGTATTCTAACCAGCGAGCTCCTGGAAGGGAACACATTCCTCTTTACCCCAAAGGCTTCGTTGCTATTCGGATAATCCAGCTGATTTTCAG
Organism: Annulohypoxylon stygium; assembly: GCA_003314315.1. Classification (NCBI taxonomy): domain Eukaryota; kingdom Fungi; phylum Ascomycota; class Sordariomycetes; order Xylariales; family Hypoxylaceae; genus Annulohypoxylon; species Annulohypoxylon stygium. The sequence continues at coordinate 145,430 of QLPL01000023.1, forward strand.
CATCGTTTGCTTGGGATTATCCGCCTTTGGAATTGCTTACCTCGTTTTCGCGGGTGATGCTTTGTTGTTGTTCACCGTATGCGATTCTTATCCTTTGGTAAACCACCTAACGAGAATGAGAACAATGCTGATAGGATCTATAGTCTATTGCGACTATCATCACTAGCATCTATTGCCTAGTAGCTGATTTTGGTCCTCCGAAGGCTTTCAACTACTGGGCTATACTCGGCTTGGATATCTTCCTCGTCATCTTCTGGCTGATCTCCTTCGCCCTCCTTGCTGCCCAGGTCGCCGCCGGATTCGCATACTGGCACGAATACAGCGACTACTACGACGATTACTATGACGTAAGTAGCTACGATACGGCGTACAAGGTCTACGGCGGCTGTCTAGCTGCTGCTGCTGGATTAGGCGGTGTTGAATTGTAAGTTGCCTACCTCTATCTCTACTCATGACCCGCCTGTATGAGTAAAAGCTAAAGTTGGGTAGCCTCCTCTACATCATCTCGCTTTCTATTCATGGCGTTATGTTGCATCGCCACCGAAAGGCCGGACTGAAGGCCATGCCTTTGAATGTGGTGCCTGGCGCTCCTACTTCTGCTGTACCCGTGGATGGTGAGAAGTTCCAGATGCATCCTCAGGCTACCCAGGTCTACCCTCAACAGCCTGTGCCTGTAGCTGGCCCTCCACAGCAAGGCTTCTACCCGGAGAACTCACCCTCTCCTCTCTCAGCCCAACCTACCGGAAACTCCTACGTCCAGCCCCAGCAATTTGTGAACCCTAGCCAACCCGTCTACGAAGTTCCTGGACAACCTCAGCAATATCACCATACCTGATAATAAAGATGAGAAGACAAAGGAGTGAAGGACCTCTGGCGCCTCCTCCCGAACAATTGTCTTTGAGAGAATTTGTAGGATAATAAGGAACATTGTACTGTACCTGTCTGCCTATGTAGATAGATTAGAGGATAAAACACCTCCCTTCATCCTATGCTTACCTAGGTAGCTAGTTAGGAATATTTCTCGCGGGAACAAAAGAACGAATAGCTATACCCTAGCTCTTTGAGCTCATCTGATTGATATATTCATTTATTTCAATTGGCCTGTTTCTGGAAGTTTCCCTGTTGATTGGGCCCGCGGTGACATGAAAGCGAATGTTTTTTACCTTGACTTTGTTACTTTTTGAGGTACACACACCTCTGCAGATATAAAAGAAGGGAATTGCCGGTGGGCTGCTTGCGGTATGTGGAATGCCGCTATACACTCGCACTTCTGAATCCGGTAAGAAGCACTCGAAAACAACAAATCACAGATCGAGAAGATCGCTCATTGTCTCATAACATTGTACTCTAGTAGTCTTTGTTCAACAAGCAGCTTTTCTGAGCGCTGGTAATTTTCGATCTCCCTTTTAACCGCAACTCTCGTAAAACTTCGACCTTTTTAGACTAAAAGAAATAACTACCTATAATCAAGTCGTCACTTGATTTCCTTCCGATAAATCCGTAAGGTTTTAATTTTCCTCCCCTTTTTTCTTTCTTTCTGCGTGTACCAACTTCTCAGCAGGGCGAATTGGTAGATACCAGAGTACTGGAAGAGGTCCACTACACATTTATATTACGTTCCTACTTAAAAATACAAAATGAGTTTGTCGGGTGGCTCGTTACCTGCCTATGAGATCCCATGGGGCACTGGCACAGCCGAAAAGCCAGCCCAACAGGTACCTGGCACTCCCGGTCTCCAGGGTGGCTCTGCCCGGTCTCTTAAAACCAAAATAACCCGAGAGCAACAATCGAGACCTTCGGTTTACCCGAGAGAATCCGATGTGCGAGAATACCCTAAGGGTATCTTCGAGGCGACGTGGACGGTGATATTCGGAGACAGGGACAAGAAATGGGGACCGTGGTACAAGCACGTCCGCGCGGCTAAAAAGGAGGGTCGCTGGCAGGAATGGGACACCGCGGATATCGTAGCCCAAGAGCCCATTGGCAAGGATGACATCATCGACCCGGACGAGGACGCGAGGACCAGTAAGGGGAGAAGCGCAGGGGCTTGGGACTTGCGCTACCAGCTGGCCGACGACGTCCGCCCCGCGCACATCGACATCGAGGAGATTCTCGGTGTTAATGAACACCCTGGCGACTACAGCAACGAGTTCTTCCAGACGCAGTGGAGGTCCCTTTACGAAAACTTGCTCAAGCTCGTTGAGAAGTATTTCGACTGTGACATCGACCTTCGATATCTTAGAGAGTCGCAAACTGGACCTAACCAGATCTGGAGCATGGTCATGGTGGACCAGTTCAAAGAGTACGCCCGACTCGCCGCCCAGGAGGACCCTAAGCTCGGCGGTTGGCCCGCCCTCCTCAATGAGAGCAGGCAACGGAAATTCCTCATTGTCGGTATCTTGAGTCAGATCCTCGAGAAGAAAATCTTCAACGAGCTCCTTTTCGGCGCCGACGAGGCCACCAAGCGAGAGCTGGAAAGGATGGATGATATATGGATAAGCAAGGAGGGTAAGTTTTCTAAACATGATTTCCCTTAAATCGTTTTTATGGACTATTATGTAGTCCTTTTCTTAAATACCACCTCCCCTTCTTTAGATTTGGTAGTAGTTTGCTAACATGTTGACGTAAAGGTTACGGTCGCAAGGCTGCTCGCGCCACCGTTGCTCGGTACGCCATGGAAACAAGCCTAATGCCGCGCAACTTCTGGAACAAGGTCGACGACCTGTCGGCGAGAACGCTGAAGATCTTCCTGCCGCTGCTTAACGTGATGAAGTTGGTCTGGCCCAACGACGGCCAGTACCGCACCCAGGAGGCCTTCCTACAAGAGCTGCACATCGTCTTCGCTCACGCCGGTATGATCCAGGTCTGCACGGCCGTCTCGCCTAGCATCTTCCACCTCCTATCCGCCACGCCCGGCGCGCGTATGGACTACGAACTTGAGACGCAGTCCAACCACGACATATACCGGGAGTCCAAGGAATACCACGAGCTCGAGAACCAGTACTGGAACGAGTATGTCGTGGGATCCATGTCCGGACGACCGATTCAGAACCGCACCGGAGGTCCTATCAAAGTGCCCGCGAGCCGAGAAGAATACAACTTAATGGAGTATCACCGAATCCGCGGCGCCAGGGTTAAGATGGCTGTCTTCCCTCAGCTGACGCGCTACGTGCCGGTCAACAAGGGCTTGGGTTTCATGCCAGACTTGAACCACGAGTTCGACGACAATGTGAACATGAACGACTACAAGGAGAACAGCGAGGGCCAGGACGTGGTCACCATCTCCAAGTGCTGGGTCATCTACAGGCAGGGCTTGATATATCTGGAGGACGGGTACATCGAGACGACGACCTTAGACCAGCACTTAGCCTCGCTCGTTAGGTCACCCAACGGGATTTTCGGCTTCTTCTGGTGGATATTCAAAGCTCTGTGCATCTTCACGAGAAAATCGTTCTGGCATCTCCTCCTCATCAGCTTCATCGTGTCATTCTTTGCCAGCCTTTACTTCGGTAGCAACTTCTTCTACTATCTCCTCACCACCCAACTTCCTGCCATCATCTTTTCCTCCTTCTGCTTGGTCTACCTCACGCGCTTCTATTGGGCCAACGGCAAGTACTTCTCGGCTTATGTCACCGTTGGCATTCCTATCGCCGCCATGTACGTTATCGGCATCGCCAACTGGGTCATGACCCAGACCGAACTCGTCAACGACCCGGAAAACGAAGCGCTGCGCCTGTCGCAGGAATGGCTCGACGAGGCCCACGCGGCCGCCAACGCGTAAGCTACAAATGATGAATGCCACGTCCATCAAAAACGAGTAAAGAGACCAGCAAAAGACAGGGGACGAAGATGTAGGCGTCGGGGGCGCGATTTTGCATCGTGTTTATTCATGTTTTTAGTTTCGGCAAAGGCGTGCTGCCACGCCTTTGCCTGTATTCGTTTGCGCTACGGGGAGATCTGTTTATTACATCTTAGATAATCAAATCCCGATCTGGGATGGAAGTAAAATAAATGAATGCTAATACGTTAAGTTACCGATGGTTCGATTTGTGATTTTGGTTCTGTGCACTGGTAGAATTGATGCTTGACCTGATGATTTTTGCCGTAGCTTCAACCACAACTGCCGAGTTTTAGTCGGGAAAGTCGGACGGGTATATACAGCGTAGAAATACCCCTTGATTTAGCGGTCGTTGTTACTATCTCCACATATTAATAGGATGATTGCAAGAGCTAGGCTGCTCACGCGCCGAGGTTAAAAGAGAAGCCTAGTTCTTGGTTGGGATACTTGTTTGTTTCTTCTTTTCCTTGGTGATATCTTTACTCATGTATACTCACTAGATGAAAATTAAAGAAAATGGCTACTAGCTTACGATCCAAATACGCAGATCCCCTATATCAAACGGCTCACGACGAAGCCTTTTCGAAGCCGCTTTTTGAGAAGATCCAGGTCGTCTTACCACCAGACGTGGCTGAAGAAGAGTTTGCACTAGTTCTAGAGAAACTCATCGAGGCCCTCGGAAATGATGCCGTGTTTAGCGGCCAGGGATTAAGGGATTATGTCGACCCTTATGAGATCCCGGAGTCTGGACACGAAAGGAGTGTGCCGAGCGCTGCAGTTTGGTATGTGAGCCCCTTATAAAGGATAGCTAACTGATATGTGATCGATTGACTCTTCGAGTAGCCCATCCTCGGTATCGGATCTTCAGGCTGTGTTGCAGATCGTAAATGACCACAAAATCCCAGTTTGGACATTCGTATGTAATCTCGAGATTTTCATTGTCCCTTTTCGATCTCGGGCGCGAGAATACTCTGGGTGGTTAGGCTGAATAAGGAACGATCATTTTCAAATATGCTTTGAACATATAAAGGAAAAAAGCTCGACTGCTTCTCGGAGAAGAAATTACTGACTCGCTATCAAAGTCCCGAGGGAAAAATTTAGGGTATTGCCTGTTCTGATTTATGATACTGATGAAGCAAAGACTCGAAAAATGAAAAGCTGATGGAGTAGGTAGATACGGAGGACCAGCACCACGTGTTCCCGGATCCATCGCCTTGGATCTACATCGGATGAACAAGATCCTAGAGGTAAATGAAAAATTCAGCTACGCAGTAGTTGAGCCTGGTGTCACTTTTGGCGACCTGTACGAATATTGTGCGAAAAACAAGCTGAAGGTCTGGCCGAGTACGGCATCGCTCGGATGGGGAAGCGTCATCGGTAACGTGGGTGTCCGCATCCGACAGATCAAGAGCGATCTGGGTTAATAATGATAGTAGACGCTTGATAGGGGTATGGGGTTTATCCCAACCGGAGTACATCACGAAAACGTGGCCGGCATGGAGGTCGTTCTCGCCAACGGCGACGTCGTCCGCACGGGCCAATTTGCCATGTCCAACTCGCCATCAGCGCATATAACGAGGCTAACTTTTGGACCTACAATCGACGGGCTTTTCGTGCAGAGCAATCTCGGAATAGTGACGAAGATGGGCATTAACTTGACGCCACAACCACAGGCATATATGGCCTGCTCTTTTGACGTTCCAGAATTTGAACACATCGAACTCATAACGGACGTCTTCGGGGAACTCCGACGTAACGGTACCTTGCCGTATATGGTATATGTCTTCTACATCGCGGAATGGGCTACCATGTTTGGCAAACATTCGGAGTGGTGGGAAGGAGAAGGACCAATTCCGGACTGGAGATTGAAAGAGATGCAGAAAGACCTGGACGCCGGCATCTGGACGGTGAAATTTGGGCTTTACGGACCGACGGAAGTCATCAATGCTCAATTCGAAGAAGTCCGACGAGTGGTAGCCAAGGACGCGCCCGTCGGTCGTCTTCGCCAGACCTTGTTCACTAGCGAAGACGGCGGACTTCTCGAGGCAACGGCCGTTGATCCACTTTACGGTGGGATCAGAGTAGGTATTCCTAGCATGTGGAATATACCGATGGTGAACTATTATAACCTTCGGGAGGATTCTGTCGGGGCCCACGGGGCATATTCTCCTATCCTGCCCCTAGACGGCAAGACGGTGCTAGAATGGGCTAGGACAGCCAAGGGAATCTGTGCCGAGCAAGGGTTTGATTTCCTATGCGATTTCTTCATGCATGAGAGGTATGCTATATTCGTCACGATGCTCGTCTTCGACAAGACTAGCGAAAAGCAACGTATTGGCGTGGATAAAATCTTCAACAACCTTTTCGAGCAAGGTAGCAAGCGAGGTTTTGCCAAGTATCGAGCACATATCAACCACATGGGTAAGCTGATTTTACGTATTTTTTTTTATCTCAAGAGATATGTGCTTATTGTTGACATGTATCTTGATAGATTTGAACGCGGAGTTATTTGATTTCAATAATCACGCATATCGCCGTTTTGTCGAGACGTTGAAAGTAAGTCTACTTCTTGTATAATAACTTGGGATGGGGAACTCACACTTTTCTAGGAATCTTTGGATCCGAACGGGATTCTATCACCTGGGAAGCAAGGAATCTGGTCGAAGAGGTTTTTGCGGTTCAAGCATCCAAACTAAACTGATGTCTAGATTGTTAGAATTAGAATTAGAAGCGAGGTAGACGGAGATCGAGGACTGAAACCAGTCGTATATGGAGGGGTAATTCCAATGTTGTTCATTCTTGTCCAAAGTATAAGAATATATCTCAACTTCTTTTAGTCATAGAGTATAGGCATTCATGAAACTTTGAAAGTACTATGTCGAGATAGTTGTCGTATTGAAGTATTCAGGTTCGGACCCGAGATGAGGGAGATGAGTCTATCCAAAATACGCGATTAAGCATACTTTATTCTTGTATCCACAGTCCAATCAAAAGCACACCCTTCGTTACATGCATACATTTCGAGACGCGTTGGTGGCGTGAGCCGTGTCTACCATGTGTACCGTGTCGACCAACCAGGTTCTTACCCAGATATTCTGTCAGAAGACAGATAGATCATTGTAAAATCATCATTTGAAACAGACAAAATGGCTAATAAGCGGAAGAAGCCAAACTATTATGCAGTCCGTGTCGGTAGAAAGCCAGGAATCTATAACACTTGGGACGAATGTCAAGAACAAGTCCTCAAGTTTTCTGGTGCTGCCTTCAAGGGCTTTGACACGTATAATGAGGCTCTAACATTTGTTGGCGACGCCATTGTTTCGAATAAGAGCGACACAGATGATGAAGACGATTATGAAGAAGATGAGGACGAATATGAAGAAGAAGAAGAAGAAGAAGAAGAAGAAGAAGAAGAAGAAGAAGAAGAAGAAGAAGAAGAAGAAGAAGAAGAAGAAGAAGAAGAAGAAGAAGAAGAAGATCGCAGCTCAAATACTTCCGTATCCCGGGGAAGATCGAACAGCCCCAGCCCGGCTATTGTTAAGATTGAAGTCGGAGTCGAAGTCGAAGACGATGCAGCTTTCATGCCACCGCCCGCGTCACAGTCCTACTTCGACCAATTCCCCAACTTCGAGCCCGACAACAACGCCTCATTCGACGATGAGTTCAGCCGGTTCGCCTCTTCTCAGGGTATTGTCTCCGGCTCTCAGGAGTATCGGACAAAGCGAACCAAGGCGATTTGCGACGAGTTGAAGTTTCATTATTCCTCTCAACCCAACCCTGCAATGCTAGAAACCATCCCCGAAGCCGACAAGAACGAGAAGAACGAGTTGAGTGAGGAAGAAAAACTTGACATCTACCAGAACATGTGCCGGGAGATCGGCGTCGAGTCGCGCGATACAATCAACGAGTGCAGGCAAGAACTTAAGAGGGTCTTGGTCAACATCGTCGATTACATCGATGCTAGACGCGTGCCTGGCAAAAAAGTCGAAATATGGCCTTGGAGTGACTTCGACGGATTTAGCGCGTATACTTTGCAGGATGAGAAGCGCATCGATATAAATGTGGCAAAAGCCGACGGTGGGTTCCTGTCGGCTCTGCTGCAGAGGTTGAGCCGCTCCGGGTCGAGGATAAGAAAGGGTCAGACTCGGGCTCCAAGAAGGGTTAATAGTTTTGAAGCTAAGAGGAAGAGCGTGGATCATGACGAATACGGTCCCGCAAAGCGGGTTTGTGGACATAGGCCTCCGTAACCTATTGAAATCACTTCGGCTTGGTGGGTTTGTAACAACTTGTATTATCTTCAACTTTGACGGAAACAAGCCTGGAAACGGCGAGGTCAAGGAATTAGGTCTTGTAACTTATCTAGTATTTACTACATACCACATAATAATTCACGCGATACAGAATAGGGAGACAAATGTAACCTTGACATATGTATTAATCTTCTACCATGCTTTTGTACCTATTCGCTGGATATTACCATTCCACCTATTAGTGAACCCAATCTTTGCCAATATTTTCATCGCTCAATCCCAAAAATCAAAAACTCCAACTACCACCGAACCGACCAACTAGCCCCCATATATCCATCCATCCATTACGTCAACCATTATAATATCCATATCCACATACCCCTAATTACCCCTTCCGCCTCAAACTCTTCCCCCGCTCCAACAACCCCAGATCCCACCACCCCTCAATAACACCCCAAAGCGTCCTCCTCTTCGGCTTCGGCCGCGTCATCGTCACCATCTGCGCCTCTAAATCGCGTCCCCTCGTCGGACTCAACGGCGTCATCTCATCATCAACATCGTCATCATCCACGTGGCATATCTCAGCCTTCATACTCTTCGCGCGCGCGAACTTCGTGTGAGGGGGAGGGGGTATCGTGATGCCGAGAGCGTTGTGTGATGGGAGGGGAGGAGCGCGGCTGAGGCGGAATCCTTTGATGCGGGGGGATGCGGGCGTGGGCGTGATGGGTGTGAAGCCGTCGTCGCTGGGGGTCGGGGGGATCACGACTGCGATTGGGATGGTGGGCATCTTGCCCTTGCCTTTGAGAGAAGTTTGGTGTGCGATGGGGATGTAGTCTTCTTCAGGATCGTCATCATCAGGTGAAAATGAACGGGCTGTTGCCGCGGGCAAAACAGCCGGAGCCGGGGGAGGAGGGAAATTACCCCCGCCAGCACTTGAGTTTCTGTGTACCGCAGAAATTTGCGGCACAGGTGGTACGTCTTCGTCGACGGAACGAAGGATAGGGGGGCGACGCGCGGGTTTGGGGGCTGCGAGAGGAGGGGGCGGGACCCACAGGCCCGGCCCCGGGTCCTTTGCGGAGAGGAGCCGGGTCCCGAGGGCGGTTGGCCCCGATATTTGTCGGGGTGGGCCGAAGTCGCCCCCGAAAGGCTTCTCGACTATTGCCCCCGCCGAGTCCCCGCGTGCGCCCGCGCGCCCCTAACCCTCGATGTCCTTGGATGCGTCCGCGACGGATTTGATGCGGCGCCAGAGGCCGACGCATAGGACGCTTGAGAAGGCGAATAGGCAGCACAGAGCAATGCTCAACCCCCAGACGGCCTTGATTTCGTAGCAGTGCGGTTGGTCGGTTGTGATGAGGGCTAGGTAGTTGTTGTATTTGGCAGCCGCGGAAACGTCGCGAGTTGAGATCGACACTGTGAAGGTCTGGGTGGTGTCTACGGGTTGAGGAAGCACCTGGCACTTAAGCATCGACAGGGGCTTGCCGATGGTGACGGTGACAACGATGCTAGCAATAAGGAGCGCGAAGTCGATTCCGCCTGCGACGAGAAGGGGAAGAAGACCGTCGTAATAGAGAATATAAGAAATAGAGACGTAGAGAGTCGCAATGCTGGCCTAGGATGTTGTTAGCTAAGATGTTGGGGGTGAGATCTATTTATGCATGTTACATACGACAGAGAGTGTACCAACGAGCACGTCTGGCATGTCGCGGTTGGAAGTCACGATATCATTGATGAAGTTGGAGGTCATGCCAACGATAGCAACGAGTGAAACGAACTGCATGGCCCTAAAAGCCGTGAAGGTTACGCCTAGGGCGCCGAGTTGGGGGGCCTGGAAACGCATTCTCAAGGGTATGCTCGTCTCGAAATTGGTAATTAGAGAAAGCTTGGGACGAGGCCGGTCAAGTTTGAGGATGGTGCGTATCGGGAGACGCCGCCGCGGGTAAGGTAGAAACGGTTGGGGGTTTGAGGAGTGAATTGTGAATGAGTGACGGTTCGAGACCGAAGCAGCGAGTGGTAAGTAAATTGATTGGTTTGTGAACTCGAAAGAATGAAGCTCAGAGTCGAAGCAGGTCTACTGCGAGAAAACGACCGATAGAAGATCCAAGAAAATCGTAAGTAGGAAATTCGTTTCGTGAGACCCAGAGAAAGAGACGTCGAAATCTAAAGACTTTACGTTGCGTTCGTGATAATAACCGTTATAGTGACCGTGATAAAACCCCCTACAAAAGAGAGACAGTAGGAAATAAGAAAAGAGAAAAGGAAAAAGAGAAAGACTTAAGGGAAAGATTGATGCTAAGATGAGATATTGGATTGTTCGTAAGGTACAGAAGGAAAAGAGAATTCTTGCTCGAGGAGATCTACATCTTAAATATCTCTTGATCTTCAACTCGAACATCTGTATAAGCAGGGTGTGTAAGGCAAGGGTCGCTTGTCTAGACCCTTTCATCTTACCGTCTATGCATAGCTCTACTAGGGTTTTGCGCCGAAGAATTCTAGGCATAGCTTCTGATAGCTATGTCTTGGCTACTACTGCTCGAACATCCTTATACCCGTTCCTATTTTCGCAAACACCTAGTCGGCACTTGGTACGGTGGCGGGAATCAAGACGCGCTGGGGCATCCAATCGGGGAAGAGATGATCGGCATTGCGCTTGTAGCATCATCCATGAATATTCTTCGATGTAGGAACCCGGCATGACGAATCCATGTCGTCGCGGGTATCGACGTTGCGGATACCGCGTTGCTAGGTAAGGTATGCCAATCGAGGTGTAGTCGCCCAGCGTCGTCTCAACCACGCTGTCGAAGCTGGTCATCGGCGAATTCTGGTTGGCCGGAGACCTAGTCAACGCGAAATGAGATCGGTGGGTCAGTCCAGGGTGCCAGGGTCTTAAGCGCGGGCCGCGGTTAGCGGTCGGTTTAGGTGCGGTGTGTTTAGCCGCCAGCGTGGAGTACCTATACGATGTTGTTTGTTTCAAGAGGTTCGTGGGTCATCGACCAATAGATCAATAGTTCATGCTTTTTCGTTAAGTTACTGATCTGTGCATGACATTTTCAAACTGAGATTGACGGATGAGGCTATGTTAGGTCCATCGACTTGGGAAGGCGGCTCTGTCGTCATGCAGACTAACAGTCGTATTTGACCTAAGGATTCATCGCTAGCCAATCGACCTATAAGGGAAATTAGCTACAAGCTGTTAAAGCTAGGATGACCTATCATCGCGAAGTCAACCTCGACCTGAAACGGAAAAGACGTGTTCTATATCTAGAGCATTGTATCACGATCTTGCGATTTGTAATTCTATAGTTAAGGTGAGACGATATCATATGATATTTTAAATCGCACGAATGCCTTTCTTTTTCCTATGCATGGTTGTCAGTAGGACTTCATGTACGCACCAAGGACTCATCAGGCAAAAGCATTTGTGGATCCTACGGCACCAAGACCGTAGCTCTCGTTTGTAAGTTGGTATTGTTTAATTTCCCTAGTCTTTTTACTCCCCGACGCCTTTTTGCGAATGCGTCAAGTCCATCAATTCAACACCACTTAAAAAAAACATCTTCGCCATCAGTCAGCTTTCAAAATTTAGGTCTCGAGACGTATTGCATATTGCAAGTTACCAGCATTGCCGGTGTGATATACAGGTTCTCCAGTCTTTTGCTAGGTGCCTAGCATAAACATAAATCTAGGCGTGACCAAAGCCTCGCACTAGATCGCCCACCATACTCCTTTACCCTAGCAGGTCATCTAAGCCGTTGCTCCCGCTCGTTGTGTTAGTCGGTGGTTTCGAGGTGCCGGCTGCGGGCGCGCCCCAGAGAGAAGCGCTGGTCTTTTCCTTAGCAAGCTGGCCCATCTTAGGCCCGGCCACCGGCGTGCTCGTCTTCTTCACGCCACTACCTGCCTGGCCCCAGAGGTTGGCAAAGGGGTCACCTCCGGCCACCGGTTTCGCTGCCGCTGCTTGTCCAGCTGGCCTGTTGAAAGCTGACATCCCGGTAGGCGCAGATACACCAGATGCCGACATACCAGATAGCGAAGATCCCGTGGGCTGCGCTTGAACTGACTGGAAATAGTTTGGTTGCGCCGCCTGGTAACTCACGGCCGGCTTTGGTGCTTGAGCGGCTGCGCCGACGGTGGCGGTCGGCAGACTAAAGGCGGAGTAGTTTGCTGCCGGTGTGGTGGTAGAGCTTACGGGGGGCGAGATTGACGACATCATGTTGGTAAGATTGGCTTGTTGCGGTCCTGATTGAGGCTTCGGGGCAGCGAACTGGGCGGTAGAGTGAGCGCTGGACGTCACCATCGGAGGGGGAATGCCGACGTTGTTCGAGGCCGCGGGCGCTGCGGATTGGAAGTCGTCAAAGTCGTCGTCGTCATTCGGCGCCGATAGGGAAGCTAGCGCAGATGAACCGTTGGATGGGGCGGGCGCAGGCACAGCGGCTGAGGTGGTTGGCGCAGGTTCGGGGTCATCGAAGGAGAAGAGATCTACTTCAGGTTCCTTTTTCTTAGGCGGCTCGGCAGGTGTAGTCTTCTTGACACCAATTCTCTCAGTACGTTCGGGTCGCTTCGCCCTGGCGGAACTCGATGGCGCGGATCCCTCGTCGAATTCGTCGTACTCTTCGAATTTATCCGCGCGACTGCTACTAGCATCTCTCCAGTCGTCGGACTGGCCCCCGAACCCACCACCATCGCCGTATACGCCACCAGAGTAACCGCCGTAGCCGCCAGAGGGGCCTCCAAAACCGCCAGACTCACTACCGAAGCCGCCGTAGCGGCCCCCACTGCCGGAAGAGAAACCCCCCATGCTACCGCCCTCAACTCCGGTATATTTGGCTTTGTTAGCTCTAGCCTTCTTTCGTTCCGCTCGGATCCGGTCGACGTCTCCAAGGAGTTCAGCAAGCTCCTTCGCGCGATTTCTAACGTTGATGCCCTGATCTTTGCCGTTCTGGTCGATAAAGTGGAATTGCCGCAACATCTTTAGGAGCGTGATATGACCTCGCGCGTCATCTATAACCCTTTCGGAGCCGTGCTTGATCAAGAACTCAAGTAGTTGAAGTGATTTGTAAATCTGTCTCCATTCCTCGGCGGACTTCTCGGTAAATCGGCGATAAATCATTGGCATGATTTCGTTAAGGGTTTGGCTGAACCAACGAAGTTAGTATTGCGATGACGATGGCCAATTGATGAAACGGGGAAGACGATTGCGTACTAATTGAATGTACCATTTGCGATTTCTTGCATGAGAGTTGATGAGGCGCCCCACGGTTCGTTATTGGTAGCTTCTCGCACCTGTTGCGCGCCATGATCAGCGCGTTGTTTTCAGTCAGTATCGAAGTAGGGGTACGAACCTTGGCCTCCATCTCGGTGTAGTTCATGACAGCTATAAGCCGTGAATGTCAATATATATACTTGCGCGACATGTCATAAATGCATGAGAAATCAATTACCATTTTGGACCTTGCGGACGCCGGCCTTGAGGTCGTATAAAGTGAGGTTGCTCACTTGGTCTTTGAGACTGTTGAAATCCATCTTGGGCTATGGGCTTTTCGTCCCAACGAGGGACGACAGGTGAAAAGTTTAGATGATTACGGGGTGCAGAGAAAGATCAGAGTCGTTAGCAGATATTAAATTTAAAAAATACGTTGACGGTTTGACGAGGCTGAAGTTAAAGTCGTCGTTTTTGTTTTGGGCTAGATAATGAATTGGGATTGTATCGGGAAACTGACACTTTGATCTTTCGCACTTGGCATCTTCTTCCCTTCGGACCCCTGACGGCGCAGGTGCAATGACCACCTTCGACATGGTTTCCTACAGGGATCTATTGGCTACTTATGTCAGCAAATGAAACTCATCACGTGACTGTGAGATTGAGTTAAGCGCCGGTTAGGTCAGCATTGATTTTCTTGGAGCTGAAGGAAGAAAATCAGAGAAATATTTGGAGTTTTAAGTTGGAGATTTTTCTTCACGATTTCTTCAAAACAACTGCATCAAGACATTGCAAACATGCGGTGATCAAAATGGCGTATAATGTATACTCTTCTTCCTTAACATCTAATAACATCCATGGATATTACATACAATCATTTTGTAAAGTATTTCACTAGTATTGATGTTGAATAGTCGGAAAATATTCCCCAGCTCTAGAAGTCATTTTTACACCTACATGTACGTAAGGACTACTTAACCCTGGCGCTCGGACCAGGTTGCTATAGGCCAAGCTCTCCAAAATTGTCCGCAAAATAGAAAATTTGATAGCTCTGAGTCCGTTCATAAGTCAATTCAACATCCAGTCTCTCAGAAGACTTATTCATTCTACTCTACCTGGTACTCAAGTACACATCTTGTTGTAATAGTTCATCCAATCTCTACCTAACTATACAGCTCTATTGTGAGGTACGCAAACATATTTTCTTGTATCAATGCTGATTTTCTGTCTACTTGTTTGAGGCTTGAACATGAAAAGAGCTCTATGGACCCTGACAGAGCTCCAAGCGGAGCCTAGAGCTTAAGAAGTTCGAGATACTTCGCAATTCTCAATATCTCATGGAGTTTTGATCGGAATATCGCAACATTGCCAGCGTCGAAGCTCCAACCAGCACACCTTCACGTCGCCACTCCCAACATTGCGAGAGGTATTTGGCCAGCTTCCAAAGACCAGCACTGTGCCGCCGAACAACTACCTACATAGCCCCTTTTGTCCTTGTCAGACCGAAGCATGCCGAAGTTTTCGAGGGTCAAAGGGGCGGAAGTGGGGTCTAGCTGCAGCTTTGCCCTGCCTGCCTATCTACCTGCCTCTCTCTCCGCCTCGTTGGTGTAGATGTCGTGTACGTGGAGGTTACATGCATCCCTAGCGGGATGCTCATCGCAGGTATCCGTTACAAGAAGCATCACATCCATCCCGCAAGCGTGGCAAATGGTCAAAGCACTATCCTGCACGGTAGCAGGGTGAAAAATGTTGAGGAACTATTACCCCGTCTTTTTCAAAGAAGTGGTTACTCTATCCGACGGTGGCAGACGCACGTGGGAGAGGTCTTGGATCGTCAGTATCTCGAAGCACGTCATTGCATGCTTGACGATGCAGGAAATACGGTGGCTGTCCTGACCGTCTTGGCCGTCTATACCGGCTGTAGAAGAAACCTTAGTTCTTGGCTAGAGAACGTCGAAGATCTGGGTGAATCAATGTTTTGGGACCAAAGTAGGTCGGCATTGATAACAATATGAGAGTCGAAGATACCTAGCATTGTCTAATATTTAGTATGTTTAAGAAACGTCTCGAGTGAGGCATTTGGTTGGACCCCCAAGAATATACTTGTCGGATACCTGGATAGGTACTTGACTTGTTAGAGGAACGATGGATGACGGGATGTCCTCTACATAGGAGACCCCTGACCCCCATACATACCGCCATCTCGTCATACCTCTTGATCACCGATTCAATTCTCACGATTGCATACAAGTTGGTGTTATTAAGAGGTATTTCTCTTGCCTTGGTTATGTGTCACTCGAATGTTTCCCTCATGTTTTTTTTTCGTGGTCACTTCGCTAAGCACAGCAATCTTAACATGACCAGTTTGTTTCTATTTTTTTTATTTTTTTCTATTGATTGTTTACCTACACTTGTTAAATTTGGGTCATTGTATGGAGTCATTGGTTACTGTACGGTGTTGCGGTGTACCAATGTACTCTTGGTAACCTGGAACCTGCCTGCCTCCTGCGTGTAGGGAAGTGTAGGGAAGGAAGTCCGTTCAAGTGACGACAACATGCTCCTTTCCAAGTTAGCCCCTCCACGCTACATCGCTACATGTGTGAAGTATATACTCACTAGCGGGATGCGTGGAGATACATGGAATACCTGAGAAATTAACCCCACCTGTAACCCCTCGGAAAGAGCTTTTTTTTCCTTTCCTCATTCTAGAGATGTGATTGGATAGAGAGCTAAAGCTGACCCCTCCCTTCTACAGACAGTTCATAAACCAGTCCGCAAAGATGATGAGACAGACCTTCCAACCCCTCTTTCGATTGCCCCGCGCTGCGTTTTCTTCTTCCTCTTCCTCATTTTCAATTCCATCTACTTGCTTCCGGTCTTCCATCTCCCCAAGGGTCTCAGCCTCTCCTTTATCACAATCAACCCAACCATCTATTCGATTCTTCTCAGCAAGCTCTGTCAAGATGACGAACCGCGGACAGACCATTCGAGCGTAAGTATTTCTGCTCCTCCTTATGTCTCTAGGCATAAACATTGGGACAGAAAAATTAACTTGTTGTCTAGCTTCCTCGACGTGGAATGGGAGGGTCCCGTCCTAGACGAGAACCTGAAGCCCACCGCTACCGTCAAGCGTAAGTTTTACCTAGCTTATTCCCCCCTCTTTCTACTAGAGTATCGTCGTGAGGATTCCCGTCGGTGCCGCACCCGGCCAATACGGCCCGGACGCAACTACGCGTCGGGAAATCCTTAGGACGGAGCTCAATTGAATTTCAGACGTCAATTGAGATATTCTCACATGTTCCCTAGACAAATTGAAGCTAACAATCTTTCAATCCCACAGCCCAGAGCGGACGTATTGAGCTGATCCTCTGGAAGGAGCTCGTTCCCAAGACTGTCGAGAACTTCCGTGCTCTCTGCACCGGCGAGAAGGGATTCGGCTACAAGGGCTCCTCCTTCCACCGTGTCATCCCCGAATTCATGCTTCAGGGCGGTGACTTCACCCGCGGCAACGTACGTTATCTGCTTCTAGATGAACGCGTATTTTGAAGATGGCTAGATCATGCTAACTTCATTATAGGGAACTGGTGGCAAGTCCATCTACGGAGAGAAGTTCGCCGACGAGCGACTTGACCTCCAACACGAGGACCAGTACACCCTTTCCATGGCTAACGCCGGCCCCAACACGTAAGTTCTTTATTTTCTAGTCTATATACTCCCTTCATGGTCAAATGGTATATCTGTGGATTTAAATACATGATTTCCGATCATTATTTATGACCGTCCTACACTTCTAAGGCTAACACCTCTCGTAAATAGAAACGGATCTCAGTTCTTCATCACCACCATCAAGACTTCGTGGCTTAACGGGCGTCACGTTCCCTTCGGTACTGTTGACACGGATCCCAGCCGCGGTGACTCCGTAAGAGTTGTCAAGTCCATCGAGGCCACGGGTTCTCAGAGCGGCGCCATCAAGTACAGCAAGCGACCTACCATCGTCAACGCCGGCGAGCTATAGGAGGCTGCTTCGGACTATGTTATTGTTTAGTAACATTTTTACTTAACATTTAAGGCCGCGCCATATCGGCCCCTTGAGCATCGATATAGGCTATGGAAAAAAAGGTTCGGACAAAAAGACTTTGATGGTTGTAAAGCCAACTACTAGAAAGTCTGCGTACTAGATGCCTAAATATTAGGTAGTTGCGAATGACATTTACCTCACCCTGATATTATCGTAATCTTTGTGACAACCCTTGACTATCTATCGCATGCCAGACTCTCAGATCAGCAAGACTTCTGAAACCACAGATTACTTGTGATCTGTGCCCGTCACAAAATGTTCGTGACGTTTTCCAATATGCTTTTCAGTGCAGTAGTAAACTATATACGATACACCACCAATCCATTTGTAATCATTGCAGTATGGCTTGAAAATGCACGGTATTTTAAATCATACTTTGTCTTGACGAAATATCAGGTCATTACAACTTCATTTCATTAATGAGACCGCTCTTGATATTTACATTTTGGAAGAATCTAGGCCTAGATTTCACCACAAGGGTGTCTTCAAATCGGCGATCTAATGCTGCCGTTAAGAAATAGTAACTTCAGCATTGTATATATGACTTGAAAGGTAGGTAGTATATTGTTGGACATTAGTAAGACATTCCAGTGAAACATTAATGGTTCAACTACACTGTTGAATTTGATAAGGGCGGAGCATGCACGTTAGGAATAGTGACGGTGTTGCAACTCTAGCTTTGAGCAAAATTTGAAAACGATGTCGAAGATCAAACACTCGAATTCTGTATGCCTATAATATCAAGTTTCTTTTCCGACGAACGCCATGCCATGCAAGTGTGATAACCTTGGTTACATCTAAACTAAAGAATTAGAGAATAACAATACCACCGGCCCCATTCGTTGCCATCAAATCATGCCAGCCATTTGTCAAAATACTCGCATCCTCCGGCCCACACGGGGCCGCCCTCCTCGCAAAGTTCGAAGACGGGACACTGACCGCAAGGAACGGTTGTCAAACCATTAGTCCTCGGTTCCCAGAAATCCTCGCTGTCCAGCTTAGCCATCTCCGGGTTATGCTTGGAAATGCGCACGGCCCTGTAGCCAACCTTCTCGCCCATCTTGACTGCCTCGATCCGGTTCTCCCAGACGAGGATGTCGATCAGCTCCTGCACGTGTTCGGTCTTTAGCGGCTGTCCTTTGGCTACCTGCTTCTGGATGATCTCGGCCGTGATCTCCTCGGCCGTCGGGTAGCCGGTATAGCCCGCGGGTAGGGGGAGACGCACGGTGCCGCGGACCTTGTACGCAGGGGCGGGAGCGGGAGCCGCGGCGGCTTCGTCTCGGGACATAGCGTCTGCAGATCGCTTCTTGCTTTTCATCGCAGCCTCGGACAATCCGCCCTTGATAACCCCCTTCTTCGGCAAAACGGGGCTCACGCTCCCTGCTTTTCGCTCGCCGGTGCTCCTATAGCTACCCCTCTCCTTGATTATGCGCACCACTACCGTCTGCAGCACGTCGATGAAAGCCTCGTCTAGGAACTGGTCGGTATACCAGGGACCGCCGGTCGCGCGAGCCGAGGGTTGAAGGTTGAACTTTATCCACATCTTCTTGGACGTGTTCTCGACGGTGGTGAATTGCTGGATGAAGCGCTTGGCTTCCAGCTCCTTGAGGGCCTTCCGCAAGGCATTGTCTTGGAGGTTGAGGCGCTTTTTGATCTCTTGCTGCCACGCGCCTTCTTGGCCCGCCGCGTCGATTATTTCGTAGACGAGGACTTGGTCCTCGGTGGTAAGGGACTTGTATCTATCGAAGCGGCGATTAGTCCGCGTTTGGGGTAGGTAGATGTAGGGAGGAGTATATAGATTGGAGATATCGCTTACTTGATTGCTTCAGCTTCAGGTCGGATTCGCCATGCCAGGCCACTTTGGAAATGGACGGGGGCGAATAACCGCTCCCGGGTCAGGATTTGAACGATCTGTAGTAGCTTCTTGACATCTTTGGGCGGGACGACAGAAAGACCCAATAGGTCTTCCTGGGAGAATAGCCTATTGGGTTGGTTGATGCATGCATCTTCGCATGCAGTGTAGAGCTGCGTCTTAAGAAGGGAGATTTCGTCGTCCATCTTGAATAGTATTTCGGAGATGACCCAGATGTTGAATGATTGGTGGTAAATGGTTAAGAAATTGCGCGCGGCGAGAGCGCGTTGAAATCGAGCTATGTATACATAACCACTTTAACGATTAAAATGTGTATAAGGTTAGTAAGTTTGAATGAGCGATGTTGAATGTCGAGGTTGTGAATGGTCAATGGTTATAGAATTAGGAATGAGAAGAGTTCAAGGTTGCCCCGCGGCAACAAAGTTCTAAGTTGATGCAGAGCTTGGAAATATTTCTTATCGTTATCGTTTATCGCGCTTCTTATCGCGATTTGATGGTCCGCTTCTTCAATAAATCGTTCCACTATTTTATGCACGTAGGCGCAGTCCGAAAGGCTGGGAAGTATTGATACGCGTAATCAAGGCGGGAAGATACATTGAAATATGCGCTAGACCGACCCGATCATTCCAATCTAGGGAACCTTACTGAGTTTTTAGTGGCCGGTGGTAGGGGACTAGGCAGCTAGGGTGCTAAGTGCTGGGATGTTAGGTGCAGCTTCCCTTAGATGTTTATTGCTTGTACGACCTGTACTGGCAGTAACCCCACCAATGAATGTCAATACCCCACCGTGGAAATCGTAGAAAGCTTTCGAATTCAAACGCATCAAACGCATTCAGCCCTAAAAAGTCAAACTCCCCGTCGTCTCATTCCAACGGTCTGACGTTGACAAACGACAATTTTGCTCTCTTTTGCAAACCAAACAAATACCCTTGATTGCATTACCCCTCAACTTATTTTGTGTCTTACTATTATTCCTTTTGCTAGTTGAACCAAGTGAATACGTCTTGGGCGAGTCACAATCATCATGGCTTCCGTAGACGAGCTTAAGGCTCTAGGCAACAAAGCTATTGCCGACAAGAAGTTTGACGAAGCTATGTAGGTTAATCCTCCATATATTATGAATATTGCATGTTACATGTCCAGTTTGAAGCTTTAAAGAATATGTGAAACAGACAAACTAACGGATACCACTAGCGATGCCTTCACCAAGGCCATTAGCATTGACTCTAGCAACCACGTCTTGTTCAGCAACCGATCCGCCGCCTATGCTTCCAAGAAGGACTGGGACAATGCTTTGAAGGATGCCGAGCAAACCACTACTATCAAGCCTGACTGGCCGCGAGGATGGGGACGAAAGGGAGCTGCTCTACACGGCGCCGGTGACCTCCTAGGTGCAAGCGAGGCCTACGAGGAGGGTCTCAAGCTCGATCCCAACAACGCAGGCTTGAAGAAGTCGCTCGAGTCAGTCCAGAAGGCGTTAGCAGGACCTGGTACGTATACTTAGGATCAACCTCCCCTCCAAGTAGCCATATATTTTCCATACTGACATCTCTTCCTTATAGGTGCAGGTGCTGGTGCTGGCTTCGGTGCTGATCCTACCGGTGGTATTGGCCAGATGTTCCAAGACCCTCAACTTCTGACGAAATTGATGAACAACCCTAAGACTAGCGGCTACTTTGCCGACCCTTCATTCATCTCCAAGATCCAGGCCATGCAGCAAAACCCCAGCAACACCGGGGAACTATTCAGCGACCCTCGTATGATCCAGGTATTGGGAGTTTTGATGGGTATTGACATGCACATGGGAGGACCCGAAGATATGCCAGCTGGCGCCACTGCTGCCTCCGGTGCCAGGGAAGCCGAGGAAGATGTTGAGATGCCGGATCTCAGTCCGAAGCCTAAACCCGAACCGGCTAAGGCCCCCGAGCCTGAGCCTGAGCCCGAGCCCGAAGCCGAACTAGACGAGGCGGCACTGGCGAAGAAAGCGGCGAAGGAAGAAGCCGACAAGGAAAAGGCTCTGGGTACCGAGAACTACAAGAAGCGCAACTTTGACGAGGCTATCAAGCACTACAGCAAGGCATGGGAGTTGCACAAGGATATCACCTACCTCAACAACCTGGGTGCTGCTCATTTTGAGAAGGGTGACTACCAGGCTTGCATCGATGCGTGCACCAAGGCCATTGAGGAGGGCCGCCAGATCTACGCTGATTTCAAGATGATCGCCAAATCGTATGCGCGTATCGGCACTGCATACGAGAAGCTCGGAGATCTCCCTTCAGCGGTTGAGAACTACCAAAAGTCTCTGACCGAGCACCGAACGCCCGATACCGTCAACAAGCTACGCGCCGCCGAGCGTAGGAAGATCGAAGAAGCCAAGAAGGCGTATGTCGACCCCGCCAAGGCCGAGGAAGCCCGAGAGCTAGGCAACAAGAAATTCAAGGACCAAGACTTCCCCGGCGCTGTCGAAGCGTATTCTGAGATGATCAAGCGCGCTCCTGAAGACCCTCGGGGATATAGCAACCGCGCTGCAGCCTTCGTGAAGTTATTCGAGTTCCCTAGCGCTCTCGAAGATTGCAACACGGCGATCAAGAAAGACCCTAAGTTCATCCGTGCGTACATCCGCAAGGCACAGATCTACTTCGGCATGCGTGACTATTCCAAGTGCATTGACGCTTGCAACGAGGCTACTACGGTAGACAGCGAGCACCACAACAACGCCAACGCGCGCGAGATTGACCAGCAGCAGCAGAAGGCTCTGCAAGCCATGTACTCCGCCCGGGAGAACGAGACTGAAGAGCAGACAAGAGAGAGGGTGATGAAGGATCCTGAGGTAAATATTAGACGTATTTCTATTGCTGTAGTATGATCAACGACTAACATTGTAACCTAGATTATGAGCATTATGCAAGATCCTGTCATGCAGTCCATTCTCCAGCAGGCTCAGTCCGACCCGGCAGCTCTTCAGGAGCATATGCGCAACCCAGCCGTGCGTTCAAACATCCAGAAGCTGGCCGCTGCCGGCGTCATCCGTATGGGGCGATGAGCATCGAGCGTCAGCTGACGAATATTGTCGACACGTTCGGCGTAGGAAACTTTTGAAGGGTTGGTTGAATTGGGTAGGGAGATGAGATCTACTCTAGCCTCCTCGACCAATTAATAAGTGAGCCAATCGAGGACTAGTTCATTAGTTGTCGGAGCATCGGGTCATTGCGAAGCTGTATTCTACATGGCGAAACACGTTCAGGGCGTTGAAAAATTCACGGATGGATTAGGGAACGAAGACGGATGACTTTACGCTAATCAACAAATTTTCAGTACTTTCGAGGACTTGTAATTAATTGAGTGAGTTATGATTTGATTTTAATCGAAATCAATGATATCAATTTCTAAGTTATGCGTTGACTTATCTCCACGACAACACGCCACAACTCTGGGCAACGGTAGGAAATTCCCGTCTCGTCCTCAACTAACAACCAAATGATTGTTGTTACAATAATTCCGAGAGATACATTATATGTCCTTGATGCCCGATTTTATTTCAAATCCAAGAGTGCTGGTATATATATTATCCTATATTCTCCACTTTGACTTGGATATTCCCGTCAAAACCTTTACGCCTGATGTTTTACAAAGCTCTAGGGTTAATTCATCGCGGAGGTCCGATTTTATAACTCAGCCGTGGCAACCGGTACCGTCTCTTCCAATACCATGATCACCTTCGATGCCACCCCTATCGCATCAATGACATTAGTTTCTGCTGATAGATATATCTTCGAATAATAGGTTTTCAACTTACAAAGGACCCATACTCTCCCATTGAAGCGCGAAGAACCCGACGAAAGCGCCGATTATAATACAAATGATGATATACCCGTTGTAATACATGGCAAGAAGCATAATCCAATAAGCGAGAGCGAAGTGTAGCGTATGCAACAAAGCACGAATTGCTTGCTGGAAAACATTGGGTCGGAAGGGAACGGAGGAAGCGAGGGTCATGGCGCTTTCTTTTGCAATGAGAGACCCGTGAGCTGTCTCCGAAGAGCCATTTACGACTGCGGCTGCCAATGCACTCGTCCTTTTCAGGTGTTGGTGAAGAAGGTATCGGTCGTACGTCTTGGAGGTGCGGCGTAGGAGTTCGAGTAGGATGACGAGAAATACGATGCCGATACAAAGACCCGCGAAGGCTCCTCGGGATTTGATCTGCCATGATTCTGAGAGGAAGCAGGCGTCGATTGTGTCCCAGTTCCAAAGCATCTATTGTCATAATCAGTTAGAGAGGATGTATAGCGAGCAATGGTCGAAGCCATAGCGTCTTACCGACACTTTACATGAACCATCTGTCATGCTCCCCATTGAGCCCATACCCTCCATCCCCGCACTTGAAGTCGGCTCCATCGAGCTCATCGTCGAGTGTATCGCAGACGTCGCAGTTTCTGCTACAGTCCTCGTCGGAGTCGTCATCGACGTTGGCATTGACATCCCGTCCATCTTGAAATGGTATCGTTGGTATCGCCGCGAATTAGATTCAAAATGGTGATTCCTTACCTAAAGAGTAGGGAAAGTAGCGAGCGAAAATCCCAGGTCAGGCAAGGCATTTGAAAGGCCCTTGAGTCTCGACATCGACTCTTTGAGCCAGAGGCGAAGCCTGGGAATAAAGGAGGTAACGTGTCGGCCGAGTGACAACTGACGTATCGTGGGCGATTCGGACAAGGTCGGTGCCGCGGACTTTCGCCATACTAGTAGGGCAGTGTTTACATAATTAGAAGCTTTACAATTGGTTCTTTCATGTCGAGAGAAAGGAGTTTCATGATCAGAAGCTACTTGCTTGTGCTAAGCCGCGAAAGTCTCTCATGCTATCTTCTATACGGGTCCGCCCTGCTGGGACGACAAAGGTCGGATCCCACAATTCTGTTAATATACACGGCGTTGGATACTAAATGAGGAAAAACCCCCAGATGCCTTTTGATGTTGTCCATTCACTGCCCCTTTTCTTTCCTGACGACTACTATCAACACATTCTAAAGTACTCAAATGACGAAATTTTAAGGGCTGAGTAAAAGCTGCGAACATCTAGCTGTAACATAACACATTAGTGATAATCCAACGCTTCGCGAATTAATATACAAGAGATTACATGTTGATTCTACAAGATGCTAAGGCGTAAAACAAAAGTACCTAGGATAGCGCGCTATGTGTGGTGTGAACCCATTATATCCTTCTAAAAAAAAATACCACCAACCTCACTAAAAGTTAGTCATGATAGACGTCCCATAGTCGACCGGTCCCTCGAAGAAGAAATTCTGATCCATACCCAAGCCCTCGAAGAAATCATTAGCCCACGAGATTCCGGGGCTCCACTCTTCGTAGGCCGGTTGCCCATCAATATTGACTCCCGATGCGTCCATATTCCAATTCCCATCCATACTTTGACTAGCATTAAGCTCTTGCCCCCCGGATCCGGCCACAGCTCCGGACCCACCAGCACCCACAGACGACCCCGGCTTCCTCCTCTCGCTATCCGCGGCAGCGACAAGCTCAGCCCATCTCTCCAGCTTCAATCTCGTGCCTTTAATCTTCTTCGCCGCCATATCCCAAGTATCGTTTTCCCACGGCTTCTCACCACCGCCCTGTCTCTGACTCGCCGCCTGCGCCATCTCGAAGCGTTGCGCCATAGCCTGCAGGATACCGGGGACGTCGATATGCAGCTCCGGCTGCGAAAGCAGATGCGTGCGGATAGCGTGCACAGCAGCCGGGATCGCGGGGTCGATATCCCGTGCCTTCAGCGGGGGAACTGGTACCATCGCCGCGCCGCCGCAGCCGGGATCATTACGGACCATCTGGCCCGCCGGTAGCGCAGCGTTCGCCGCGAGCTTGAAGCTGCGGTCCGGGCTCGATAACTTAGACCATCTGGCCAGCATCGTGACTGCGTTGATGAGCTGCGCGGACACGGGCATGGGGAGCACGAAGTAGTCTGTTTCGTCGATCGAGAGCCAGTACTCGAACCAGGACTTCAGCGTCGTGCTCGCGCGGTAGAAAATATCGAGCGAGGAGGCCGAGTCCAGGGAGAGGGAGGCGAGGGAGTTGGAGATTTTCTCGAGGAGGGTGGCGTCGATTCGTGGGGGCTCCCATAGCCGGAGTTTGGCGGTGTTGATGTGGCATATTATAAGTTCTTTTATGTCTAGGTTAATCATTACTTACTGTGAATTGATTCTAGGGATTTCTTACGGTTTGTTGCTATGCTAGGGGGTAGTGATTCTGTGAATTTCTCTAGCTCCGCGTGGAACATATTCGAGTAAGCGCTCGCAGGCGCACGGGCGATTGCGTTTATTTCATTCGCAGTGTTGTCCTTCGTGTGCAGTTGTGATATTCGCTCAGAAAGATTCTGGATACGAACTAGATGGATGAGAAGCACATCGGATTCATACTCTTGGCTGGCCTCGAGCTCTTTTGAGCATTGGTCGATATATGGAGTATATCTCGGCGGGTCGATCCGTTGGAATGCAAGGGAGATACTACAACCAGATGAGCGACGTGATCATTTCATACCCTTTTTCTCATGATTTATCAAAGAATTTGAACTAGGGGTGTAGCACCGTTCAGTATCGTCACTTACATTGAGGTCATATACCAAACTCCCAAAAGGGCTCTCCTTTCCTCATTCGTTCTGGCTGGCGGGGCCTCGGGATTGGCCTGTAATAATCTTGTCCTCTCTTGCCACTCCGGGTTCCTATTTATACCCATGTCCGCAGCTAGACTGTTCGCTAACCCTATCAGGTTGTTCATCTGCGCATGTACCATGCAATGATAGTGATAATATCCCAAGACGAGAAGGATGGACTGGAGAATCTCCAAGGACCGCTCGGAACGCATCAACATGTGCTCGGATATGTGTTTTAGTATGAAATAATTTTGGGCTCTCATCGACTTGAGGTTTCGATACGATGCGACCATCCGGATCGTAGAGAAGAGGAAGGGACGGTTCGATGCCAGCTCAGCCGCCGTAGTTCCCGGTGAGATTGGGACAAATGGGTAATTTGGTAAGAGCTTGTTGATGTATATCGACAAGTTTGTTTCGTCTGGCTCGAGAGGAATAGGAACCTCGCCCGCCGGGTTGCGGCAGACGCAAACGCGAGGAGCTCGCTCATTGTAGGAGTGTGGTATTGGTAATATGGTTGTTTCCGGTTCATGATTTATTCTTGAAGGTTGAGTCGGAGTGTTTCCATGTGTTACATCTGTCTCGGGACTATGCAGCTGTGTTGACCCTTCAACCGCTCTTGAGTATGGAGAGAGTTGTCTAGGCTTGGAAGACGACCGCAGTGGATCAGGGACATCTCCGGAATTGTTGGCTTTAATGTAATCAACGAGATTATTAAGTCTCTCCTCAAGTTGAGCGGTCTTACTACAGCGCCACTTAGTCAATGCATGTCCCTAACCTGGATATAGAGTGTATGTTGATTTGATAGGGTCTAGGCTTTTCTTATTTTGATAGACGACGATATCTTTCTATCCCCCAAACTCCCAAGTCGTATTACAGACATGTTAATGGGGATTGCGATGGGAAGGGCACTAGGGGAAACACCAAAGGAAAGAAAATGATATGATAGGCGTACGGATCATAAAGTTGTCGCGACTTGAAGACTGGATAATAGGCACCAAGACACGGAGATACTTACGAAGGCCTGCTTTGTCTTTTCTTTCTTGGTTTGTGTACTTGGCCTACACAATCCTTCTCTAATCGCTCGCACCTAAGAAGCCTCGTAAGCCACTAATTTGAATATGAGACATACACGGAAAAAAGTATACTCACCTATCGCATCTAGCACTTGGTACATTGCTTGACCGGATACACTTTGCTTTTGCCAGCGCGCACGGAGAACATGCAGCTCCCCATTTAGCGATCACCGCGCTCTTTGGCTTATCCATCAATCTCACCAACAGAACATCAATATTCCAAAATTTACTGATTGCAATCGCCGGCGGACTTTGAGAAACTAGGCCGTAAAATCACGGTGAACACAATTAGAACTTGGGAGTAGCGAAGCATGAGGTATGAGTCGTAAGAAAAGGACGGAGTTTGAAGATATTCTCCGGAGTCCGTTCTCCACCAGACAATTTCAGCTAATAGGAACGATTCTTTGCTACGCCTTCACCTTGGCCCGGACTTTTACAATAAAAGCCGGTCGGTCGTATTATTGTTAACTCGAGTAACACTGCCGGTCATACGCGTTCA
Organism: Annulohypoxylon stygium; assembly: GCA_003314315.1. Taxonomy (NCBI): domain Eukaryota; kingdom Fungi; phylum Ascomycota; class Sordariomycetes; order Xylariales; family Hypoxylaceae; genus Annulohypoxylon; species Annulohypoxylon stygium. The sequence continues at coordinate 172,893 of QLPL01000023.1, forward strand.
AGAAGACTCGCCGGCCTTTTGAAATTTCCTATCTCAAATAAGCTCTAATCAATCCTAGATAATTTCTGTATTTGGGTAGTTTATATAAATTGTTTTTTTAATTGATTTCAAGATGTCGCGCTATTACTTTTGCATGCTTAGCCTCAAGGTTGGCATATCTCAGTCTAGGATAGCCAGCTGAACAACACTTCGTGCGGCCGTCCATTTGAGCCTTAATCATGAGTAGTCGATCGCCAACTGAGGATGAACTCATAAGGGATGTTGAAGCTGGACTAAATGGAAAGCACTCGAAGCTAGAATCCGACGGAGCCAATCTTCGGGATCGCGATCTTGGCGATGGCGAGGCTCAACCACCTCCCCCGAAAGATGATCAGGATGATGCCAAGAATACCAATCAACCACTCATCAGCGGATTGCCTTTTTACGTGTTGATAGCTTCCGTCACTTTAGGTGTTCTCTTGATAGCATTCAATGCTACCGCCGTAGGAACAGTAAGGGTTATTCCACCACGATTTAATATTTGTTTTTGCTTACCTTTTTTTACCTTAGGCGATCCCTGCGATAACGAATGAATTCAATACCGTGAACGATGTCGGGTGGTACTCTTCGGCGTACCTGATAGCGAAGTTAGTCTATCCCATCCCCTGCCATGTGCTCTCAAGCAACCGAAGACTAATAGTTCAGTAAAGTTGCGTTATGGTACCCTTTGTTGGAAAATTATACAGAACCTTCCGAATAAAAGTCGTCTTCATTACCTTCATAATCATCTTTGAGCTTGGATCGTTGATCGCTGCACTATCGACATCTTCCATGATGCTCATTATCGCGAGAGCAATAAGCGGCATAGGGGGTTCCGGTATCCTGAACGGCGGGTCCACTATTATTGCAGCTACCGTCCCAATAGCGAACCGGTCTTTTTTGAACGGTATTATACTTGGTTGCTTCGCAGTCGGCCAGGCTGTCGGTCCCTTGATCGGTGGTGCTTTGACGCAAGGAATAACTTGGCGCTGGTGCTTCTACATGTGGGCAACATATATCGCCGTACTCTGCAGTCCAACTTCGGCTAACCCTTCTCTTTCAGTAATCTACCATTAGGAGGTATAGTCGTTTTTCTGTTCGTATTTGTAGTGAGATTGCCTGTGTCGAGGCTTTCGACAGTACAGACGTCTCTTCTACAACGAATTCTCGATATCGACTTTGTGGGATTCCTCTTTTTCGCGGCGGCGTCCCTCATGTTGCTGATAGGTTTGCAATGGGGTGGGACTGAATACCCATGGAAATCCGCGACGGTCATCGGGCTCATGTGCGGCGGGGCGGCAACCTTTGGCGTCTTAGGGTTCTGGTTCGCCTACAAGGGAGAAGCAGCTCTGCTACCACCCAGACTATTACGCAACCGAATCAACACCATGATCACCATCACTTCGTTCGTGCAAAGCGGCGGGTCCATCAACGCCCTATACTGGTTGCCTGTCTGGTTCCAAGCAATTCAAGGGGCAGACGCGCTGCGCAGTGGCGTGATGATTCTCCCTCTGATATTGTCACAGCTCGTCGCGTCGGTAGTATGTGGTGCTCTCGTTCAGAGAACTGGCTACTACTTGCCCGAGGTCATAGGAGGCAATGCTTTAGTGGCGATCGGAGCTGGTCTGACTTCGACATTTACTCCAACTACTTCCCTTGGGAGTATCATTGGATATCAGATCCTCATGGGAGCCGGCAGAGGTTTCGTCTTGCAGCTAGTAAGTGTCAGGCCGTGTCTCTTATGACCTAGAATGCTGACATATTTAACTCTAGTTGGTCACCGCGATACAAGCCAACTGTCCTAAAGAAGACGCCTCAATAGCTACTGGGTATGCCATGTTCTCTCAGTTGTTAGGCGGCGCGATCTTTTCTGCCGTTGGTAAAAGCATATTCACGAGCTCTATTCCGACAGCTCTCCAGAAGTTTGCGCCGGGTGTTGATGCGGATATGTTGATCAACAGCGGCGTAACAGAGATATCTAAAGTCGTCCCACCGGATCAACTGGCTGGGGCTCTCTTGGCCTATAACCAGGCTATCAACCACGTATTCGTAAGTAATTTGTAGTCTAACAGCAACTCAGATTGTCTAATAAGTTACTAGTATCTTCAACTTGCTGCGGCAGGCTGTGCGTTTCTGAGTGGTTGGGGAATGGGTTGGAAGAATTTGAAAGAAATCAAGCAGGAACAAGAAAAGGAAAATGAGAAGGAGAAGGAGGAGAAGAGCGATGCAGAGTTGATGGGAACGAGATCGGATGGGAAAGAACGAAGATAACACTGAAACACTGTCTGGACGTCGCTGCATCTATATGATGTGTTTAAGACATGAGGCCCCGTGGCTGCCAATAAAGTTAATTCATAGTTTGAATTACTCCGAGTGCCTTGGCATCTCTTCCAGTACAGCGTACCTACCTGGTAATAATTCGGCGGGTCTGCTGAACTCTGTTCAGAGAACCAAACAATCATTGGATTCGATCTTATCCACTTTGGCCCATTCCCATTAAAGTGAATAACCACAATGCCCGGAATCAGGTAGCGAAGGATCTTCGGTTGTAACGGTAGCCATCCATATTTACCACAACGAGTTAAGACCCATTGCAGTCCCATTTTTAACGTGCTAAGCCAAGTTTAGACTTGACGAGTAAATTCCCCATATAGCTGAGCTGAGCTGGACGGCGACTCATCCATACTTAACTTTGGCTCCGTTCATCATGGAGGAATATGACTTCATCGTTATCGGAGCAGGGCTCTCGGGGATTGATGCTGCGTATCGCCTAAAAACTCAGCTTCCGAAGTGCTCGTACACCATTTTGGAAGCACGGGAAGAGATCGGCGGAACCTGGTCGTTCTTCAAATTTCCCGGCATCAGGTCAGATTCCGAACTTGCTCTGCTGGGTTTACCCTGGCGACCATGGATACACGAGAACGATATGGCCGATGGCCATCTCATCAAGGAATATATCGAAGACGCAGCACGATCTGAAGGCATCGACAAAAAGATACAATTCGGTCACCGGGTTACCGGCGCTAGTTGGTCTTCCGATGAACAGCGCTGGACTCTAGCGGTTTCTGCGGGCGATGTGAACAAGGAGTATAATGCCAAATTTCTACTTGCTTGTACCGGTTACTATGACTACGCAAAGCCGCTACAAGCTGATATACCGGGCATAGGAAATTTTCAAGGCGTTGTTGCTCATCCGCAATTCTGGCCTAAGGGCCTTGATTATGCAGGCAAGAAGGTTATCATCATTGGTTCTGGAGCTACCGCTGTCACGATGGTCCCAGTTGTAGCCAAGACGGCGAGCCATGTGACGATGCTTCAGCGAAGTCCTTCTTACGTCATGAGCCTTCCTGTATCAAACCCAGTCAACGTCTGGCTCAAGAAGCACCTTCCAGAGCGTATTGCTCATACAATCAACTGGTGGCTGTGTGTATATCCTATCCTTACCCGGGAACGGCTGGCTTTTCAAGTAGGGCTACTGACACTTAGCATTCTAGCTCTCTTATCATGGAGAATCTCTTCAGCTCCTTCAGCCTAACTTTCCCGAACCAGATGAGGAAGATCATGATGAAAGAAATGAGAGCGCAGTTACCGGCTAAGATCGACGTCGACACTCATTTCAACCCAAGATATGACCCCTGGGATCAACGAGTTTGTATGTGCCCGGATGGCGATTTTTTCAAAGCGCTGCATCAAGATAATTGCGACGTTGTTACCGACCACATCCAGAAGGTGACGGAAGATGGCATCTTGACTGAGTCAGGAAATAAATTGGAGGCAGATATCATTGTGCCGGCGACTGGTCTACGTAAGTGCTCTATACTTGTATGACTACATACCTACCTACTCAGTAGGTACTCGACAAAGCATCTTCCTCTGATTACTAACCATGTGGCTCTTAGACCTTCACTTATTTGGGGGTGTCATTCCTACCGTAGACGGAGAGTCTGTCGATATTGGGTCCCGTTATTGTTGGCGAGGAGCTATGCTTTCCGGACTTCCCAATGCCGGTACCGTGACCGGATACACGACGACCTCGTGGACAGTTGGAGCGGATGCCAGCATTAAGCTCCTTATCGACGTTTGGAAGCGTATGACGAAGATAGGAGCTACTTCGGTTATGCCAGTTCATTCCCAGGACGATATCAGCTCGTCTAAACCGGTAGTGCCACATAGCTCAACCTATTTCGTGATGGCACAGAGCAGGTTTCCTAGGGTTACGGGTGAATCACCAGTGAGTTTGTTTCCTGCCCCTCAATAACACACGTACCCGCGGGTGTTAGTGTGCTTCATGTGTTCCTCTTCGTTTTCGAATTTCGACTCCGTCTAATATGCGTGGTAGTGGTACGGTCGCAAGAATGCGTTTTTCGATTACTTCCAACTCTGGTTTGGGAGCTTGACGAAGGGTCTAGAATATACCTTGCCAGCGAAAAAGAACGAATAATCGTCGAATTCTATCCAGCAAATATAGGTCGAAATAATCCACCGCTTTAGCGTTGGTGTTGATGACAACTTTGTGTATAAGTGAACACGTGTATAAGTCCCTCTTTGTGGAGTGTCTTGAGATATCTGAATTGGCCAATCGTTAGCGAAATGTGAATGTTGAGATTTCTGGTACCTATCCAATTCTTGTTCAACATTTCTAGAATTAAGGTACGTGCTTAGGGCTCAGGCCAAGCCTGAAGTTATCCAATCTTAACATTTGGGATGAAGCCTTTCAGATTGAGTTTATGCTAGAAGCCAAATAATTGGGGAAATATTCCCCGCAGTTTAGAGGTAAGCGGGAACCTTATTGGAGATTGTCTTATCGGGTGTCCTACAGCGACTGCCGTGCGTTTCGGTCTGGACCTGGCAAATTTGAGACATCATATTTGTAATTGTCTCAAAAAAAAACATAAAAGATAATACGTCTAACTTGAAATCGGTTGAACCTTAATCACCTGTGAAAAGATATAAATCTAGATATGCCAGACTTCAGGCCAGCGTTGTTGATAGTAGATCTCCAAGAGGACTTCTGTCCTCCAGTAAGTCCATCTCGAGGCTTCATGATTATCAGCGAAATTGATTGTTAACAATAGCCAGAATGGCTCGCTCGCCGTAGCAGAAGGCCGTGATATCGCGCCGCTGATTAACAAGCTTCTAGAATTACCTTTCGTGGTCAAGATCGCGACGAAGGATTGGCACCCTGCTGATCACGTCTCGTTCGCAGCGAACCACGAAGGTAAAGCTCCATTTCAGGATTTTGTCACTATTGAGAACCCGCACAACAGATCGGAAACTTACGAGTCTCGGTTGTGGCCGGTCCACTGTGTGCAAGGCTCGCCGGGAGCGGAGCTCATTCCCGAGCTACGCGCCAGCCATCTGGACATGATCCTTGACAAAGGGACGGATCCGCGGGTCGAAATGTACAGCCCTTTTTACGACCCCTTCGTGTCCCCGCGGGTCTGTGACAGCGGCCTCGCCAAAGCTTTGAGAGAGAAGCGAGTAACAGACCTGTACGTGGTAGGACTAGCAGCGGACTACTGCGTCAAGAATGCGGCGGTAGACGCTGCTAAGGAAGGTTTTAAGACCTACCTGGTTGAAGAGTGCACTAGACCGGTCGACGTGTCTGCTTGGCCCGAGCTCAAGAAGGAGATCGGTGCGTTCGGGGTCAAAATAGTCAGCTTCGACGGACCGGAAGTAAGTCGATTGATGACGGCGCAGTGAGCGGGCAAGACTGCCTGACTGCTCAGGTGGCTAAGCTGAAATCTTGCCGAGCACGTCATTCACTTCTCAGCAGCCACATATCAGCAGCATCATAGGGCTAATAATATGAGCTCGGAGTTTTCCCGATCCAGTAACAACGATGTTTCGCAGCGTCCCGAGTCGTACAAGCCGGTAACGGACTTACGTGAGCGGCAGAGTGTAGGTAGCTGGATAGGTCACGTAGAAAGAAGCAAGAGGCTACGGTTACATGGCTATCTTGCATAAGTAACCTCTTGACTTCATGTGATAGGGCCAGCTTGGATTTGTCTGATATGATAATGCGGGAGCAAACCAACCTGACATCCTAAATGTTTTAAACGTCGTCGAATACTAAGTAGGTATCTTTAGTGGACAATCTCAGCCCGAAAAGAACTCCTCCGATACCACATATCATGTAAGGCAGGTTCCGACTAGTATAAGCATTTTTGTCGTGACATTGCAGGGACGGCTCGCTGTATAAAGAAGCGTGGGGGGCAGCCATTCGCTTTTTCCTACTTCTGTATTTTCCACCTTTTTCCACAATCCCCACTCACACCCGCCTTATGAACTGTTCACCTTGAATTCCATTGCTTCAGAATTGATTAACTTGCCATTGGCATCATGTCATGTTATTATTCTCATGTCATTTTCAATGCTACTTTACTACCACACTTTTGAAGAACCACAAGTAAGAATGTCTTTAGAAAATGTCAAGAATAACAGAAAATGAGGACACAGGAGGCATTATCTAGATTTCTTCCAGGGTTCGACCGAGTTCTTTGGACTTGATGTGCCAAGGTACAAACTGTTTGTCATTGGCGCTTTAGTTGCAAGGGAACCGAAGATGAACTACGACGGTACATGCTAAACATGGATCTCATGTATCTATACCCAATAGCTAGAAGATCAATACAATTTAAGGAAGCAACGTCTCCTTCGGTGGACTGATAAAATCCATATTCATGATAGTATGGTTTTTTATAGCTAGGAATATCGTGAAGCACTATCTAATCACATCAATTGACTTCCGCACTAATGCTTCAGTTTCCCAAAATACATCGAGTACAAAAAGTTAGTATCGAAAATTGGAATATTACACGCTCTGGCTGAAGTGAGTTGTTAAAACTCGGGGCCGTCATACTCGGGAACGCTAGAGTTTTGACATCATCTTGGAAAAGTCCTCAGGTGAATTAATTACTTTAATGTTACATAACGCTGGTACTTGTACTTGTCGCATAAGTACACGCAAAAGTGCCAAGCTCATGTAGGAACGCATGTATCCAGGTACGTAAGTGGCAGAAAGAGTGACGGAGATGGAAAGAAAAGGTGGAGTCTTCGACTGAAGCATTTCCTTTTCGGGTAAGCTCTGTTAATCGATAACAGACCGGCGGTGTGGTGGATCCCTTAATTTTGAAGATTGGGACGGTGTTGCCATGCGAAAAGCCAGGGCACTTGTTGGTGTTAGTGGTGTTAGTGGTATTTCAAAGAAATAAGGCAGGTACTTTGACTAAAATATGAAATAACTAAGTACATGAGAATAACTACGAATAACGAGTACTTAAATGTAACACGCTACCAGGACCCAGGTATCTGAAATACTACTAGGTAATAAATTGTATTTGCACAGCACTGAGTCTGTATAAATTTCTCTACACCGACGATAATAAATCCCCACCTCCCCCCTTTACGCCTACCAACATTATTCTTCCAACATTTCTTTTCACCCAACTTCCCCTTTGTGCGTTGTTGGTCTACGACGGCATAGCGGTTCAACTTGCCAATTCAACCTTTGACCGCCCTCGTCAGCTCGAATAAGCCTTTAAACGAGGCTATTCTAGAGCTTATCACCTATAACTCGACTCAACTCGAGATAGCTCCTTAATCAATCGAGGCCGATTTCGCCTTCGCCTATGAAATTATCTCAACCACCTACCCAACCTCTTGCTTCCCCTAATTAGCGACACCAACTTCCTTAACCCTGTCATAATCCTACCTTTAGATACCTAGTCGGAGGTGACTGGTAATATTGTTCTTAGACGTGTTAGGTATGATAGGAATGCTTCTATTTGGTTGATACGCTAGGGCTATCTTTGGGATATCTTACTTTCTTTTCTATCTGTTCAGCCTTACATCTTACGTGAGGCTAGGCGATAACAACTCTTCTAATTCTTTCCCTGAACATGGAATGGAAGCATTAAACTAACATATATTCATCTCAGATTAGAGACGAAACGTGATTACTAGACAATTGCCAATGCCTTCGCGGTAGCACCGATATGATTGCCTCTACAATTCTCCCCTCCCGCTTTCGCGGCGAGCAGCCGAGCGATGCCCCCGTCCTACCATCTAAGACGAACAAGAGGGTTACGCCGATACTCCAATTCTTCTCCAAGATAGCCTGCCTACATCCCATACACACAATCGTCATCGTTGCCCTGATAGCGAGTACTACATACGTCGGCGTCGTTAAAGAAAGCCTATTAGACGTTACTAGAATAGCGAGAAATACCGACTGGTCCTCCTTGGTCGAGGGCAGCAGGAGCTTACGAACCGGTCCTGAGACTTCGTGGAAATGGCAGAGCTACGACGCTGACTCGGCTATCCCCAAGGACGCCGAGCACTTAGCTTTGGTCACCCTGGTCTTCCCTGAGTCGTCCGAAGACGCGCCTCAGACCGCGCCGTTGCCTCACATCGTCCCGCTGCCCCAGAATTTGTCCATCTTTCACCTACCGTCCACCCCGAACCCCCTGACTGCCTATTCTCAAGACAGCGCTCTTGCATTCGCCGTAAAGTACAGCGAGGCGGCGGAGTTCCTCGCGGCCGCGCAGGAGATCCCTAATGACGTGCCCGGACAGGAATCGCGCCAGACTGAGCTTGGAAAAAGCGAGGAGAAGATGTGGATCATGAAGGTTGCCAAGGGTTACACCAGGAGCAGCGTCATTCGATGGGTTCACAATGCTTGGATCGAGTTTCTCGATCTGATCAAGAATGCCGAGACTCTGGATATTATCATTATGGTTCTCGGATATTTGTCCATGCACCTGACCTTCGTGTCGCTCTTCCTGTCCATGAGGAAGATGGGATCCAACGTCTGGTTAGCTATCAGCGTCTTATTCTCCTCCACCTTTGCTTTCCTGTTTGGCCTTAATGTCACCACCAAGCTTGGCGTCCCTGTCAGCATGGTCCTGCTCTCCGAAGGGTTGCCGTTCCTCGTCGTGACCATTGGTTTCGAGAAGAACATCGCCCTAACTCGAGCCGTCTTGTCTCACGCGCTCGAGCGCAAGTCTGATGATGATGACAAGAAGGAAGGCAAGTCTAGGAAATTCCTAGCCTCTGAAGGAGTCATTCAGCATGCTGTACAGCGCGCAATTAGGGATAAGGGATACGAAATTGTCCGAGACTACGTTATCGAGATCCTGATACTCGTCGCTGGAGCTGCCTCAGGCGTGCAAGGTGGCTTGCAACAATTCTGCTTTTTGGCCGCATGGATCCTCTTCTTCGACTGCATCTTGCTTTTCACCTTCTACACTGCTATCTTGTGCATCAAGCTTGAAGTAAATCGTATCCGTCGTCACGTTGAGATGCGTAGGGCTCTGGAGGACGATGGCGTTAGTCGCCGCGTCGCCGAGAACGTCGCTAAGAGCAACGACTGGCCTCGTCGAGATGACAAGGGCTTGGTCGACGAACCCCTCTTTGGCAAGGACCTCGAGAGCAGCAGCGTTCCCAAGTTCAAATTTTGGATGGTTGTTGGCTTCGTTGCTATCAATGTCGCTAACCTCTGCACGATCCCCTTCAGAGCCTCGGATGCATCTAGCATTTCTTCTTGGGCCGGGGGATTGGGTGGCGTAGTCAGCTCACCACCTCTTGATCCCTTTAAGGTCGCTTCCAACGGTCTAGACGAGATCCTATTTGACGCCAAAAGCCACTCAAGACCGACGATTGTCACTATCCTCACGCCTATCAAATACGAACTAGAGTTCCCTTCCATCCACTATGCCCAACCGCCTCTAGGCTACCTCGACGGACAACACGGCAAAGGTGGAAGCTACGCTCAACTACATGGCTACGGTGTAGGAGGGCGTATGGTCGGAAGTCTCCTCACGAGCTTGGAGGATCCCATCCTGTCTAAGTGGATCGTTGTAGCTTTGGCTATGAGTGTTGCTCTCAATGGCTATCTATTCAACGTCGCCAGATGGGGGATTAGAGATCCTAACCTTCCCGATCACCCTATTGACCCTAAGGACCTTGCTGACGCCGAGAAATTCAATGATACTCAGTCTGCCACCCTCCCTCTCGGAGAGATCTTGCCAAAACAGCAGGAGCCCACCGTTCCTGATAGGCCGATCACTCCCGCCTACACCGATGATGAAAGCAGCCAACCCGTCCCTGTCGCTCAACCGTCAAAGACACCGACTGTCCGGAGGACCCCAGCTGAACTGGAGAAGATGCTAGTTGCGAAGCGAATTCACGAAATGTCCGATGAAGATGTCGTCGCCCTTTCCCTCAAAGGCAAGATCCCCGGTTATTCTCTAGAGAAGAATCTGAAAGACTGCACCCGAGCCGTCAAGGTACGCCGAAGCATCATCGCCAGGACCAAGGCTACCCAGGACTTCACCGGCCTCCTCGATCGATCTAAACTGCCTTATGAGAACTACAATTGGGAACAGGTCCTCGGCGCTTGCTGTGAGAACGTCATCGGTTACATGCCCATTCCCGTCGGTGTAGCTGGGCCTCTCGTCATTGACGGCCAAAGCTACTTCATCCCTATGGCTACTACTGAAGGTGTGCTCGTCGCTAGTACGAGCCGTGGCTGCAAGGCTATCAACTCGGGTGGAGGTGCTATCACTGTTCTGACTAGCGATGGTATGACACGCGGTCCTTGCGTCCAATTCGAGACCCTTGAGCGCGCTGGTGCTGCGAAACTCTGGATCGATTCTGAAGTGGGTCAAAATGTAATGAAGAAGGCTTTCAACTCGACCTCGAGGTTCGCTCGGCTACAAACAATGAAGACGGCGCTTGCTGGAACCAACCTGTATATCCGATTCAAGACGACTACCGGTGACGCTATGGGAATGAACATGATCTCGAAAGGTGTCGAACATGCCTTGAACGTCATGGTTACTGAGGGCGGCTTTGACGATATGGTCATCGTATCGGTTTCTGGAAACTACTGCATTGACAAGAAGGCAGCTGCTATCAACTGGATCGACGGTCGAGGAAAGGGAATAGTCGCTGAAGCTATCATCCCGGGTGATGTGGTAAAGGCAGTGCTCAAGACTGACGTCGACAGCCTTGTCGAGCTCAATACGGCGAAGAACTTCATCGGATCCGCCATGGCTGCCTCTATCGGAGGTTTCAACGCCCATGCCGCCAATATCGTTGCCGCCGTCTTCCTCGCTACCGGACAAGACCCCGCCCAAGTTGTGGAGAGTGCTAACTGCATCACCATCATGAAGAAGTAAGTCTATGTTCCGATAATTTAATGTTAATCAAGACATGTGCTAATTTGTCAAAAGTCTCCGTGGATCTTTGCAAATCTCCGTATCTATGCCGTCTATTGAAGTTGGTACGCTCGGTGGTGGCACTATCCTAGAACCCCAGGCCGCCATGCTCGACATGCTCGGCGTCAGGGGTTCTCACCCGACAAACCCTGGAGACAACGCGCGCCGCCTTGCCCGCATCGTTGGAGCGTCCGTCCTCGCAGGAGAATTGTCCCTCTGCAGTGCCCTCGCTGCCGGTCACCTAGTTAGGGCTCACATGGCGCACAACCGATCTCAACCTCCGACGCGGAGCACCACGCCAGCTCCCATGACGCCGGTCGGATTAGCCATGACAACTGCCGTTGAGAAAGCAGCCAAGAGCCCCGCCGCCATCGACAGAGAGGCCGCTTCGAAGCGATAAATGCTTCGTCCATTTATTTAGTTTTCTTCCTTGTGTCCCGAGGAATTTCAGTATCTAAAGACGACGTGTTCTGTTTTAGAAGATAATGATACATTGTGATAGGCGTTCGACGGGTTTGTTCCGAGCGAACGCTACAGACTACTGGACAGGTATTTTTACGAAAGGTGTTGAAAGAACTTGATTGGGAGTTCGGCACGTCGCGCGGTGGCTTGTTTCAATCTTCTACGGGAGACGGAGACGAACGAGAGCGTGTTGAGTAGTATAAGCATTGCAAGCGATTGCGGGCGTAGAATATCTTCATAAAGCAGAAGAGTGCTTTTTTACCTATTATAGATTCCCGAAAAATATGGAGTTTCTATATATTTACTGACGACTATTAGCCGTCGAGGGTTCTCGGCGGAATAGGAGTATCGGTAGAATATCCTATAACTAGCTGTCGCTTAGTAGTTAGTACACATAATAAAACATTGATAAGCAATTCTGATGTTTTGTTTTATGATTAATATTAAATCAGAACTAGATGTCTGCTACTCTTATTTTCTTTTGGAAGATTCCAGCGTATCAGCGAGGTCATAGAAAAGTAATATCGTCGGTGTCAATTATATACATTGGGGTCTTGAATCTTCAAGCAGGACCGCGGATTACGAGCTTTCCCTTTACGCGACCCGTCCTCAATTTCTCAAATGCCTTCGGCGCGTCCTCGTACGCGTACGACTCATCGATCACCACCTTGACCTTGCCTTCCTTGAGCCACGTCCCGATCTGCTCGAGGTCCTTCTGACTATTCTTCGTGACGAAAAACTCCAACTTCCTCTTTCCTCCTCCCAAGATCGAAGGCCATAGCTGCCTCGACGCCACGTTCAGGAATCCGCTACACGACATGTCGACGGTGACCTGGATGAACTTTCCCTCCGGGAGCAGGTAGTCGTCAGCCGCTTTGTAGAGGTCCGGAGGCGTGCTGCCGACGTTGTCGACGGCGAGCTTGAAGACTTGGCCTTTTGCTTTTAACGCCGAGCTCACGTTCTCCTTCGTGTAGTCGATCACGTCGTCGGCGCCTAGTGAACGGACGAGCGCCTCGTTCTTTCCGGAACAGGTTGTCGTTACATGGCAGCCGAGCGCTTTGGCGAATTGGATGCCGAAGACGCCGGTCCCGCCGCTGCCGCCGTTGATGAAGACTTTGTCGCCGGCGGACACGTTCGGGGCGACGCATTGGTAGGCTGTGAGACCCGCTGTGCCGATTGTGCTTGCGTCTTCGAGGGATACGCCTTCGGGGAGATGGGCCAGACCTTCTGCTTTGGCGGGGATGAATTCTCCTAGGGTGCCGAAACGGTTCGGTTCACAGCGCCCGTAGACTTTGTCGCCGGCTTTGAACCCGGTGACTGCGGACCCGACGGCCGATACGACGCCCGAGAAATCGAGCCCCGGGGAGGCGGGCAAGGAGATGAGGAGGCGGCCTACGGGGCCTAGAGCCGGTAGCTTGTAGTCTACCGGGTTGAGGGAGCTGTAGGCTACCTTGACGAGGATGACGTCTTTGGGCGGCTCGCTGGGGAATGGGGGCGCTGCGTCGGTGGTGAGCTTGAGGTTCTTCTCGACGCCGCCGGAGGCGCTGGTGTAGAGCCAGGCTTTCATTGTTTTGGGTGTTCCCGACATATTGTCTCTACCAAATCTCAAATCTTTGTATGTTGAAGTTTCAGGACTGGGCAAATTGGAGAAATATTTTCATTTTAGATCAGATGAATGAATTGAGTTTCGACTTAAGCTTGCGTCACGTTGAGTGCCTATTGACTTAAGCTTAAGCAGCTTGGAAGCTACCGTTCGGCCTATACGAACTAGGCACTTAGACCGAAGGCTAGACCCTTGACGGAGAAATTGAAAGCACCGAATATTAACGCATGCGGGTCAGGTTACCTCTGTATCATGGTGTGTTTCATACCTAATTCTAAGACGTGCTTGCCTGAATCTTTAACCGGATGAATTCATGTTGAATGACGTCACCATCAAACGAACCGAGGTAAGTAGTAATTTGGATAGCATCACTTGAATCTTATACTACCTAGGTAAATAGATCCGTACCTAGTAGATACGTATTAATTGCTGTCCCTTTTTTGATTATTTTATTTGTCGTTGACCACGACGACCATTTTTGCGCCGCCGCCACCAGATTCGAGTATCTCGTGAACCTGGCGGATATCTTCGAGCTTGAATTCCCTCACTGGAATCTTGACCTTCCCAGCCTCGATGTCATGAATCAGCTCTTCCTATGGCAACGCCATAAAATCATCCGGACCGCCTCCGTACGCGCAGAGTCGCACGCGATTAGGTAGATCGCCCATCGGAGTGAACTTCTCCAGCTCCCACTCGCCGCCTTGGATTCCCGTCATGCATATGGTTCCCTTCGAAACCGCACATCTGACAGAATCCCGAAGTGTGGTCGTGCCGGTTAGCTCGAGGATCTTGTCAAATCCACCCTTGGCACTCTGAGCTACGGCTTTCGCGACCTCGCCGTTGTCGACGAAAAACTCGGTCGCACCGTTTTGGCGTAACAGCTCTTCGCGTTCAGCGCTTCGAGATGTCGCTCCGATGCGGACGGCGCCGAGCTTGCGGGCTAATTGTAGAGCGCATAGCCCAATTGAGCTAGTAGCTCCCCGGACGAGGAGACTCTCGCCCGGTCGTAGGTCTAAGCCATTGATCAGAGAGCCCCAGGTTGTCTGAAGCATCTCCGGCAAGGCGGCTAGGGTCCCAACCGGGAGATTGGTAGCTGGGATAGGCCGGACATTGGCCTGGGATACGCACGTGTATTCGGCGTAAGAGCCCGGGATCTGCCGACCAAGTCCGCCCATACAAGTAGCCACGCGGGTGCCGATGGGAAGTCTAGGAGAAGCAGCTCCGGGTTCGGCCGTTTCCGCGGCGGGATACCCGGCAACAACGCCAATGCACTCAATCCCGACGATCCGAGGAAATTCGATACCCGGCGAGTGACCCTGGCGCGTGAACATCTCTGCTTTCTGGTTAGCGCCGGAAGCCTGCGCTACGGAACGCACACGCGGATGGGTCGGATGCAGGACGGGGGGGATACTGACCAGCTCGGTTTATGCCGAACCCTAAGATCCTGATCAATACCTGGCTTGGTTGCGGTTTCGGTACTGGTACGTCTTGGATCTCCATCACGGACACTGGTCCGGTCGCGGTGCAGATAACCGCGCGCATCGTCTTTGGTAGGGTCGTTTGCATCTTGGCTGTGCGGTTCATACAACGCTTGTTGTGGGGGGCAATTGTGATATTAATTGTGATGATTGTGAGTGTTGGATCCGCGCTCCCGGACTACAAGTCATATTTGTTCAAGCCATTTAGGTAAGCCGATTTTTGTTACCTCTTCCATGCATTTCATTTACTTTGCTTTTTTGTCATTTGCGCCCTTTGCCTAATGGGGTAATGTGAAATGACGAGTTGCGTGGTGTAACCGATGGGCATCGTGCTCTGATGTCGCTCGGATCCGCGCCGCATACCAGTCTTCGTCGCGATATGGGACGACTACCGAGGTAGGGTGTTTTTCGGTACTTTTCCTCCGCATCATCGTAGCAACCGGATGGAATGCGGCTATCGTGAGCTGATATGTCATCTACGTACATTAAATGTGTGGAATATTACTTGTGTGCTTCGTACGTATCGAACCTATCCCATCGAGGCTATCCGTGGTAAGAAACGGTACCTAGCATCGAAAGCAGCGGACCATCGGCCACCATCCGAACGCGGGACTTATTACGTAGCGGGTCTTAAGTAAGCGCGGAATTGTGATTTCGACATCTAGCCGTCGTTTGACTTACTCGTGCCATTGAGAGATGAAAGACGACTTTTAGAATGCAAGACTAATTTCGACTTAAACCTCATTACAAAACAATTACTGATATCTTCGTCATACATCAGATTTAGGGCGTTCTTAAGTTTAAAGATTTCGACATTCGGGATAGCTCGAGATAGCTCGAAAGAATAAGCCGATTTTGGTAGTTTTAAGCCGAGCCTCTGTAGTATGTCCGAGCTTCTACGGATTTAAAGCGGTGAAAGAGAGACAAGTGACGTTACTGTAACCGGCAGGTCAGGGGACATCCATCTTTTAGGGGGATCTTTTTATGCCCCGCGTCTAACCATTTTCCCATTGCTGCCATCGCTCATGCCGTGCCGCTCTTCGAAGCTTGCACAGTTATTCCCGTTTCTTATAGCCCTAGAGCCTTATCCTAAGAACCTAAGAATTTCCCATCTTTGTCGTCGTCGTTATCGTTCCTTCTATCCAATGCCGCGGGTAAGAGTTTTGTCAGCTAGTCTTTTTTAGGTAGATCATATGTCAAACTCTAGAAAATACTAGACGAGACGCGCAGCTTGTAAGGTAGACCCTTGATGACCCTTGGACCTTGGTGACCAAGGTTACGATCCAGGACGATCCAGGTTAGATTGTCTTCGACACAGCAGGATCCACATTGTTCCCGGGTGAGTCAATACATGTTGTGTACTGTACATAGAAAGGCGAACAGTCCTAAACTCAGCCCTGCTTCCGTAGGATTTTCCCAACTAGCCTGCGCAATTATTTCGAACCTGGTTTTGGATAGCTTCTTTTTTCTACTTCTCTATTTCTATATTTTGACGAGATTTTACTTTACCCCTAACATCACGTCTTAAACCCTCAATTTTGAATATTCCCCCGCCTAAAGGTTGCTTTCGAAGAATCGAAACGAGGAAGGGATTCCGAGGTTTACTTTTCCTCGGCTAGTAAGACAAAAAAACCTCCAAATTCCTCAGCCCTATGCGCGTCGGCTCCAAACCCGGAGAGTCGCCCGCGGATCTCCCGCAGAATGTCTAGCACTTCTTCCGCATCTTACGTTCATCCCAATTCGACCCCTCGCATGGAGTCCTCATCACGCTCGTCGCCGAACGACAACTCTGTCAGCTCGCCCGCGGCGGCGTCGACGCCACAGGACCCAGCGGCGATACCAGGTGCCTTATCCTCGGCTACTCCCGCTACTCCCGCAACCGCCGGCGCTCCAATTCCCAATCTCAATCCCTCCACCTTCGCTCCCTCGGGTCCGATATCCCTCGACCCCTCCACGACGCCGTCGTCGGCGCTCAATCCCCGCAGCTGTGTAACATGTCGCCGCCGCAAGGTCAGATGCGATAAGTTCATGCCCTGCGGCAACTGCCGCAAGGCGCAGATCCAATGCGTGTTCCCGGCGCCCGGGAGAGCTCCCAGGCGACCCCGCGCGAAAGACCCTAACGCCCCGCCGAAGCAGACCAGCGAACGCGAGATCGAGCTCATGAAGCGCTTAAGGAAGTTGGAGAGCATAGTGGAGGATCTGAGCGGCCAGATTGAGGTCGAGACTGCGAGACATACTTCGAGTGGCGGCTCGCCGGAGGCTACGATTGATGGAGGGTCCCAGGATAGGGAGAGAAGGAGGCAGAGCGGGTTTGTGTATAGCGAGAATTTACCTGGTGGTTATCCGCCGGCTGACCATTCGAGGCTTGGTCGCTCGCATACCGGCGACGGGACGAAGAGTCCGGCTGGTGAAGTAAATAAGTCTTTTGGAAGACTGGTGCTGAATGAGAAGGGAAAGACGCGATATGTGAGCAGCGCGTTCTGGTCTAAGATTAACGATGAGGTATGTGGTCTTAAACATTTTTATCATGTTTGAACTTCGGATGAATGAATTATGAGATAATTGCGGGGTATTGACAAATGCTGAATAGATAAATCAGTTGCGAACGGAAACGGAACAGCTTAGCGACGAGGATACCGAAGGCTCTGATGACGGCAGCAGCCCCGGCATATTCAATCCGTACCCGGATCAGACAGACCACCACGGTTTTGTGCTGGGCTATAGCTCCTCAAACGTCGATCTTCGCAAACTACACCCTTTGCCGTCTCAGATACCTTTCATATGGCAGGTTTACCAAGAGAATGTCGACCCGTTGGTTAAGATATTACACGTGCCCACGATGAGTAAGGTGATTCGCGAATTGAGAAGTAACATGAATGATATTTCGCCGGGAATGGAGGCTCTTATGTTCGCTATATATTATGCCTCGATTACATCTATGGGAGAAGATGAGGTATGACATTTTATATCCGTGCGATCATTGATCAATTGGCTGGCCGGGGACTAACCATGAGTCTCATTTAGGTCAAAATAAATTTCGGCGCCGATAAAGGGCAGCTCATAAATAAATATCGTTTCGCCACCGAGCAAGCACTCGCGAAAGCTAACTTTCTAGTCACATCGGAGTTGGTAGTAGTACAAGCCTTCACCTTATTCCTCGTTCTTGTTCGACGGTACGATGACACAAGGTTTGCTTGGACCCTCACGGGCCTTGCGATCCGGATATCTCAGTCGCTAGGAATACATCGTGAGGGAACTAAATTCGACGACCTGAGTCCCTTCGATGTGGAAATGAGACGGCGGTTGTGGTGGGCGATATGTATCCTTGATCTTAGGTCGGCGGAGGATCAAGGCACGGAATTGACGATAGCGGAGCGCACTTACGACACGCAATTCCCGCTCAATGTCAACGACACCGATATAAGTCCTGAGATGACGGAATTTCCGGAAGAGAAGACGGGACCTACGGATTTGACATTCTGCTTGATTCGCTACGAGATATGTGCCCTATCTAGGAAGATACATTTTGCGACTAATGGGATGGCCCCGTGTCACGGCCGAAGTACAGAAGCGGAACGAGATGACATGCTATTGGAATGCTACGAACGAATAGAGAAGAAGTATCTCAAGACATGTGGAGATAAAGATGTGGACTTGCTACACTGGGTGGCCGCCATGATCGCAAGACTGATTATGGCCAAGATGAGGCTAATTATATACCAACCCATGCTGCTCCACTCGACAGGGCAGGCACTCAACAAAGACGTGCGACATCGCCTATTTATGGCGTCCCTCGAGGTTGTCGAGTATACAAAGGTCCTGAATCTGGAGCCGCGCTGTCAGCAATGGCGGTGGCTCTTCCAAACATACGCACAATGGCATGCTGTCGCTTATCTCTTATTAGAGACGTGTCGATTACCTTGGACAGCGTCGCTTGAACGCGCTTGGATTGTACTAAACGCAGTCTTCCAAACTCCCGACGCTGCCGAGCGCGCCAGGCCCGGAGTATGGGTTCCCCTCCGCAAGCTCATGTCACAGGCTAAGCGCCACAGAGAAGACGAGGTCAACCGATTAAGAGCGAACCCTGAAGCAGCGGAGCAGCTCGACATCGATGAACAGAAGCGGATGCAACCCGATAACTTTAAGCACCTATCTAGCTCCGTAAGGAGTTCTCTCGCCCAAGATCAATGGCGGAAGCTTGTCGGGATCAAGGGTCCCGAGAAACCTGTCTATACCCTTTCAGATGTCGCCAACACTGGCTCGCCAGCGGAGAGTAAAGACATCCTTCAGCAACAAACGAACCTTGACGATCCCCAACCCCAGATGCAATACGTCGATCACCTCATGTCCCAACCATACCTTGACTCGCAAGACTTATTCTCCGTAGCCTTCCCGAGTAACCAAGTATACATGACGGAAGGAGGTGCCCAACCGCCGGGCAACTCCCGACCGGCCCCGCAAGTTCCCACCGAAGCTTACAGCACACCGGGAAGCAGCACCTTCGGCGGTCCCGCGGTTGCCCCGACACAGAATTTTCTTGAGGATAACCCGCCGCCGTGGCTCTGGTCCGATAGCTGGGCTAGCGGCGCCACGAATAACGCGACTGCGACTACATCCGCGCCGAGAGCGGACGATCAGGATGTTGATATGGACGCGGATGAAGGGTTCAATTGGCAGACTTGGGTGGATAACGGACTTGCGATGGGGCGGGTTGGGTTTATGGGAGGGATTTGATCTTTAGCATTTACATGACATTTATTGATCATATACGGACATATAGCATCTTGGGATCGGATTACTGGCTCCATTCGCCGTCAAACAGCGTCCGAGGACCTACGCTAAGTTTAGCTACTAGGTACATATGAGATAAGATGAACGACTACAGATGAAGATGAGAATATGAGGAGAGCGGAAGAAAATGGACGAGTGCAATGACATGTCACGGTGTTGGTGTGCGTTCCGTGTGTATATACTGATACCCCGTTCTTATTTATCTAGGCTTCAATATATTGTACATAACTGGGGCTCTATGTTACGATTGACGTCCGAATACAGACCTTGCGTGTTTCTCATATGAATGGGTTAGGTGATAGTGTTGGTGGGTGACCCCCATTATTTTGTCAAGGGGTCAGGGGCACTTTAGAGTTGACCAATCAAGACTTTCCTCCTACACCCTTCAAATCTTCTATCAATTGAGTTGACCCGTTATTTCGCGCTAGGCGTGATTGGTAAAAAGAACTCCCGTGAGAAATGTGGAAAGGTGCTCGATTTGTAAGCCATATTGAGTGAGTCCCAAGTCGTGATGTAAAACTCACCGAATCCGTGATTATATAATCTCACGAACGGGTAGAATCTTTACGCCGGTCAAAGTTGGTAGTCTCGTGCAAATCTAGCTATTCTAATATTCGAGTTGACAAAACGAGCACTTAAATACCATCGATTTCATGTGCTCATAATTAGAAGAGCAAGTGTAGACCAGCACGTTCTGTTTGACGATAGCACGCAATGCCTCATAACGTTTTAATTACCGGGGGATCTGGATACCTTGGAGGTACCCTCCTCGCTCGCTTGGGCGCCGCCAATCTGCCCCCTTACGGAAAGCTATATGCCTCAGCTCGAACAACAGAGCAGGCAGATAGCCTTCGACAATACGGCGCGGAACCCCTATCCTTCAACCTGAAAGACGAAACCGAGATATGGAATTCCGTCGTCGAGAACGAGATCACGGTGGTTTACTACATGATCGACGCGATCTCCGCCGGTCCGCCAACTTTCTTCATCAAAGCGCTTGCTGAGGTGAGAAAGAGAACCGGACAAACAGTCCACTTCTTACACGTAAGCTAGCCGGGCCAATTCGGGGCCGACCCGGAATACCAAGACCGATTTTGAGACTCATCGTCGAATCATGTTCTAGACTACGGGAGCCAAGCTTTTTTCTAGCCACGCCGGGGCTCCGACCGACCGTCCTCTGTTAGATACTGACCCGAAGCTTTACGATATCCAGAAGTCGCAACGTTCGAAATTAGCTTTAATTGAAGAAGTAAGCACGCTTTGGTTGAGCCCCTTTCTTGCTACCCGGTGCTAAGACATAGCGTAGGCCGTTAAAAACAGCTGCGCGGTAATAGAACAAGCCGAACAGTATGACGTGCGGAGTTATATCTTCGTACCGTGCATCGTGTGTAAGTTATGCTCTTGCCGCGGAAAAATAAACCATGGGCGTTGGAGTGTCTCAATTGAAATTGTCACTTGCTAATGATGTTTCTTGTGTAGATGGGAGGAGCGAAGGGTTTGGCGAACCCATCGCGACTCTGAGACAGATAGTAAATATCGTGCAAGCGGCAAAGGCGCTGAAACGTGTATACCGTGTCGATTCCGACCGCCCGGTGTGTTCATACTCTCCTTGATTTAATAGGTATCAGGCACCTCCGCGTGGGCGTAGCTAACTGCAAGAGTACAGACATGGCCCGTTTGTCACGTCGCCGATAACGCCGGGGTGTACATAGAATTGCTACGGAAGATTCTGGCTGACGGAAATCCAAGCCATGGTAAAAATGGCTATTATCTAGCTTCTTCGGGAAGCATCGCGGTACGTGTAGCTCTCATACTGTTCACCGTTTGTCAAATTTCCACCGCGTGAAGCTAGTAGTGGTGGAAAATGCCCGGACTTCGGAGCTCTGAAAATGATCACTCACGTACATAAATTCATTAATAAATATCATAATAGTGGGACGACTTATACAGTGCGGTGGGCGTTGCCCTCGCCAAACGTGGCGTTGTGAACAACGTTGAAGTAGAGACGGCAAACGACGAAATCTTGGCGGAGATGGGCGCTGCACTTGGCCGCCCTTCGGAATTTGTACCCCTCCAGATTGGTGGACGGTGAGTCATCCCCCAGCCACGGCGCCGTAGAAAAAAATCTGACCTGGTTACCTGCATAAAAACAGTTGCCTATTCACGGCTCGACGCGCTGAAGAGGAGCTCGGATGGAAACCTACTTACCAGCCGGAACACATACTAGAGACTGTGGATGAAGAAGTCGAACGAATACTGCGGCATCTGACAGATTAGAGCTCGAAGAGGACCTGTCGAGTACCTAACTGTCGTGTAACCATATAGATACCACATAAGGGGAAGAGTGACAGAGGGTTTTGTTTACTTGTACCTAGTACATATTCAACCGTGAAGGCCGCCAAGTCATTATTGATTTTCTTAGTCCTTCGCCAGTTCTCGCGATGGCTTCACAAAGTCCCCCACC
The DNA here is from genome assembly GCA_003314315.1 of Annulohypoxylon stygium. Classification (NCBI taxonomy): domain Eukaryota; kingdom Fungi; phylum Ascomycota; class Sordariomycetes; order Xylariales; family Hypoxylaceae; genus Annulohypoxylon; species Annulohypoxylon stygium. The sequence goes on from QLPL01000023.1 coordinate 194,931, forward strand.
TGAAAAGCGTAGAGTACGATTCTCTGAACCTCTCGAGAACACAGAAAGTGAAAATGGTCTTGCGTCCCATTATAGATCTTTAATTGAAAAGGGGATTTGCATTACGCTTCTGAAATATGGCAACCCAAATAAACATGAACAACACCATGATTCCACAACAAGGTAGAGTAAATTTTCTCCCAAACTACCCTCCTTAAGTTAAACTTCCTCCAGAACATATCCCGATACTCCCAATAAAGAGCTCTCTGATATGCCGCCGAGCCAAGTCCTGATATAACCTCATCGTCTTTATATCGAACACATCATCTTTTCCCAAAGGGGATTCAATTAAAACAGTTTTGCTGTCCGGTACCGCTATGGGTCTTGAATATTACTAGACAATTATTCCCCTATGATAACAAATTTCCCCGACAAGAACTAGCAGCGGGTAAACGTTCAAACCATGTGAGACGCTGTTTCAGGAGGTATTATGGAATACTACATGGTGCATCGGAGATACCCCTCAACAAGGAGGACCTTGGCCGGAAGCTGAGGCTGATTTTGCCTATCGACCTCGACCAAAAAAAGGAATTGTCGTGCTATTCAAAGGCTCTTCGCGAAGTTAGCCGTGAACCGTTCATGGCATCAACGTTGAGGTACTTTTCAAGAGAGCCTCGTATCTCAACGCCCGCTCCTGATATTGTCTACGGGTATAAAAGCAAAGCATTTTCGAAGAAACTCGAGGTTGGAGCTTGCAACAAGTCGAAGGTTCTGTTTCCTTACCTAATCGTGGAATTCGAGCCGATGGGCGGCAATATGTACCACGCCGCAAACAGGTGTCTAGGTGATTCAGCTGTATCCTTGAACCTAACCGAGAGCGTTGTTGGTTATAGGCAGGTCGTCTTTAGCGTGTGTACTAACGGTCAAGTGGCGGACGTATATGCCATGTGGTCAGAAGAGAAATCCGAAGATCTGCCTCCTGGAGAGAGTTCACGGCGGAACCACGTCATGCTTCACGTCGACTCTCTTATCTTAGTGAAGTTCGAGGACTTTGAAAAGCTTTGGCATATCCTATACAATATCCATCGTTGGGGATCAAGACGTAGATTATCTTCCTTGCGGGAAAAGGTTGATAATATGGGATATAGAAGGATGTTTTCCTAAAAGGTGCTATAGGGTGGTCGAAAAATACGAGTACGGCTGACGCTTGAGCCATCAAATTTTGCAATGTCTTAATATGGCTTCGGCTTTACGAATCTATGGCTAGTATATGCCTAGGTAGGTAGATATCCTGGGCGCTCAAACCGCCTCATTTACGGTAGTCTACTGTCAGGCACCTGTTGATGTCCGTAACCATTGTAGATACCTACTACTCTTGCTGGGTGCCTAATTGTCAAATCCCGAGAAATCTTAGTTGGTTGGCAACCATTACGTTCAGCTCATGTATAAAAGACCCAAAATGGCAATTACTGCGTCACATAAGCCGCCACATGGTAGTATTGCACGCCAGTCATCATCCAATGTGGACTCAGCGTGCCACCCTAGCCGTATTGGATTTTTATCAGAAGAGCCTTGCCTTATTTAAATGTCATATAAACCTGTCCAACAAAGTAGTTTCCCACCTTGGAAAGGGTTCCAAGTCCCTCATTAATCCCTGATTACAAGCCACATTCCTAAAACTCAAATACAGTTGTCATGGCTGATCCCGAGGTCATCCCGTCGACCGAGCAAGAAGGGCCGGATCACTCTGTGAGCCCTACAAATATTCCTGGACCATGCGAGTCTCAGGGAGATCGAAATTCAATAGGTAGCCTTGATGTATCGCACCAAACAGCATCAGATGAGGAAGAGGGGCGTACAGATCAACCCAACCATGTTGAAACCGAATCATCACAATCTATTTCGACGAAAACCAACAATGAAAAGCTATTACAGGAAATTATTGGGGGAAATGAAGAAGCGGTTCGAGATATACTTCGTAAGGGCGTCGACATCAATTCGAAGGATAACGACTATGGGGAAACGGCGCTCCATTTAGCTTCTCGTTATGGACACGTAGGGATAGTTGATATCCTGCTGGAATCGAAAGCAGACATCCAAATCCGTGATAGAGATGAATGGACACCGCTTATTTCTGCTTGTACCTCGCGGTCTGCTGAAGTTGTTCGATCCTTGCTTAGATATATTCCACCTCAGATCGAGGCTGACTACATAAATGTCTCGATTTATGGTGGATCAACAGCTTTGACGATGGCATGCCAATATTCTACATCTGAAGTTATTCACGAGCTTCTAAATAAAAAAGCCGACGTCAATACTCGAGACGACGATGGAGATACCCCTCTTATCTTAGCCGCTCATTATGGAGATGCGGCTATGGTGGAGGACATCTTGACCCACGATCCCGATATCTACGAGGCCCGCGGAGATGGCGGATCAGCATTGCATGAAGCCATAAAAAACGAAAACCGCGAGAATAAATGCCAAATAGTGGAGAAACTCCTCCAAAAAGAGTCGCTGCTTGGCTTTAGAGACAACCAAGGACGCACACCTCTTCATATAGCTTGTGAGCGAGGCGACTTGCAAGTGGTCGAGAAGTTGGTAGACCAACCTGGAATCGATGTCAACGCTCCAGACTATAATGAAAGGACACCTCTTCATGCGGCGAGTGAAAAGAATCATGTGGAGGTAGTTCAGAAATTGCTACGTCATACCGAAATTGATGTAAACGCCGAAGATGATGATTGGTTGACAGTATTGCATATTGCTTGCGATCAAGGCTACTTAGGACTGGTTGAGAAATTTCTAAGCCACCCCGGGATTCACGTCAACACTCAGGATATTTTTGGAAACACACCTCTTCATAAAGCCAGCGAAAGAAACGCCTTAGATGTGGCGGTGAAACTAATCAGTCACAATGAAACTGATTTGAACGATCTCAGCGAGGAGGAAAGAGTCAACATCAACGCTCAAAACACTTCAGGTTTGACGGCATTACATCTTGCCTGTCAGGAGGGACACATCGGTGTTGCCAGGATTCTTTTCAATAAGGGAGCACAGAGTAGAATCCCGGGCGGGAAAATGATCCAAAGTGCTTGGTTTCTTTTTGTCAAATTCCTCTTTGAAACCAAGCAGGAACCTTCCAAAGTATCCCAGGATGACGTAAAGTGCATCTTGGAGCATGCAGACATGGAGGAAATGGCAAATGCGACGATATGGGCAAAGTCTGATGAAGATCTGAAATTTCTCGCTGGTAAAATGCAAATATCTGTATCCACCATCGAGGACTACGAGCTTATCAGATTGGCCAGAATGTCTGATCGAGAGGACATCATTGAGAAATTGAAAGACGACAAAACAGACTTCAAACCCTTACCTACTACAGCTTTGCAATGGGCCGCATTCCACGGAAAACATGTTGTGGTTTGGTGGCTACTGGCAAACTGTATACCAGATCAACAAGCTGAACGCGATCGGGAAACAGCCAAACAGATAGCAACAATGAAGAGGATCCCGAAAAAGCCAGTCGAAGATAAGAAGGAGGATACTAAAGGAGTACAAGACAAAGCGCTCCCTAAAAAAACATCGAAACCTTACAGGGGCGAAGGTGAATCCAATAGGTCTCAGTTCATATCCTTCGGACATACAGTGGACATGCTGGAGGACCCACCTCCAGTGGAGAGCACATTTGCCGGCTCATACGACAAATATTTCGCTGAATTGCAGTTGAATAAGAACGAGTTGAAGAAGCATAGGGCCATGATTGTGGATTTCTATCAGCGGGATGGACGAGTCGATTTTCTGCGCCGGACGCGTCCTGTATACGATGTGATCTACGCAGATACAAGCGACACTACCGAGGGAGGTGCAGGTCCGAAGGATATTATGGAAAAAGCTAAATCGGCGTTGAGAAAGATAAGTCCGAAAGCTGGTAAGCAGACATACCAGCAAGCGGAACTCCGTGTGAGATGGGTGCATCTGCCTGGGAATCATGTGAGTACATACTCTATTATACGGCTTCAAATATGACTGACTAGTATGTTAGATGGAATGGATGGAGGTAACTATGTATTACTGCCTGGGGATAGTCCATGAACTGACAGTCTACAAAAGCATCTAGCTATGCGAATATATAAGGATAATTCGAAGAGTCACGTAGATTGGTCGCCCCTATATGACCAGATCCGGAGGAGTCAACACGAACTCCCAACAAGTACTTCCGAAACGAAATATATGAAACCCGTCTGCCTAGTAAGTTCATATAAATGCTTGAAGAACATATCTAACACCTAATTAGAAGGAGTCTATATCGAGGCAGAAGGGTACGAGGGATCAAGAGGATGTTAAGCCGGGTACATTAAAAGATGAGATAGGCAAGGGCAACAGTGCAAACTCGAGAATAGGGAACCAAACTATTAGTGGCAACGAACCAGGGGCCGATGGTCTATCCGCCCAGAAATCCAGTACGTCAAGCGGGATTGTTAGTAATCTCCAACAAAGCTGACATCTCTTTAGATAAAAGTGAAAGGGTTGCACTCTACGTGAGTTTTCCTAAGTTCGAAGAATACTTCAACTAACTTGATAGTTGCCCTATATTCGATTTGGCGAATGCTTTCGGAAAGGAGGCGGAAGAGATCCAGAATCTCTCGAACGATACGAGGAGCTGATGGGATCTTCTAATAGAATCCATGGAACAAGGTCCTTGGACCAATTCTACTATCATTCGCTATCCCCATCGGAACGACTTCGGCGCGACGAAAATCAGGTTGTAACTCGGTTATTCTTAGGGAAAGAAAATGGAGACGGTGTACCTGAAGGGACAAACTCGTGGCCTTTTCTCACTGTAGACCAGCTTTGGCTTTGGATAATCGACGAACGTAAGTTCTGAGAGACAATCTTTTACTTTTTGAAACTAGACAGTGTACTGAAGTGTCATGGAATTTAGAGACTATCATTACCTCATCCACACATAGGCCTGATGGGTTCGAAGACCCAATCGTCGAAAGGATGTTTCACCGGCTAAGGGAAGTGAAACAAAAACAAATAGGACAGCCTCCGCCCTCTTCCGTAGAAGAAATGAGTCGCTTTTTGGTTCTATCATGCATTGATTTTATCAATAGTCTAGGATGGAAAGACTTTGCACCAAACCTTGCTGCAGATAAGTTTTCCAAAGAAGATATTGGATCAAAACCAATCAAATCACTCTATGCGGATAAAATCAACCAAGCAGTAAGTGTGATAAGTGTTCTTCAATCATACGTTCGTGTTGCTTCAGTCATGTTCTTCTCAATTGGCTACACTCGTGCTTCCCAATTCTAACAGGTAGATATAGGCTGTCAAGGAGAAAAGTCTATTCGCGAATTTCAAGAAAAAGATGAAAACAAAAAAAGTAGAAAGCGAGGAAGAACGACGAAAAAAAGAAATATCAATGGGTAAGAATGAAGAGAAGCCACAAGGACTACCAGCTACGAGCAATGAAGAGACGTTGAAAACCCAGGAACCTAGAGATTCTAGGAAATCGAATTATATCAAGAAATTGTGTCGATTTGTCAAAAATAAGCTCAAGGGAAATCCCCATAAAGGGAACAATAATGATGAGGTCAAGAGCTGGACATCAATTAGCGAAGCTGCTGTCCTACTAGACGAAGTGAAAGACATTTTAGATGAGCTTACAATATTGAAGGCACTTGTTGGACAACAGCAGTATGTTTGGCAGAGCCTCATTGGCAGAGACAGGAATCCAGAACAGGAAAACGCTCGCGGGCCAGCTTACACACTCCTCGAAATCGACGAAATGATCAAGATGACCACTACGGTCCAGGAATCGGTAATACAGACACTATGCCGTTCGTATTGAACTCAAGAACTAACACAGGCTAGGTGAATGAGATGCTCAATCTCGAACAAAATGGGATCAGTATCATGGAAGCTACTATATCGCGCAAGCAAGCAGACGAGAATGCCCGGCAAGGCAAAATCCTCATGGCATTTACTATTGTCACTGTTGTTTTCGTATGTCTGGACTACTTTACTATCTACTTGACTCATTCACAAATTGACAATTCATCTACAGACGCCGCTGTCGTTTCTAACATCACTCTTTGCCTTGAATGTTACGGTATTCCAACGTAATAGCCAAGGAGAAATCGAGTATGAGCCAGGTTGGATATTCCCGATTATCTGTAAGTTCAGTTATTCTATCTCCTCAATTGGCAAAAAGGCTAAAGCATTTGTGACTGTTAGTTTGTGTATCAGCCGGTATCATTGGTCCCCTTATGGTTTACGCCTCCTTCGACGACGTGAGGCGCGGCGTGAATGTGGTCAAAAATGCGATCAAAAACTTGGTAGGGCGACAGCATCCATTATCTCAGAACCCCGACATAGAGAAAGGACAGATTGAAAACAGTGTCAGCACTACTGCCGCCCAATCTCCAAGTCAATCTACAGATTCCGAGGGGAAACCCTGATGATTGGGTTTTGGATGAGCCTTGAGATATCAGAACGAGAAAGGCTAATGGTTAACGATTTCTATCAAAAATTACCTGGGTTCATAGGTACCTAGGTAGGGAAGGAGGTAGCGGGTACATGAGGATGGGGAGATTTCTCCAAACGGTGGGCTTCACCAAGAGCTCTACTTATTATAAAAGTTCCTTGCTTTCAAATTCTAAAATTCTAGTTTTGGGCTCCTATATAGGCATCATAGTGGTAATGGAGGCTTAGGAATAGCTACTACTTGTGGGATAATACTAGGTATTTAGGTAATTTAAGAGATACGATAAGTAGGCATTACGGACGGAGAGTATAATTGCTTTAACGAGGAATTTAAAAATAAAGCTAGCTGTGTTTATTGATTTCCGTAGTAACGAACGACTGTAAAATTTCCTGTGCTGGCACATAAACCCCTATTTTCAATCCATCCTCGCCAGGCTTTGATATCGCTACCCAGAGTACCTAGCCCCCAACCCCTATCTAAAATTTTCACTCACTTCATGGATGAATCACGCCACGAAGACGTCCTCGTCATACTCGATTGCTCGCTTAGCAGGCATCTTGAGAGTCTTCCACACGCCGTCTTTGTCCTTCTTCTGGACCTTAGTAACAGCGCCCCAGGGGATCAAGTGCTCGACAGAGAACTCCTTCTCGCGGGGGTGGGGGTACGTCTGGTGTGCGTCCTCGTACTCCTTCGCGACGTCGTGGATCTTCTCGGTGATCTTGGTGGAGTCGAGGAAGTACAGGTAGCCGTTTCCGGCGTGGTCCTTGGACACGTTGATATCGGTGGAGGTGGAGATGAATGGGTCGCGGGATGGGTGCTTTAGGGTCCCGGACACGTGCTGGAAGAGGGTGCCCTCGGGGTTGGTGAAGCCTTTGGCTTTGAACCCGCCCTCGCCTTTGATTTTGGTGGGGCTGCGGGAGTCGCCTCGGTAGAGGGTGTTGGCTACGACGCTGCTCACTAACGAGGCAAAGATGCCAAAGATGACAAGGAAAGAAGAGCTATGCATGTTGTGATAGTGTGCCTGAGTTTGAGCTGTGGACTGTGGAATGTAAATGTGGAAGATGTGAGAGTGTTTAGTGCTAGTTGTCGAAGTTAGGTCTGAGAAGTAGGAAAGTCAACCCTTTATATACCTTTTCACTCTCATCTTGGACAGCATTAACACTCGGTTTAAGAAGTCGTTAGGTAGGTAGGTAATTACAATTGGACTCTACAAGCAAGCTGGCAAGGATGAGCCCAAGTAACAGACATCGCCCAAAGGAGAGTCTTACACACAGGCAGACAATAGAATAGATTACATCATTTCTCGTCCAAGTCACGATACTAGTCAGCTGAATGTCTATGACATTTCGGTGGCTCTTTCCTAGTATAGCTGAAGAGAATGATATCATGAGGAATACGAAGGAATAGCAGATACTGGTCAAAAATGGAAAACACTGGGTATAATCTAATTTTACAAGCTCACAGACTCACAAATCTAGGCTGATGTGACATATTCAATGTCTTGTGTCGGCTCTGAGATTGAAGATCTTCAAGGACGTGGTTTACAGCACCGCCGTCCTATATGGATATGTACGTAAGCTTCCTACTGCTGCTCGGCGGAGCCTTTGACCTAGCCAAGGAAGTGTTGTGAGAGGCTACTAACTAACTGGAATGATATCATACAATACCCAGAAACAATCTTGTTAACAGGTAGCCGAAACTCGGCCGAACAAGAAAGGGGCTCTGCAACCTGAAGCACTCTCCTAACGTTATTGATCCTCATGGCTCACCTTTACATGGAATTTCCCAAGAGCACGATGAAATGACATCACAATATGAACGCCTCTTCCTCAAACATCATCCGTTGGTCATCATAATAATGTCCCTGTTCTCACATCAGCACTTTCACTAGGTCAGTCGGTACAGTTAAAACGCAATCGATCGATCTGATTATATCTTTGAAGAACGGCGAGCTGAATTAGGCAGACCATATAATCGAATTGGTCGGATGAGCGTGTAGAGTTCTGACCAGTAGGTTATAAAATGCGTTCTCAAATTTGGCTCCGTCGAGTCCATTGATTATGTAAATTGTTGGTATTAGAATGCTTACGAAGTTGAGTATTTATTAGGTAAATATTTGCTTAATAAGCCAGATAGCCAATAAAAGGGCATATACAGAAGGTACAAGGTTAAATTAAGCTACTCACGACCAAGGGAATCTATTACTTATTCGAACTAGATCGGTCGATGAGATAACTCTGAGGATTGCCTGAACTGGGATTTGGCTTGACATGATTGGTTGATTTTTCGATTGAGCTGTTGGGAGCATTGTCTCATGTAATCTTCGTGGATGGTGAGGTTCGTTTTATACAACTGAGGTCAGCTGACTAGATGCTTAGGTATTTATAGGTATCACGGAGGCTGTTGTAGATGATCGCGATCTGCAGATCTTCAGGGCTGTATACATTCGTGGTAGGGCAGAGACTGATAGCTGAAAGTCAGTTGGATGTTGGTACGCTGCGATCGTGGCTCATCGAAGTTACCCCCGCTATATGACGTCACGGTCAGGAACCGTAAGGCAACCACTATCGATATAAACTCATGGTTACGGTTCGACATTAGCTGCCCTGCGAGGAATAAGCAAACAATAGCACGAACAACACTTTGTTCTCTCAATCGTTTCGAAGTTCTAAATAGAATTAGAACATACCTAGTATCCATACAGCACTCAGTTACGTGCCAACTTGAGACCGCCAACCACGCATTTTTGTGCTCACGCGCAAAGCAAATTACAAATTGCAGATCGCGTAAACGCCATGCAGGAGCCCGCCACAGCACCCTGGGGTCTGCGCATCAGCGACGCCGACTTTCAGAAACTCAAAGCTGGTTTCGAGCCCCAGGACCAAGATGACAAATGGCACGTCTCGGTTAAGGATCAAACCCAGAACGGTGACGGCAACATCTCCGTCAACTACGCTCGAAGCGGGACAGGTATAGAGCATTATATACTGAATCTGAAGCCAAACAACGGCAGCGGTGGTGCGCAGGTCGAAGCTATCACCTGGGAGCAGAATGCTGCCGGGATTCGCACCTCAGAAGATCAGGCCAAGAAGGGAGTTGTTCTTATAACCAGAAGCATTTTAGAATGCGATTTTGATGCGCTTCCAGAATATAGCTACGAGGATGTGTGGAATTCATAAACCGCTGCTTAGACGGGCGCTAGCTGGATTGTCTACCCCGGGCTAAATAAAGGAGACCATCGAATCATTCATTGTCATTGGCCAGTGAATTGTCCAATCAAACGCGATCCATTAACCTTAAATAGGTAGCAGTCAGGGGCTATTCCCCGCCCCTATCCTCAGCTATGGATGTACCTAGTACTTAGTATCTAGCACGGATTGAGTCAATTCATTTGATCATGTTGTTATCTCGAAGTTGGCCCACTGATTCTGGTGATAGTTGATAATTGAGTAGATAATTGATATCTTTTCTCGTGGGCCTTCCCGAATTCGCATAGTCACGGGAATAGCTTTATCTTCAATGCCGCTGAGCTCTGAAGGATCCCCTCGTCTAACCCCGCACCTACCGCTCGAGGCATTCTAAGGTTAGTTAATGTTGTCATCTCATCTTATTTCTTCTCTCTTTGACACATTTAACGTGAATTGAAATTCTGTTGCTATGGCTGATATAAAGAAGTTTGAACTGGGCGACTTCGTCCTCAAGTCCGGGGCCACGATCCCGAACGCCTACATCGCCTACAAAACATTCGGTAACCCCGCTAATCCAGCCATCATCTACCCCACCTGGTACAGCGGCCTTATCGCCGACAATGAGTGGCTGGTAGGTAGCGGCATGGCGTTAAACCCTGAGACATACTTCATCATCATCCCTGCGCTGTTCGGAAATGGCCAATCGAAGAGTCCCTCAAATAGTCCGGAACTCCGGCCGTTCCCGGACGTGACGTTTTACGACAATGTGGCGGCGCAGTATCGGCTAGTGACCGAGGGGCTGGGGGTCAAGCATGCGAAATGCGTCTTGGGCTGGAGTATGGGTAAGACAAACCCCTGGAAATTTAATAAACCACACTTTAAAGGATAATTAACGTATTGATGCGCAATTCAAGGGGCCGGGCAGACATATCAGTGGATCACCCAGTACCCGGACTTCGTTGACCTGGCCGTCCCCTTTTGCGGAAGCGCCAAGACTAGCCTGCATAATCAAGTGTTCCTCGAAGGCGTCAAGGTTGCGACTTTAGCTGCTAAAGGAGCCTCATCGGCCGGCAGCTGTCGGGGTGAGACGACCCCGGCTTCTCAGTATCGGGGGTGGACGGCCGAAGAAAGTGAGGTTGGACTGAAAGCTCTCGGCCGAGTGTATGCGGGGTGGGGATTCAGTCAAGCCTTTTATCGCGAACGGCTTTACGAGACGGCGCTTGGTTACAAGGACCTTGAAGACTTTATGGTCAAGTTCTGGGAGGGTTGGGCAACATCAAAAGGCATGCTGAGCTCGCCTCTATATGTGCGGGGTTCATTAGCTAACATTTACGGATAGACCCAGAGAACATGCTGACGATGCTACATACGTGGCAAGCCGGCGACTGCTCGGACCAAGAGCCTTACAATAAAGGTATGTGCACGCAGGTCATCGACAAGAACATCAATACTAATCAGTCAAAGATTTCGAATTGGCTATGAGGAGTATCAAGACCAAGACTCTCGTCCTTCCTTGCAAGACGGACCTGTACTTTCCTCCCGATGATTCCGAGAACGAGGTCCGTAACATGTCGGCCGGAGTTGGCAAGTGCATCCCGTTCCCATCGATCTGGGGCCACTGGTAAGAATACTTCTTTCCAACCTACCGTTGGTTAGTATGGTAAAAACTAACGATAGATAGGGCGGGCGGTCCGGGACAGAGTAAGGATGATGTCAAATGGCTGGACGACAAGTTAAAGGCGTTCCTTGCTGATGCTAGTTGGCGATGACAGAGACTTTTAGACCTCTGCGACTTCGATGTTAAGATTTAGCACTGTATTTGACAACTCTGTAAATCATTTCTGCTTGAAGAAATTTGCATATGCTCACTCATCAGATACACCTATTACCTTGGTTGAACTCACGCGACACAAACTTGAACTCGAGAAACGACTCATTTCGTCCATTTCTTCATCTTTGACTGGTATGCGGGAAAATCGGATGGGTATAGCCAAATTTATTAGAGGCATCAATCACTAGACAGTGTGTATACACAGTACGAACTCCACTTTCCTTATTTGGAATTGGGGCTCTTGATTATTGGCTAATGGTTTGGTGATGCATACACCCCATCCCTGTAAACCCCTCAAGTCAGGGGTTAGGGGGCAGATTTATGTCGATTTTGACTTTTTAAGTCCCTTTCGCTGACGTTTCACGCTTACCTGCTGCCGCATTAAACGAACGGGGAGAAATCCAATAGCTCCGCGACCGGTATCTACCCGCAACGCCACGGCGCCTCGAAATTTAATCCTTGCCCCTGTATAGTGAGACCGGTGAGAACGCCAGACTAAGGATACTACCAGAAGCCTCCTTGTCGGCTTGCAGCTGAGACAAATCTGCGAAGGCCTATCTCAGAAAGCTCAGATCACTGCGCTAACTATACAGTATTCAGAGTTGGTGTAGATAGTGGCTTAATGGAATCAAAAGTTGTAACCCAGGCCTTCCAAATACTACCTGCCAGGCTGCGTAATTCTAAGTTAAACAGCCCCACATGGTGTAGTGGTTAAACACCTGACAGTGCATTAGCGTACGACTACGCACAAATGCAAGTAGGTTCGAACCTTGCTGTGGTAACCAACGGTCCGATCTCAGGTTTTTCACCCCGCTTTGGGGCCCACTGGGCGTTGGAGGGTGGTTCTGAGACGTTAGAAGAAAGTGGGCTCGGAGAAAGGGTTTTTCCCTGATACAGATCGGCTAGTCAAGCGCCGACGCCCTTGGCTAGAGTAATGCGTGGAGAGCAGGAGTGGTGGAAAAACAGAAATCTTCTTATGTCAGGCGATACTCTAGCTCTGTTCCTACCTAGGAGTACTCTAGACGTCCTAAAGCGGGAATATGACCCGAAGATGTGTATTTACTACCTAGCTAAATACACGTCGCTCTGCGACGTAAAATAGATCATCATCTAAGTTAAACAGGGGTATAAACGACGTTTCCCCCCCCAAAATAAGTAAATATTGCAATGTCGCCAAGCAGAATTCTAAAAATATATTCCAAACGGAAATCCCCAAAGCATGCTTCTTCATCCATTAATTGTGGTGTTTTAATATACATCAGTAGATGCTTGCGACCTAGTTCAATGAGCGCAACCAATGAATTTTGCGTCACCCAAGCCCCCAACCATTCCCGCGAATGAAAATCGATATTGCTACATAATGTGGCACCGGTGGTGGCCGGAAACCAGCCAACAAATAATATCAAGAATCCTTCTTGTATTACGCGCCATCTCCAGGCTTTTACACGCCTGGACCCCAAACGCCGGCGTGAGTGGTGATGAGATGTAGCAATGCCAAAATCCCGGATACAACCTCAGGGCTCAATCCCCTCACACACATGCCACAGCCTGAAGTCCATGAAACTTCCATTGTATAAATAACTGACCCCTATCATTCCAGATAAGTAGTCACCGTCGCGATGGAAAATTGTAAAATAGGCTCAATATTACCTACTTATCCATCTGGCGTGACTTTATAATTCTTAATCTAGATTTCCAAAGCGATCGCCTTGCTCAATACAAGGGCCGAGATATTATCCCATAAGTCAAAAGGCAAGGGAAAGAAGATGGAACGGCTTCCCCACCGTTCAGTCCGCCAATGGTTGGCAGATCATATAAGAGGGTCTTCTAAGGAACGCTCTCAAAATCCTGGGAGTAACGTTAATCGAACGTCCGAACTGATAGCTGGGCAGCCTGAAGCGATCAGTAACCAGATTGAGACAACAGGGGGGAAGGATGAACCTGGAAGTCCCACCGCGGCGGGCGTCAATGAAATTTCGGTAGCGGAAGATGCGGGAAAAGTCGAGGAGACGGATGACCCTAGTCCAATATGGACCACATCAATGGAAAGCTTTGCAAAGGAGAGAGCAGGCTTGAATGAGGTGATAAAAGATCGAATCAAAGAGATTCAACAGGTTGACGTCGACAATTGGGATACTTGGCTAAACGTCCATTGTGGAAAATCGCAAAGCACATGGTTCCGCCGATGCAAATCATACCTGCCGCGGGTGAAAACGGTTAAAACTCTTGCGGTGAGCCTCAGTAACCTAGACCCCCACAAGATCGCACCATGCGTCACTACCGGTCTCTTCGTCCTTCTGGAGGTAAGCTATGAAACACCTGTCTCTCTAGTTATCTTGAGCTGACATTTCTAGCTTTGTTTCGAATCTGTCGATCCTTCCATCCGCGATCAAGTCATGAGCATAATACTGAAGACAAGCATACTTATCAGCAAGTGGGCTGATCTAGAACCTGATATCAGACAAATGAAGGTACAGATGAAAAAAAGTAGTGGACTTTGGAAAATCGAGAAGATAGAGGAACAGCTTCTTATCCTATACTTGGACAGTCTAGAACTGATTTCATCTATCTATAGCTCCGGGAAGAGCAGAGCTAGCCGCTTTAGTATGTTATGCCTTTCCACTAGCAGTGGTACATTTAAACTTACTAGGTATGACATAGAGGCGAATATAGTGGCGGATCCTGGAGAATGGGAGATAAAGTATCAGAAATTAGACGAACGGAGCTCTGCATGCCTAGAACTTAAGACAGAGGCTGAATCTGAGCTTAAGAGAATCGATGCTAACATTGCTGTATTGAACTGGATCGGGCCCCGTAAAGGAGATCCTGAACCTGCGCATCAGACAATCAGGGAACGGACTTCGATCAATGATTCTGACTGTACAGCCGGGAAGTGGTTCCTCGAAACGAACGAGTTTACTTCCTGGATAGACGGAATTCGTCAAAGGAAAGAGGAAAAGCTAGTATTTTGGCTGAACGGAGCGAGTAGGTCTCACATCTACGCTTTTCAGTACCTACGCCCATTATTATCAAATTGCTAACAGGTAGCCTAGTGGGAACAGGTAAGACTACATTAATGTAAACTTGGAGATTGCCCTTGTGATGCCTACTACGTAATATAAGTGCCATGTGGACTAACACGATCTTAGATGCCGAACTATCTCCCATTTTGAAGATTCGCCCGTCCATGGAGTTCGATTTGTCCATTACTATTGTAATGGAAGTAAGACTATCAAATCAAAACCACCTACTTACGAGACCATCCTCCGTGCTTTATGTGCAAGGTTGTCTTGGAGTAGTGATGGGAGAGTGGCAGAATCTTCAAGAAATCTCTACGACACGCTTAAACGAGACCCAGAAACCCAGACAACCACGAAATCTTGGGAGACATTGCTCAAAGACCTAGTCTCCTCCAGTCCGACCCCTATCGTGTTCATAATCGACGCTCTTGACGAATGCAACACGCCAGCCGACCATAGGAGGCTTCTTAAGTTCCTGAACTCACTACGGGAAATTCAAGGAGCGGCTCCGTATTGTCTAATCTCATCGCGACTACACGTACGAGTGACTGACTTGTATCCCACTAACCTTGTTCGGGTACTCAGCACGGCGCACCTTCAGATGAACGAAGACATGAAACGCTTCATCGCTGATCAGATAGATTTGAAGAAGAAAGACGACGAATGGAAGAAGAGTATATTTTGTGAGTGATTCTCAGCCTTTTATAATACCAATATCCAAGCGGCTAAGACATGAGCAGTCCAGGATAGACTTCTACACGAGAAGTTGATATCCACTCTGTCACAGAATGCTGGGGTCATGTATGCGATCTTCGCTGGCATATAATCCACGCATTGTCCAACGTTAACCGATGGTGTAGGTTTCGCTGGGTTGAAATTTGGCTTGGCGTATTCTTCCCCAAAAATAAAAAGATTATACGGCGGCGCAAATACGCTGAAACGTTACTAGATGAGCTAAGAGATATTAGAAGTCTAGACAAACTCCCAGATAAGGATGAAGACGAGCGCCTAGACGGTGAAAATAAGGTTCTTCACACAGCCTACATGAAGCTTTGGGATATCAATGGAGGTGACCAGTATAAAGATCTCCAAGTACGGGTCTTTCAGATCTTCATGGGTGCTTTAGACCGTTTAAAGCCCCAACAACTCATTGAAGCTGCTCGTCTCGATTTGGAAAGCCCGGATGACTATAGTTTCGACCTTGAGTCAGATGAAGTTGAAGGCCTCTACTGCAACTTCTTAGGCACCGACAGCGAGGGTTTCCTTCGCTTCGAGCACCTCTCGGCCGAGATATTTATATCCGAGATTCAGGAGAGGGACACTAATGAATTAACCTTTTCCAAGGAGAAATCCAGTCTAATGCTAGCGAGTCTCTGCAATAATGCAATAGAGAGGCCTCATCATCCGGTATGGAAACTTGCTAACATAGATCTTGTCGATTGGAACACACAATTCAAAACGGCGTTAGGGACGAACCTGGACTGGGATAATGTTGACACTAAGCTCCAACCTATATTTCGCATCCTCGAAAACAAGACACATTTCGGGGCGTATATTTTTCGAAATTGGCAGGGACAGTGTCGCCAATCTAACCACAATGGACAATTCTCTAGCAAGATTGTCAAGCTTTGTCAGGACATGGGGCCTAGCTTTGAGGGTTGGCTTCTCATCTGGTCATACCTTTGCGAGTACCGAGATGCTACTGTCAAAATGACACAGCAGGGAAGAGCGATTTGCTCGGAATCGCTCCTCAGTATGGTGAAAATGGGATTTTCTCCATTTTTCAGAAATGATCAGTCCCTGCTAGTCCTTTTACCGGGATTTGAAGATATTACAACTCGAGAATCAGGTGGAACCACGGCTCTCCATATCGCTTCTGGCACGGGAGAAAATGGTATGGTGGCAGACTTGCTAGAATTCGATTACGCTCAAAGGGGTATCGTGAAAAACGAACTCGTAGCTGGGAGTCGACTCAGGTTCGACGAGAGGGACATGAGTCGAATTTTATTCTTAACGGATTCTGTCGGTCATACCCCGCTCTACTACGCAAGCACTCCAGATGTCATCATGACCCTTTTGAAATACGAGGCAGTGCATTATAACTTGTATTTTCCACCCCGTGTAGGCGCGGGTCGTCATAGCATTCTTCTCGGGTGGAGAGATCAGGCTGGAAGAAACCCAGTGGAATACGGGTTTATGATGGACCATGACCCTATTGGCAAGCACGAAATCACCCAATGGATAAACCAAAGATACCTGAAAATCGAAAGAAATCACTGAGAAGCAGATAGCTAGAAAGCTTACCGCCGGGATACAATTGTTGAGTTGGTAAAATCGTGCAAGAGTTTCCATGGGAAATGGCGAAGATGGGTGGTTTTGAAGTCGTCATGGCGCGGGCGCTTGATAGATACAACATCTCATAGATAAACGACTACCATCCTTATTCACAATCAAAATTTCACGATATTTTCCCAGCTTTGTCACTGGTAATCCCTAGTTCTTGGGCCTGAGGTTGATAAAAACAAACGTGATACCTAATCTAAGTATCTGACTTTTCGTAAAACTCTGGCAACTCTGATGATGGCAATGATTCCTCCTTCGTCATGCCCCTCCGTTCAACGGTTTCGGAATGAAGTATGTGCTAGCAAGTAGCTGCGATTCATTTCTGCCGGTGGTGTTTCATCCGTTAAAGCACTAGGGCAGATCGATCAATCCTAGCTCAGGTCGAATATCCTTCCACTCGGGCCACCCGTCGGTCTGAAGAAAGGCCGCCATTGGAAACAGCCAGAACCCAAAGGCTGGTTTCACTCCTGCCGCGTGACCGGGCCTTGCCATAGTACCCGACAATTCTAGCTCTTGGTTGGCCCAGTTCTCAATAACCTCGCGATCGCAGTTCTTCGGGAATTTCGTCTTTCTCAAGAGCATGCGATGGTCCTGCTGCCCCGCTAAAAGTTGAGGAGTAGGAGAGTACTTTCCTAAGAAGGCTACCCATGCCTCAAACATACTGTTTCGTCGCGTGAACTGAGCTCCTTCTACGAGAGCTTTCCACAGATACTGATCGATGTCTCGGGGATCGCGGCGAAGACGGTGGAAGCTGGATGCTGCTCCATCTGCGCAGACGGGAAACTCGGGACTCCACGAATCTGGGCCTTCAGGAGCATGGCTGGGGTACCAATTCTGATGGAAAGGGAGCCCAGATGATATGAAGAAAACCTCTTGGAGCTGATTGAGGACCTCGGCGACAGTGTTTCTAAAGTTAATGTGGTCCGCAGAGGGATCGTAGTGGCGTAGTTGTCGTAGTGTGTCATACCCAACGGCAAGATTAAGAAGACCGATTCCACGGGGATCGTAAATAGTCTTCAGATGGGAAATGAATGCGACAGAATTGCCTATAGCGCAATTGACATTCTCCAATTCGATAAAATCGTGTTCTGGGTTGAAGGAAAAATCACCATTCGTGACAGTCTGTGAAAATGGTTCGCCAGTCATATGCCAGATGTGAATTTGGGCTCGGTAGAAATCCCGAGCAAATAATAGTGTCTCTCTGTTGACGTAGGCTAGTTTGTTGATAAATTGATGAGGACTCACAACCACGCTATAGGTCTCATTGTTGGGGTTGGGTGGTACGGGGAGACGGGCCATACGAAGGCATTCATCTATTTGTTCGCGCGAGTATATCGATACCTTGATGATGCGCGGTTGTGCAAATGCAAAGTGCCATATCTTATGACGTAGTTCGATGGGTAGACGAGGGAATAGAGTGAACTTTTGAGTAGCCATTTCCGGCATCGCGTCGGCGATAGTAAACATAGGGGACTCAGATGTGGCCGCCATTTTGTTGGTCTTTGATATCGTCGATGTAATTTGGGAGATTCGAAGGGCGAAATTGGTTACGGAAGATACAAGTATCGTTCGCGAAGGAATTGCTCGTTTATGTCAATGCAGAACTTGTCAATGCAAAGAATTTTGAAGACGAGAGAAATGAATGTGATCCCATACAAAGGACGAGGTATGGTTATGTAGATTCTCGGTCTTTGGACTGCACAGTGATAAAACGGAGACTCGGAGATGCAGGATGGATGTGAATAAATTGAGAAAGTTGATTAGTAAACTGTGCGGAACACAGATCCAATTCTGTAGCTAATTGATACCCAGCATCAATGCACCTACTTCGTCTGGATTAGCCATCGTCAATACAGCAGGAGCAGTCCTCGGTATTCCTTCCAGTTGTATGGACCCATCAAAGAAATGTGACATCCATAGGGCTGCAGGAGCCGTGTGGGGCGTGACCTTGGAAATCTTAATTTAAGCTTTTTTCTTGACGGGGTGGAACCGGTGATCAGACTGCGTAGATCGCTCTTGCCCACAATCTATCCTAGCCTATTATGAGTAAATACAGTTTGGAAGTTTGAATCCTTAAAACTTCATACAGTGTCTTCATAATTATCACCCTTTTTCTCTCTTCGAGATATCTTCGCAGTTGGAATTGTCAACTGTATTGCCGATTCACCCTCGAATGCTCCGCGGCAAGTCTATCCACGTCATTCCTCTCAAATCCAAAGTTCCAGATGTGACTCGGCGTCATGGTCCCGTACGTGCCCCTAAACACGCCATGGCTACTCTGACCACCGACATGTTGCATCACAACCGGTGTCAGCGCCCAGCGCAACCCGCCTGTCTCTTCCGCGAATTCTTCAATAAAGCTGTCTGTCGGTATTTGGGTCCACCTATTACTGCGAAAATAGGGTAGCAATTCGTTCGACACCGTCGTTCGCGGAAACACCAATCCTTGGCCACAGCACGCATTCTTAGTCATCAAACGGACGCCCTCGGGCTGAGGCATGACGCAATTGCCTCCCGCCGAGAAGAACAGGATTATGAAGAGAGGTGTGAAGACAAGTATAGCGAGGAAGAATACCGGATGAGTTAGGTGTATGCGCGCCTTGGGCATCCATCGCCGCATTAGGAGCAGCAGCGAAAGAACGCCACCGGCAACAACAAGGGATGACGCTAAGTACGCCAACCAGGATTCCGAGTTCCAACCCAGCAGGCCCTCATAATAAAATAACCGCAGGTATAGGACTAGCTTCACGATTAGTCAATCCATCCGCTAAGATGATATCACCGCGCCATGCTTACAGTCAGTATGTCCAGCTCCCCAGGACTTGGTAGTGGCCGTGTCTAAAGCTTGCATCGTCCGGTGCCGCCACCCATCAAGGAATACTACATCATCCTCGACAATCAAAATGTAGGGCGCGCTCGTCTTCTCGCACTCTTCCATGACAATCGAGTAGTCGAATTTGGCCTTGATTCCGTGGCTTTGGTTCCGTTCCATCTGGTGGGCAAGAGAGAGGTATTCTGCGTCGTCATGATACGAGGGGAGCCTGTCCGCCATATTTTTAAGCCATGGCTGGTCGTAGTCTTGATGTCTTGCTGGGTCGGTATGTGCTAGAAGTACGACGAAGCGAAGACGAGCTCGTTCCTCCGTACTCAGGCCGTGTTGGAGGGAACCCAACGTCGATTTCAAGTACGATATGCCATCCCTTTGGACCGAGGGAATGCCTATGCACAATTCTGGTGGATCTGTCCGACCTATCTCCTCTGGATATCGCGTCCCTATTGTGTCGACATATTTTACAGCTTCTTGTATTCTATGCGCCGAATACGTGGGGATATATGCTCGTTGGGCTTGAAAGAACTTGGATGTCGGATCATTCCAACACGACGATCGCAGATACCCTATGAGCGAAGTGTACTACATGATCCAAATATTAGGCGCCATTTTAACGGAATCAACAGATCTGAGGTATGGCAAAGTAACAACGCGCTATCAACCTTGGGATTGAAATGGCCGACACCTACAAGGAATACAAAGCCCAGAGTAAGGCCTATGCTGGTATGCATTTTACCATTTTTCAGCTTGGATTTAAAAAGAAAAGTTGCTTTATAGAAAAGTTTTCATCTTGAGAAAAAAAGGCTATTCTAAAGAATAGGTAAGCTCTAGTTGGTTGCAAACATTCATAAATCTAACCACACCAAAAGGGAGTGAAAAGAAACTTTTAGGATTGAAGATGGGATCGCCAAGCTGAAAATAGCCAGGATGGACTAAAGTGGGAGCCTTTAAAACCCCATCTCACAGCCTGCCGATCGCTTTTGGGCTCGTATATGTAAGGGATTCTCAGTGAACTGTTTGTGTCACGTCAGACCTGTACTGCTGGTACTTCTGACTGGTTCCTTTGTCGCGTGGCTGGACATCTCCGCACGCATCGGAGGACTGACAAGGCTACGAAGATCGACGATTTTAATATATATAATAGGAATTGTCATCTTATGGGGGCTTATAGGCACATAAGCAGTGTCGAGACACACGGCTTGCTGACACGGCTTACATCCTGCATCTCCAAGGTTGTATCGGCAGTTTGGCTTAAATCATCTCAGCCCGCAGTCTTGGCGCATAAAAAGCATCCGTAAATACGGTTAGGTATGTAGGTACCTTAGTAACCTATGACGTTGTATTCCGAGACATTTGTTTGACTGCTAGGTACCTAGGTATGAACCAATGAAGAGACAAACTATCAGTCAATTTTTTTTCACTATAGTATAACCTTCTAACTTCCGTACCTGGGCTTCTTTTGAAGATAATACCGGAGCCTAGAATGACAAGATGGAATTATTCGTCCTTTTACAATTTACGGGAGTCCTGTCAGCAAGTACTTATTTGACAATGCTCATGATACGATGATCGACAAATAATATGCGGGTGGCCACTGGCCGTACTACCAACAGCGTGGTGAAGAAGCAAACGATCGGCATTGGTGTGGTAGGGCAACTTTTAGCGCTAGACGAGCCGATTTGTCTCGTATATTAAATCCAATCATATTACCACATAATATTTCAGCTCACCTATTCATGATACTCAGGCACGTAGGTACCTAGTAAGTAGGTGGGCATTACCAAATGGTATTATAACATTCAGGTTAGCTGTATGGAAATGGTGATGAGATTGATTGTTCCGAATCCCGAGTTTCCAAGATGCTATCTAGTAGTTTATGAGAGGTAGGTAATAATGTATCTTTGTGGTATTAGGTGGAAGTGAGTTCAACTCTGTTGGTGAATATTGTATGTTATTGGGTACTTATGCGAGCATGCAAACCCAAACCTTGAGTCTCTCATCCGGCGAATGCGAGCAAAAGCGTCGATGTTGTCTTTCTTCCTAAGAATAACAACATCCGAACATCGACGGTCAGGTAAGTTCAGCTCATATTTAATGTCGTGCCTCTTACGACATTTCTTCCCATATCAAGAGCGATCTGCAGTAACGATAATTACTTATTCCTGCATTTTTACGAGTAATTTTGATTTCACTGGACTTAATTACTCACCGCCGACCAAGCGGATGAGGCGCCAATACCTCTTCATTATGTTGGCACGTTGAACCATACATTACCTCATCCTGTAGGACGACTGCCCAATTAATCACGCACGGTAGTAAGCTGATGGCTTTCGAAGGATCGCCTATACAATTACATTCAGAATAGCGGCACAAGCTTGTGCAACTATACCAGGAACTGACGGCTTCGTCAAGCTAAAGCTCAGATCCTCACCAGGCAAATACCCAGCTCTCGATTAAGATGCTCATCTACTAGCCTCACGCCTGAGCCTCGCTGATACATCCTTCCTCGGAGTAGATTGTACAGTACTTTTGAAGCAGGCCGTAAATTTGGCTATGTCGATGCCAGTGAGATCCGTATAGGTTCATCCTTGGCGCACCTAGGTAGGGGCCCATCTATCAACAAGTACATGGTCTGCTATGATTAGCAACTATGGGATCTCAATGGAGGACTTGGCCATCATCAGAACTAGAGTCCATAGAGAGAATATGGGGTCCAGGGAGCCAATGTGTAGAAACTTTTGAATATAAAAGGGGCTTCGTCGACCTGCTGTTTGACTGACTCTCCATCATCATCATCAAGCACAGATTCTCAGACTTCTAAGCCCCTACAAAGACAACAATCAACTCTTTAGAGACTATTCAATATCACTCTTCACTTTTAAAAAAATGTTCTTCTCCAAGACCATCGCCCTCTTCATCGCGGCTGCCGCCCCCTTAGCCTTGGGTATGCCAGCCGAGGAGAACACCCAAGCCACTTGGGCTCAGTTCTGCGACGACACAAACTGCTCGCAGAACTGTGGACAGTCCGTCGATATATCCAACCCTGGCTGCCTGAACCAGAATGGCCGCAAGTCCATCCGATTCCACGGCGGTGGCAGCGGAGGCTACGCCCTAGTCGTCTCCCCCAGCGGAAACTGCCCTTGCCAGAACACCTGCGCCTCCGTTCCCTCTGACACCGGCTGCTGGGACATCTCTCAGTACTCCGGCGACCAATCGTTCCGCTTCATCTCCGGAAAGTGCAGCAGCAACAACTGCTAGATCATCTCTCCATGGAACCACATTAGCATATAAGGAGCGAGGAGGGGTGGAAATGCTGTTGTACAACAACAAAAATCACATTCGTTCATTGTTATCATAAGATTTTCTTTCGTCGACTGTCTGGAAAGGGGGGGCTTGGCAGGGGTAGAATGGTTGGGGGAAAGTGTGGTAGATTACACAACTTCCAATAACATCTTACTCATATTTATGCTTACTTCGGTAGCAATATATCTCAAATTCAACTGCAACCGAATCAGTATCAGGAGGGTTGAATTGTGACTAATATATGTAACCTAAGGTGCCTCTTTAAGCTTGCAGTGGTCGCCGTATAAATGACCGCAGCTCTGTGTTTGAATAGCAGAGTTAGGCGAACCTATGCTAGTAATTCATATAAATTGAATTATGGATACTTGAAATATCTAGTATTATGCGATAATACAGTTGTGGACAGTGCCGTCAGTCCTTTGCCAGGTAGTCAGGTGATTAGACCAGGTAACACTCGTCACCTACCAAAGTATCCAAGACTTAAATAGCCCAATATTGTACAGAGTTCCCATCGGCGGATCCTAACTGCTTGACCGTACCAGTCGGATGGTCAAGTGGTATTGTTTCCACAGACACCTTCTCGTTCCTGTCTGACAACTGCTCTGAAACGGGTGGTTTAGGGTTCGAGTCCCAAAGAGTGCATGCGCATTCGCACCATGGGTCTTTGAAAAAGGGTTGGCAAAGAAATACCCAATAGCGGGGGCGCAGTAGCTAGGAGCCGATCAACAGATCCTAGGCTGGGCCTATTAGAAGTTGGTGACTCAACTTTTTGATGTTTTGAGTTCTAATACACGCACCGCGACGCATGATTAATAGATGTATCTGCACCCAATTATCCTTCATCCCCTCCGTCTTCTATGAAAATATTATTTTTGAATACAAAAACAAAGCACGTATCTAGTAGTGTTTATGTATTGAAAATCTAACGATGACCCTGCAATAAAACAGATACGAGTTGCTCAATTAAACGCCGTTTCCCATCCATTCTATACTCTCTACATCCATCTCCTCATAGTAGATATACAATACTTCCATATTTTCTTGTCTTCCAAGGGTAAGAAGATAGTCCATTATCCTTTGTTGAGATCTTACGTTATCATATATCCAAAAAATTCGATTATACCTTCCAGACTTCCTTGCTTGATCCATTGCTTTTGGGTATGAGAAGTGAGTTTCATCAAGACACTACACCAAAATTTCTTAGTTAATATTCCAAATTCACTTGCGATTTAGATTTAAGAAGCACACATACTTGGAAAATAAGCAAGTCAACGTAAGATAATTTCTCTCCGTGTGACCAAGGGGTACTGTTGGATATAGGGGCTGGAAGTATCTCTTGGAGGTTGCTGAGACGATAAGGCAGGCCGTCGTTAACCCATTGTCGGGCCCAATATCGCCGTCTCAATCTCTCCACTTCGTCAGATAATTCTAAATCCCCGTAAGTTGTCCATTCGTATAGATCTTTATTGAAGTGATCAAACGCTCGTATTGCGATGTAATTCATCGGAGGGCTTAAATCGGGATGGGTACTATCAAGTCCGAGTGCTGAGCAATTACTCTCTAGTATATGTAGGGTACCCGACTGAAATCTGCCCTCCGGATTCCACAATATCGGACGAGGCGCGCCGCGTAGACTTTGAGGTTCATTCATGATGCGATAGTCCACGCCGGCTTGTTCGAGAGCAAGGTGAACAGCTTCCGCATTGCCAATAGGTTCTCTTAGAGGTATTGATATATAATTAAGCATTTTTGTAAAGAGTAAGAGGCGTACGACTTAATTGACTATAGTCTACCTATTGAAGATAACTTGGAAGAAAGGTACCTACGTTCACGAGAGGGAACTGTATTATATACCTAATTACTTGGATTAGAAATGGTGATGGAATCTAGTTGGGTTCTGTTTGACATAGTAAGATTAAACAACCTCACTCTCGCTAGCTGGTTACCTAGTCATACAGTTCCCTAAGCAATCACATTTCCAGCTGAACACACTTTACGAACTTGCTTGTAAGGTTATGTATTTGGTTTGTGACCATCTTATTCATGATACCGTCAATCCGCCTAGAGCAGCATTTCTTAGCGTTCCGAAGTATCCCACTTTCAACGTGACTGCATCCTTAAGATATGACAGGTCAACAGCGTCGATAGGAGAAGAGTCATTAGCCAGAAACTTCTGAACGCGGTTTGCCACCCAGACCGGATTTTCATCAGCTGCATCAACTATATTAGTCATTCATCCTGAAATTTTACTCCAATGGTCAGGAAAAGGTGTAAACATACCGATCCAATGGCCCGCCTTCGGAACAATATCAATCTCTACATCCTTCGCAACAGGACTAAACAATCCCCTCAGCGTGCTCGCTATCCCAAAACTCGCCTCCCCACCAAGCGCCAACGTCGGAATGCTCAGGGGACTGCTACCCAGCGTCCCATTAAAGAACGCATGATCATCCGTCACCGCCGCAGTCGAAAACGGCCCCAGCATCGCCCTCAAGAACCCGGGCTTACTAATACTGCTCGCGTACCTATTCACGGTATCCTCCGAAAACGAGGTCGGACCGGAGTAACTGCCGTGGTAGAAATACCACTCCAAAAATTGCTTCTCCTTCCCGCTCATCAGGAACTCGGCAAAATCCGGGATCTGGAAGAAGGCCAGCTGCGGGTTCTGGTATAGGTCCCAGTACGGACCCGGATTGACCGCGTCCTCGTACCCGAAGCCCGGGAGGATGTACTCTGAGACGCCGAGGCGCTTCACGAGAGAGGGGTTCTGGACTGCGAGGGCGAAGGCGGGGCCGACGCCTTTGTCGTGCGAGAATACGTACGTGGAGCTGATGTTGAGGAAGTCGAGCACGCCTTTTATGTCGGCGGCCATGGCGGAGGCGCTGTAGTTGCCGTCAGGGGGGATACTAGAGTCGCCCGCGCCGCGGTTGTCTGGGGCGATGACAGTGTAGTTCTGGGCGAGGATCGGGCCGATGAATTGCCATGTCAGGCTGAACTGAGGGTTGCCGTGGATGAGGACGAGTGGGGGACCAGAGCCCGCGTAGCGGAAGTGAATGCTGACGTCTTGCAGAGCAACTCGGCCGTGCTCCCAGTCATCCCATTTCGTTAGTTCGGCTGTCGCCTGGGCCGCGACGGCTAAGACCGGTAGGGCTAGACTTGAGAAATGCATGACGAGCGTGTGGCCAAGCTTCTGAGCGAAGAAGTTCTTGTCTGCGACTCTGGGTTGAGGCTCTTCGACGGGAATACATGTCACCTAGGTGTGAAGGCAGGCATTCTTATAAGGCCATATGACGCGACTTTCGGCCCTCGCCATGACGAGCCTTGTCCCTTGCGCGGAGGCTCTAGCAATTTTGATTACATAGGAGCCGTAGAATTTCTCCTAGGGTGTAGAATTAGCTCGATGATCCTTTGGGCTAATTTGGCCGCACCAGAGCCTCATTGATATCAATTCATGTGGTTGATTAATAAGATAATATGCTGAATAAGGGCGTTAGATAATTCTCCCGGACCCAGTAGTGGTGAACCCCCTGTAGCGCTAGGCTAGCGATCCGCTGAACTAGCCTGTATTTAGTGCGGCGAACCTGGGTCAGAGTAGGGGTCAGGATTTCTAAAGATTTGATAATAGGATACCCAAGGGTAATTTTAAAGCCGAATTCTTAACGGCGAGCCGAGTAGGAGATTGAGTCATTCAAACATTGAAATAGCTGTTGGTAATTCGGATGGATCCAAGAACTTCCCTAGAGAGAGAAATGCTATTCGGTTAGGTGGTTAAAGGGTTGGCGTAGGACTGTGATAACACCAAACGGATGGTCACGTCGCATCATCTAATCACTCATTGAGGCTCATCTGATTGATCGAATATAGGATAAGCGCGGCCACTTTCGTCCGCCGTACGGACGGCTGGCATATCAGTAATACCTGCACTTCTGTTGTCGAATTGTAATGCTACCTCCTAATACGTGATATGGTCTTGGCATTAGGCGACGCTCAGGACACTTGCTAATAGCAGGCTGGGTATCTGGCACTATAGACTCTTAGGCTTTTGAGGAGCGAAGAGATGCGCGATTCCACCAAACACCGTAATAAACTGCAGTTTCATTTAGCAAACGCTCAATATGTTATTTCGCGAATGAGACTGACCACTTCATCGAAGAATTGAAAGTAGAAAGGCAAAGCGAGGTATGTTTCCCAATCATAGAACACTCTTAAGGTATGCCAGATACCTCCGAACTCGCCTGTCGAAAATATATCGTTGAAGAACCTGTAGTGGTGATTAACATGACTAGATCTCATTCGTATAGCTTTCTCCCCCTTGAAAAGACGGGGCTTCATATAATGCATCTAGATTGATTCACTTACATGGCTTTATACAATCCCGCAGGGTCGGGTCTCTCACGGAAAACGACCCTCTCACCTTTGAAGCTCCTAACACTATGAACAGCTCGACGTGGTACAAATATCGCCGGATCACCTGCTTCTAGAATGATCTTTTCTCCATTGAGGGTTACTTCTATCCTACCCTCGAGTACGCTTAGACGCTCAGAATAGTCCTGAAGAGATCATGCATAGTTAATATCTACCTAGCTAATATAATATCCAACTTGTCTGAAACATCGTCTACTGACCTTGTGCCAATGCGCCGGAATAGAAAGGATTTCTTCACCTGTACAAAATGTGTCCATAACGTATCTGTCGATCGAATCTTCCGTCTCGCTTTCATCAAGGATGATATCCATCGTAATGCCCTAAGCATGTTAGGTATCCATATATTCGCCAACCTTCTTGCTTTCGCATGTATGATTGGGCGGGGTATCTGATGGGCCTACCTTTCCCACGCCAAGCGTTTTGAGGACCTTTGGTGAACCCATTTTGACTGATGTCTATATATTTTATATAGTTAGCTATTTATTAGATCGATATGACGAGCTTACTAACCTTAACAGAATTTGGATTCAAGGTGTGGATATATCTAGGTCAAAAATGAAAGGAATGTAAGGCTCACGGATTACTCGGCGCAGAGGGCTGTTTGGTGTTTAAATCCTTGAGCATACTGACATCCCTTACCTTTGTTGTTGGGACGACCTAACAAGTCATGGGCCGACTAGCGGCGCCCTCATTTCCAGATCACTGCGATATGAATAAGCCATGATGGTACGACGAGGAAGCATTCATTCGCTATTCCTCGAAAAAATAATGGTGATCTCTTCTACCCGTGTAACTATTAGGCAAGCCCGAACCATGCAGCCATAACGCCTTTTATGCAACAAATATGAGTTTTAATCCTGCCGACTCTCCGTCCATGCGTAATCGGTCTCAGGTGGCAATGAAAGCCTTCATAGCCAGTACCGCGTCGCCGTCGTGCGCCTTAAGTAGCTCGGTGGCCTTAACCTTGGTGAGATCTAGCTCGTCGACCTAATACCCGGTTGCGAAACATTAGTATCCGTGCTGGCCAGTCATCAAGGACAATAGCAGGGCGTATCTTACCAGTAACGCGACATCAGCAGCGTCCACCTTGACCTTCTTGACCTCCTTCTTCTCGGCACCGGAAGCTCCGCTACCAAGACTCCTTATAGCCTTGCTAGCAGCTTCTTGGTCGACGGCGTTGCCAGAAGTCGCGTCGTCGCCCCGCGCGTCGAGGCTGGCCATTGCGGCCGCTGCTTTGCGGTCCTCTGCCGACTTTGCGGTGGTCTGGACCTCATCTTCGACATCTCCGGCGCCTTCTTGTACGCCCTTGGGTTGTGGTTCGGCCATATTGTCAGATATTTTAATTATTCCGGTGCTGTTTGGTGGAGAGAGTGAAGATATTGGATTGCTGTTGAATTTCCAAGATTTTGTGAGGGAAGCTTCAATTGATGCGGGGCAGCTGCAAGCTCCGTCAAATGCTAAACCTCCAAAATGCAATAGTAAGGTAAGAAAGTTCATTATAACCGTAGATACACTTCAATCATTGCATTGGAGTAATTAAGCAGCCACTAAGTACGTCAGGGTCAGGAGACCCTTGCAATGAACATTTTGAACACCCGTCCCAATTAGGTAATAAAATATTTCGGTAAGTGCACGTTATACAACGGCTTCTTCTCATTCCTCACCTGAAGTGACTCATAACCCTATAACTCATACTAAGCTTTCATAAATC
Organism: Annulohypoxylon stygium; assembly: GCA_003314315.1. Lineage (NCBI taxonomy): Eukaryota > Fungi > Ascomycota > Sordariomycetes > Xylariales > Hypoxylaceae > Annulohypoxylon > Annulohypoxylon stygium. The sequence continues at coordinate 224,054 of QLPL01000023.1, forward strand.
AGTTGACTTTCGTGTAGTACATCGAATGTTCAAATCACTCATTTAAACTCAATTGACTCCCCCAATCGCTCATAGAAACTTTCAATCGCACACAAACACAGTAGTCGCAAAAGATGGCCGAGTCCGCAACCGGCTCACAACCCTGGACGCCCTCTTCGTGGCGCTCCAAGCCCATCAAGCAGGAGGCCGTGTACCCGGATCCGAGCCAGGTGAAACGTGCCACCGCAGAGCTGAGTCGGCTACCGCCCATCGTGCACCCTCAGGAGATCGACCGGTTGAAAGCCAGTTTAAGAGATGTGGCTCGCGGCGAGGCCTTTCTCTTGCAAGGAGGTGATTGCGCCGAGCTCTTCGACTACTGTCGCGCTGATGCCATTGAATCCAAGATCAAGCTTCTGCTTCAGATGAGCTTGGTCTTGGTATGGGGCGCAAACAAACGTGTTGTTCGAATTGGTCGTATGGCCGGGCAGTACGCGAAGCCGCGATCGAGTCCTCATGAGAAAGTCGTGATCAATGGTGAGACTAAGGAGGTCCCCTCGTTCAGAGGTGACATTCTCAACGGATACCACCTCGAGGAGCGAGATTTGGATCCTCAAAGGCTTGTAAAGTATGACTGAGACCTTATTTCCGATGAAATATCTGAAAACTCATAAATATTCCCACAGAGCCTACCACCACTCAGCCGCGACGCTAAACTACGTGCGCTCCGCCCTCGCAGCCGGCATCGCGGACCTGCACCGGCCGCTAAATTGGACGCTCGGACACGTCAAGGACCCGCAGCTGCGAGCCAAGTACACGGAAGCCGTGCGCTTCCTGCAAGACATGCTGCGCTTCATGCACACGATCGGCGCGGACCGGAGCCCCAAGCTCGACACCGTGGACCTGTACACAAGTCACGAGGGCTTGCTCCTCGAGTACGAGGAATCGCTCACGCGGCTCGTCGAGAAGCCCGTTGTGCCTTTAGACGAGAGCACCGTCACTTCTAACGGCGACGGATCCGCGGGGGACGGGAAGCAGTACTACGACACCTCGGCGCACTTCCTCTGGATCGGGGACCGCACACGGCAAGTCGACGGCGCGCACGTCGAGTTTTTCCGTGGCATCGCAAACCCAATCGGCATCAAAGTCGGGCCCACGACCCCGACCCCCGATCTTCTCTCCCTGCTCCGGACCCTAAACCCACAACGCGAAGTCGGCAAAATCACGTTGATAACGCGCTACGGCGCGTCGAAAGTGCGTTCGCTATTGCCGTCGCATATCCGCGCCGTAGAGGGGTCCGAGTACCGCGGCCTATGTATCTGGCAGTGCGACCCGATGCACGGGAACACGCAGTCGACCTCGTCCGGGATAAAAACGCGGCGCTTCGGCGATATATTCACCGAACTGCAGGAGACTTTGCAAGTGCACCGCGAGGAGGGCAGTTACCTTGGCGGCGTGCACTTAGAGCTAACCGGGGACGCGGTGACGGAGTGTCTGGGCGGGAGCGAGGGACTGGATGAAGACGACCTAAGTACTAATTACACGAGCTTCTGCGATCCGAGATTAAACGAGAAGCAGGCTCTGGAGTTGGCGTTTTTGGTGGCGGATACGTACCGTCAGGAACGGACCGATTTGGTCCACCATTAGAAGTGGCGGGCTGGAGTCGTGCCGTCGATGGCGTTTTTCGGGGTGGGAGGGGAAGGCCGGTGAAAAATGAGGTGAGTTGCCTGAGTGCTCGACTTCCTTGGGAGAGGTGGATGAAAAATAACTTGGGAAAAGGTCATTTAGACCACTGACATGGTCCAAAATCATATCGCTGGGGTAAAATTAGAGCATAGTCCTTTGTTCTACAAGCGTACGCATAGCTTTATATAGGTACCTAGTTAAACAAACTAAAGCTTGAAGTCCGTATTTGATATGATCGAATCCTAGTGAGGAGTAATTTGCACCATCTCATTCGCCTCCCTCATGTTCAATATTCCTATTATCACTCCTACAAGAGCACAGCAAATCCAAGCACCATTAATTATAGATATCTTATATTATTATCACTAAGTAATAAGTTCTAAGTACCTCGAGTAATCACCAACACGCCCATCGCCGAGCACCCAAGGCCTCACCCTCTACACCCAAGCAATACGGTGCTCATTTAAGCAAGCCATAAGCCATACCATCCAGCCCTCAGAGCGTATAGCTCGTCAAAGCAATATGCGAGAATTTTCCACACCCCTCCCCTGTCCCCAAACACCCAGTAGTCACCTAAACGCCAAGCCTGAGCCCATTTTAAGCAAAGCAGAGGAGGGTTGCCACAGCCACCAACGCCGGCTTTGTATTCCTTTCCTGAACGCCAATCGCATGAAATGGAGTTTCTTCCCGCGAGGTGGCGCTTTCTAAGACATTACTTCTCCTATCGGATAACCCAACCATTCGTCCCGTCCCGCGCGCCCGCCGCACAGCCCCAAATGCAAGTCCCCGAATTTAGCAAAGCAAAAAGTTCCCAAACGCCTCGCCTCGTCGTGTCGGCATGTCTCAGACCTATATCTTCCTTACGGGTGATCTACCAGGCGATCCCTTCAACCCGTTCTGTTCCAACAGCAGAACGTTGGCTTCTGTGAGGGAATCGCCTTCGGGTAAGGAGTGCGACATCTGCGTCTTTCCGGGGTTCTTGTTGTGACGGCTGTCAGCGGCGTCGATGAGCTTATCATCTCTCAGCTGCATGGCTAGCTCGTTGCTGTCAAGTGACCTGGATGGCTGGGAGAGCCCGAAGGAAAACGGGTTCATCTCGTTCGATCCTTTCCGTGTCGTGATCGGTCTAGGTGTGGGGAGGTTCATGAGAGGGTCTTCCGGAGAACCATCCGGGTCGCGACGCGGTGAATGCTCCGATGGCGTTTTGGGGTTATATATCGACGTAAACCCAAACGTTGCTGGGGTGGGAATCCCTGTGCTGACGCATTTATCTGCCGATTCTGAACAGTCTGAGATGGATTGGTTGGCGGAGGAAGAGGATATCGAGTCTACTTTCCGACGCGTCTTGCTCCATCTCACCAGCATTCTCTCGAGCGTGTTGCTTTTGACAGGCTTAGCTAAGTAATCGTCCATGCCAGCTTTCTGACACTTCTCTTTGTCCCCCTGAATCGCAGAGGCCGTCATGGCTACAATGGGCACATCATGAATGTACGCCTTATACGGGATATGATGTCGAAGTATATGGGTACATTGGTACCCATCAACCACTGGCATTTGCACGTCCATGAGGATTATGTCAGGCTTAATATACTTGCCTTCCCTGCAAGCCTCGAGGTGCTCAAGAGCCTCTTTCCCATTCCACGCCGCGCAGACGCTGAAGCCAAGTTTCTTAATAGTCTTGGTCGCGATTTGTTGATTAACCGCGCTAGATATATCATGTTAGAAAACTGTGGATATGCTGGTTTGTCTAACCCTAGGGAAAAAAAGGCAACTTACTTATCCTCGACGACAAGAACTTGGACCTTGGCTCTTTCCGACTTGGGGAGGTCTTCCATCTCGTAGGCAAAGGGTGCCATCAAGTTACCCGGCCTCTTTCGGGTCCGTCTTGGTTTTTCCCGCGGTCCCTTATCTGCGGATGGTGGCCCTAAGAAGTGTTCGTGTTCGGAGCTATTACAGGAAACACTCATCTCTGATTGCAATCGCTCGGGTAAGCGGCCTAAATCGACGAGCCCGTCTCGCTGCGGATTTTGCGGCTTATTGAATGGTATCCAAAAAGTTGCGGTCGTGCCGCTCCCGACCGTTGACTCTAATGTAATTCTTCCGCGCATTAGATCAACGAGGTTTTTCGATATTGTCAATCCCAATCCTGTTCCACCAAACTTTCTAGCTGTAGACGCATCTCCTTGACTAAACGGTTGAAACAGGCGCTTCAAAACATCCTCTTCGATTCCAATACCGGTATCCTCAATAACAAATTTCACCTCTAGGGTATCATTCGTCTCCCTCTCTTTTAATACTGAAAATTTGACATAACCAATGTTTGTAAATTTGATGCTATTAGTGAGAAGATTTGTGATAATCTGTCGGACACGGCCGGGATCTCCAAGGACTACGAAGTCGTTCTCGATATCAGCTGCTATATCAGACCTGAAGTCTAGGCTTTTTCTCTCGGCGGCGAAACTCAGCATCTTAGAAACATCTTGTACCACCACGGAAAGAGAGAATTGAACTTCTTCAATGTCGAGGCGACCGGATTCGACCTTCGAGAAATCTAAGATGTCGTTTATGACCGTGAGTAGCGCGTTGGCGGATCGACTCAGGTTCTCCGCATATTCCCGCTGCTCTTCATTAAGAGGCGAGTCGAGAAGAAGTTCGGCCATTCCTATCACCCCGGTGATCGGTGTTCGAATTTCATGCGACATCTAGCAACAATGATCTGTCAATATCTGTACACATTTACACGCCCATACATATTCCCAAAGTGATGAAAAAGATCTACTCACGTTCGCCAAGAATTGACTCTTCAAACGACTCGCTTCTTTGGCTGCCGCTTCGTTGGCTTTCAATTGTCTCTTCTCCTTGAGTTGCACTTCGAGATCTTGCTCTCGCTTTTTCAGCTCGGTAACATCCATGATAACTCCGATGGCGCCTTTGATGTGTGACACGGTAATTTGATCATGCTGCTGAAATTTATCTACGTGCGGCAAGAATCTAGTACGATAATAGCTGTCATCTAGGTGATTGTCAGCAAAATCATGTACCGAAACGATACCACACTCGCATATATGCCTACCTAATTTGTGTTCGTGAACCGTCTCCGACGTCTGTTCGCCGGCTAACACGCGCTTCAACGGGTCGAGGAATTCGGGGAACTCGTCCAAGCGCAGATGCGGATTTAGGTCGGTGAACACCGTATCGATGCATTTCCCGACGTACATCCGGGGGTCAGTTCCGCCAAAGTCCTCGCCTTTTGCGCCATTCCAAGTCATCGCGCCTTCTAACATCGTAACTTTGAGATCTTGGTCTACGGCGAAAATCGTAGTTTGAGCGTGTATCAGAACACTAAGGAGTTGTTCTCTCGTTTGCTTCGCGACAACCTTCGCCTCGAGAGCTTCGTGCACGTCAGTGCAGGTTCCGAACCATTTTTCAATTTTACCCGTATGTTTATTTCTTAGCGGTAGCGCACGCCCTAACATCCACCTATACTCGCCTTCTTTACTACGGCATCGATACTCGGTCATGTATGGTTCCCCGGAAGCTATGCTGTTCTCCCATCGTTGCTTGCTAGCAGGTATATCGTCCGGGTGGAAAGCGGACTCCCAATTAATACCCATCGACTGTTCCGGCGAAAGCCCGGTATAGTCGTACCAACGACTATTGAAAAAATCATGCATTCCATCTGGCCTGGTAGTCCAGACCATTTGAGGCATCGTGTCACAGATTAGTTGAAACCTTTCCTTGTCTGCTATCCTGATCTCCGTAATCTCTTGAGCCATAGCGGTTACGTTACGACAAGTGATTATACCAGCAATAACCTCTCCCGTCTCGTCATCCGTAATTAGCTCACCCAACACATCGAATACAATACGAACATCCCTTTTCCTGTCATACATGCCAATTCTCCAAGAAGAAAAGGGCTTGCGCTCTCTCACGAGCACGGCGATAGGGAGTTCGGACGGGGTGTATTTTCTGGTAAAGTCGCCATCCCAAACTTCCCATTTAGGAAGTAGATCAAATCCATCCTGATAGGTATCTCCTGAAGTAGCCGTGAAGAGCTCCCGAGCTGCTCTATTCATGACGGGAGCGCTGCCATCTATCCACATGGAGAATATCGGCGTCTCGGTCTTGTCAAGAAGTGAATCCTTAATGATAGTCAACTTTTGTAGGTACGACGGAGTGCTCGACTGAGGTAGGCGTGAGGGGGGACCATGTGGAGGGAACGAGCCGGAAGAAACCGTGATAGAACAAGGGCTATCACCAAAGGAAGGGGAGCTCGAGGAGCGGCCAGAGCCGAGTGACGGTGGATTAGAGTTGAAAATAGATCTACGCTCGGCGGCTTCGAGCGTAGACGGCCGAGCAACACGGACCCGTCTAGTTGGCGGGGCAGGTGAGGGGGACGATCCTGTATTTGTGAAAGTTAGGGTGAAATAAGTCTGTTGATTTTCAATCTCCCATATTGTAATGATCATCTTCGCATATGTTTGATACTCGGATCTTTTGGATTTAGGAACTCCGGTAATATCGCAGTTCTTGGGTAGCACTACCACATCGACAACGGAATTTGTTGCCGGCTTACCCAGAACGCCACCGGAAGGTTCCGATCTCGCACCGCCCGCCGTAGATGCCGCCTCCCCGTTTGTGTGATTCATATTTGACGAGGTATTGTTCTCCTGTTTCGAGTCCATCTCAAGTATTAGCTCGTCGAGAAAAGATTCCCAAGAAATCCAAACCGGTCTCCCATCTTGAATCATGTCAATACCAATCTGCGAGAGTGTCTGCCCTCGGAGACTCTCGCACAACGTGGTCGGGTCGTCCTCCGGTGGAGGCGCGTCGCCAAACATACCCAGCAATTTTCCCATAGCTTCATTCGCCAAGACGACTGTCTTCAAGTTATTGAGAACCAACAGCGGCACGGGTAAGAATTGCATTGCGGAGTAAGCGAGCTGACCCGGCGAGATGAAAGGCATAGCTAACCTCAGAGGGCTTGCGGAGGCGGAACGCCTCTCCTTCATCGGCGACATGTTCGGCGTAACTCGCGGTATGCGAAGGGGAGGAACGGGAGGAGGGTCGCCATCCCGAAAACAAGGTTGTTGGTCATTTGGAAAGGCGGCGGGTCTGCAGTTCTCGTCCGAATACTGGTTCGGGGATGGGACGAAGTTTGGACCTGGACCTGGAATTGGAATTGGAACCGCAACAGGCGAGGATTCTGAGGTCATGGATACGGTTATGGAACTCGGGACGCTTAAAGTGTTTGGAGACGACATGTCCGTCGCGTCTGTCATGTCGCCGAAGCAGATGGCACAGTTCGAGGAAGGCCCATTAGCCACAACAGTTACAGCACACAATTTAGCCCGTACGTCGGTCGTGAATCATTAGGTAGTTAGAAGGGATTGGGTAGAAGTATCTCCAATTTCCAATTTCCGGTATATTTTCCAATATTCCCAACTCTTCCTTGCGGAACATCCGACGAAAGGGATTCTTAAGGTTTTCCTAGTTGAGAGGCCATGAATCGATCGGTAACACAGGTTTATGAGTGTATATGGGTGTATATGCAACGACCGGAGACGACGGTTAGTTATTAGAAGGGTTCTTGTAATGTTTAATTCCTGTCTAATGTCAGATCCACGCCGGCCAACGCACCATCCACGGGACTACGGCAGACGGTCTCGAACGTTCGGTAACACTAGGCCAAAAGAGAAACTACCAATGCCGTATTGAGGAACAAGTTTCTTAGGGGACTTGATTTGATAATTTGATAAGTGGGATGTGTAAGAATTGGAAGCGTGGGAAGCATGGGAAGCTTCCGGCAGTGTTTGTTCAACCCCTCAGAGAGTCGAGATGTCAAGATGTCAAGGTATGTGCATGCGAACAACGCCGCGGGGCAGACTCAAATTCGACTTGTTTTTGTTCGGGCAGAATTGTAAAACAGAGTTGCGGGATAGAGGAACGGGAGGAGAATTCAATTAGGAATTTAGGTCAATTAGGTTAGATTTGTTGGAGTCTAAGCAAAAAAAAGAATGGATCATTGTCGGTGTGCGGCATTGGATGGACCTACCTAAATGCAGCTCACTCAGCTACAGGCTCACATGCCGTACCTGGTACATCACCACGGTACGTATCTACACACTCTACACATAGTTAAATCCTTGCATGCCTAGAGCACCTTGTAGGAAACAATGGAGAAGAGATAGAAAAGATAGCTCGACGTAGGTAAAATGGGGAAAGAGCTTGAGCTTACCTGATACGGTTTGCCGGGAACTACGCCGTTATTAGTTAGAACCTTCTGATCTCGTGTCGTACAGGAGAATGCTTTCGGTTACCAAATGCGATCTTAGTTTGAGATTCAAGGTTTGCAAGGTATGGGATTCGTAAGTAGCATTCGATATAATACGATACCTAACATGCCTACCTACATAGCGCCTCCAATATCTAATACATACATGTAATTAGTGTAGTATGTAGGCCAGGTCCCTCGATTCCCAAAAGCTCTAATTGTAACAGGTCCGACTCCAACGGGAACAACGATATCAATTCAGGGTCCTACGCAAGCTACTGCGCAGGATGTTAGACCATATTAGGCGATCGAATGAGAGGCGATCGTTGGCAATTGAAAGCGGGACTGACAAGACCCTAGACGCTACCCTAGGCGATCTAGGCCACCTAAGACAACTACCGTACCCGGTACGAATCTAGAGTACTTGGCCAGAGTACCGCCGTGATTGGAGGATCAGGAAGAAAAGGTTACGGACTATCGACAGTACCCATCTGTCCAAATCCAGTCCATGCAAGGGATAGGCCATATTGAACTAAAACGACCTAAAGTGCTCCTAAACTGCTAGATTATTTACTCAAGACGAAATAGAATTTCGGTGACTTCAATCTGAGCCATTCATTACACGGCTTCGCCCGATGGATACCAACAGCATCGTAAAACGTGATGCTGTGGCTTGCCATCGAGAAAGCTCATAGTATCATGATCAGGACTTATACAGATTAAAAGCATGTACTGTTTCCCATGTACCTCTACATGCGATTTTCGTACAGGGGTTTCGAAATTTAGCGTTAGGTAGATCGATAGGCGGTTGCAACGGCCGCCATGTGGGATCAGCCCCAGAAATGACGTCGTGGTACCCTAATCTCCCGAACCGTTCCAGTATTTCCAAGCAGTTCCAGCGGTTCCCAGCTGCGCTCCAGCGTTCGTGCTTCACACCGTCAGCTCAACCTCGATTTGCCCGTCTAGCCACTCTCGTCAGTCCCGGTATATTAATGAGATGCGGCGTACACACCGTCGGTACTAAGCTGCTGGGATTAACCAGCCTTACGTGCTTAAGGATCAGCTTTTTGCCTCATTCTCCCCATCCTCCTCGCCCCAACCTCCAGGGTTGTATGTATCCCGCATCGTGATCATGCAACATGATGTATCCCTAGGCTAGACCGGTTAGCTGATATAGGAAGGAAGTGAACTAGCAATCATGCGCAGCAGGATCGAAGAGCCTTCTCGAAATATCGATCAGTCAGATTATATCAGCAATGTAACCACACGTGCAAAGCAGAGAATGAAGGAAAAATACAAACACGCCAGTTCTCGGATTCGGCATGATATCATAGCTTCACATATCGCAATCAATTGCCGCAAACCCGCAGGCTCCGGTCCACTTCTCTTCTCCATACACTAACTAAATGAAGTTTCTCGAGATGAAGATGGATATTCAAGATCTCGTAAAAATACCTAGATCAATTAGTTACTCGCATATATTACCTTAGTACTCCTCTAAAGGGGACCTAAATAGAGGAGACTTAGCCCAGAAACCCCTTAAACTAGCGTACGCCCCATTGGATGACCCATAGAGGCGGACCAGTCTATCGGGCGGGTTAGTTCGTGATAGATGGAGTAGAGATATGATGTCACTTTTGTACAGCGGATTGCCACCGATACATCCTAGGTAGGTGTAGTATCTATATTGTGAGATTGTACCTAGGCTACGTATATACTGGGTAGATGGCATGTAGCTAGCTAGGCGGCGTGGAGGTTCGACGGGGAGGTAACCCACGAAGCTCGCATCACTGAGTTGCGTGATGTCTTTAAATCCAAAAGAGTATCCAAGAAATTCATGAAAATCGTAATATAATCAATATCTCCATCATTACGATTTCTGCTTGACAGTTCCGCATAGATCGCAGGACCACCATTGTTTCTTCCGAACTCGTCCGCAAAACGAACACGTCCACGTTGGTGCTGGTGCAGGTGGTTTTGTAGAATACGGAACTGGTGGTCCTGCCGCTGATCTAGAACCCGGTTTTGAGGTAGAGGTATTTCGCTTATTCGCCGGCGGGGACTGAGTAAGATCGATTAATGCTGGCTGACTCTTTGTCGATCTCCCGCCGAGGTTTTGGGTGATCTTCTCGCCTCGTTCCGTGCCACACGCATCGCAACATAAGAAACTAGTCGGGTTCACCAGGGTACAGATATCGCATGTCCACGTAGATATTCCGTTCCCTCTGCTTACGCTCTTCTCTGATTTTTGTGATGATTTTGATGGTCTGGATGGGCCCGGGGCTGAGTTGGAAGAGTTACCGCCATTATCCCAAATTTGGATGCTAGAACTGGGAGGGATGTAGTTGTTGCCTTTCTTGGCCATCTCTTCTTCTTGCACGAGTTCCCATAGAGCTTGAGCAATCGCAGCATCGTTGGCAGCATCCTCTTCAGCTTGGGTTCTAAATCCAATTTTAGTTGCCGTATCGGCTATTTGTTGAATTTCATTTTGTGGTCGATTGTCATTCGCACAGCCTTTCAGAGAATTATTACGCCGTTCGACAGCGCCGACAATAACTCTTCTGATGTCTTGGCCAGGTCCCGGAGCGTTACCACCCAATCTTTGACCGGAGCCAGCGTTGAGTGTGCGACGTTTCTCGGCGGATGCGCGAGCCAGCCTACGAGCTTCGTCCATAGGTATTCTCCGACCACCGAGTCGATGGCCTGCTGACAAGAACCCTTCGCCAGTATAACCTTTCATAATAAGCGCCTCGTGTTCGTCTCGTAATTGATTCCATAACGCGTGGAACTTTTCGTCGTGTGGGCCGTGTACGTTATGCGCAAGCTCGTGGAGCATCGTGTCGACTACTTGTTCGATGGGGACGAATCGGTTGCGATCGGTAGGATACCGAAGTCGGAGACATATTTTATTCCCGCGACCTACATTTAGGCCTACCATCAATCATTATGTTAGTATACAAGTTATACTAATCCTTCTATATCCCTACCTAAAAGATTATGTTGCTCTGGATAGAATTCTGTCAGCTGTCCAACTCTCCATCCTCTTGCTCTCATCATAGGCTTCACCAAGGAAGCCACCTTTTTCAGAATATGCAAAGCCTCCTTCTCTCTCGGGAAGGTCGCCAAATGCACATATGAAAAAACCAAAGGATCTAATTCCGCCATTTTGACAGCCAACCGACTCGGGAGATTCGCAGAAACGTGAATGAAGGTGTGGGGAATTTGTATTTGTAGACACAAGTACGAAAGAAAAGAAATAATAAATCAAGAATTAAAAGTAGTGGGAGCCTGCTCGTCCGAATGAGAAATTGCAACTGCGATGCCAGAAAGCCATAACGTAAGCTCTTTTCATAAAACAAGCAGCCGCGTAAACTTCTAGAATTTACTGGTGGTCGTCGCTGACCAAACGCGCCACTGTACACGAAGTCAAAACGTTGCCTGGCGCTAATGAGCCCTGGAACTTATCAAGCATTTTCCAGTAAAAACGAAATCCTCGTTACGTCATATCCGTTAAACCACTATTTCGTCGTAACTGAGTAAAATTTACCCCAGTCACCGTCCGAACATTTAAGCGCTAACTCGCAGCATTTATCTTCATCAAACTTTGGAAGTTACAATCATATTCTCTCTTTCAATAGAATACACTAACATGGACTTCATAGATTCACAATACAATACAATATTGACCCTCTCACTACCCAGTCGCAACGGAGATGCGCCGGAGAAGAATACTTCGCAATCACAAGTACCTTATACCTCGAGCTATACAGAACACCAAGCCGTAACGTTTCAGTATATCTTCAGTCATTGTCCGATGGGCATAGGTTAATAAGTGGCTTAAGGTCTAGAACATATTTTAAACAAAGAAGCAGTGGCTCTGTACTTTCTTGACCTATCTCGACCCCTATTGTTTTCCTTCCTTTGTCTAACTATCGTCTCCCTCCCTTTTCCATGCTCCGTACAACAATTGTATCTTCTTCCTAGGGAGAGTTCCTTTGGATGATAGATTGTACTACAGCTAGGTTAATCGCATGTCCTACTTAGGCATTTTGGGATAAAAATGTTTGTTGATGAATTCATCTAGAGTCTTCGTGTTCTCCGGGGTGCTAGTAATCTCCCGTCTTCCTCGCGATTTTGCGTGTTCAGTTAGGCACCCGATCATCCATGGCGTGTCCGCTTTAATCTTTCAGCCCCCAAATATTGACGTGCATTTCGGGGTGAACTGGGGCAGCTGAATAGACTCGTCTCAAGTGAAATATACATTTTTATATAATGAATAAATCATATGGATATAAGATTGTTTTCCTATTACTTAAGAATTTTTTTGGAAGAAAAATCATCGAGGTTGATGTTATCGTGCTTATTCTCAATCGTTGACAATGCATACCTTTATATCGTAAGCTTATTAAAAAATCTATGTTGCACCTCAATAGACCAGGGTATTTCCATAGGTTTCAATCGAAAAAAAAAACCCTACCATAACATCAGATCTCCCATCTTTGAGGTCACCGCCAAAGGGATATCTCCATGGATATCAGCGCGCCATTATCAGACCCGGAGAGAGATTTTGTCTTGGCGGCCGCGCAGAACGGACAGGTTGACGTTGTTAGGGCTCGGCTAGAGGAAAAGCCCAGCCTGATATGGGCAACAAAACCAGCATCCGGGGAAACTCTCCTGCACTTGGCTCTAGCCAACAACAACACGGAATTAGCGGCCTTGCTACTTCAAAAAGGCGCCAACCCTGAGGTAGCGGATAGCGAAGGTTGGAAACCACTAGCGCTCGCAGCGAGGAACGGTCTACCGCTGCTACCCTTCGCTGAGCTTCTGCTCCGATATGGCGCCAACCCCGACTCCATCAATCTCCGAGTTAAGCAATCTGCGCTTCACCTATGTGCTGCAGGAGGTTTCCCTCAGTTAGCGCGAATCGTACTTGACCGCGGCGCGCAAGTGGATTTGGGCGATGTCTATGGCGAGACACCGCTTTTCAAGGCTGTCGTCGGGCAAAGCACCGACATGGTCAAACTCCTGCTACGATACGGAGCTAACCGAAACGTGCGATCCGCACAAGGAGTTACTGTAGAGAGCCTTGCGCACGGCAACGCAGATATTTTGCGGCTTTTGAGGTCGGCACAGGTCCTCTCTGGACCGAGAGTTGCCAGACAGGAGCAAAGACGTGCAGGGACGGAAACGCAAACACTTGTAGCACTGAATCCTGCACCTCTAGATGACCAGGCCAAGCTAGTTGCGTGCCATGCGTTCCAAGCCACCATCGTTGATTTTTACGTTAGTGAATCGGAGGAGAGAATCGAAAGGACGATGTCCGTCTACGAAATATTATATGGGCAGGGCGCTGAGGCTATCATGAAAAGAGCCAGTAGTGATGAGATAGAGGGCAACCCGTCTTTTCGGTGGTACCACTTACCCGCAAATAACGTAACGAGGCATACTTCCGATTTCTGCACGGGTAGGTTACTGACTAATTTAACAGATGGAATGGGTCGAAACACTCGTACGAAGACACTTTGCGGAGCGCAACCCGCGAAAGGGTCAATACACGGAACCACTCGCTGCTGATCTCGGAATGAGACGTACCTATAATGACCACCACCTCGTCTTCACCTCGAAAGGCTCTTTCATTCGACCGTTTTGCCGGAAGGTAAAGGTACGTTGAGGCCTATAAACCGCGCTCAGTTAGATGAACAACACTATGCTAACTAGCGAGATTGGAAGTCGTCGTCGAGTAGATCCGACACCGGGGTGGGTAGATACGTAGGGGCGTTTGTAGGTCTAATCGCGAATTTCTGCTCCGTTCCGAACTAATATTTAGTGCAGATACCTTATCTACATTTTGAAATTCAGGAAGACTTTGAAGCTATGTCGAAGGCTATCACCAAAGCGATCAATTCGTGGACTATTCCTCCGCCAACGCATGATCATATCCCAGCCGATGAGGGAGAAGAGCGACAGCCAGGTTCCGATAACTCGAGACTCGGCTCTAGGGATAGCAATAGCCGTCAAAGCCAATTACATGATAGGCACAGTGAGTTAAGCACTGATCAATCAACTATTTCTGGCAGACTTCATGATATCCTTTTTCAGGGGTATATGAAGCCTGGGCCAGGTGGTGAAGTGCCACCGCTGCAAATACGTCGCACACTTGATCACTACTTCTATAGTCACTTAGCGAGTACTTCTGCAAGAGATCGTGATCAGGTGATCCAGAGATACACATATGAGTTTGACAATGTGAATACCAAGATGTTCATGGTTGATCAGCTCTGGCTATGGGTGTTAGATGATGGTAAAGAAGCCGAGAGTAATTTCTAGTGACAATGCTAACTCTCGTATCAGATACTGTCATTAGCTGTTGCCCACTGCGGTGGGATTCATGGGCAACAGGCCAACCTGATCCAATGCTAGGCCAACAGCCAAACCCAGATGGCCCAAGAACGTGGAACGATTTTGTTATTAAACAGAACGATCCCCTCAACATTCACCAGACTGTTATCCAGCACCTAAAAAATGTTAGACGCGAGTCTATCACCAGTGTCGAGGATCTGAGTCGCACGATAACATCTGCGTGTCTTAATGCTTTCGACCACTACGAAATACCAGATGAATACCATTTCTTCGATTTCGTTGAGTATTCAATTGGTCAAGTGGTATGACATGCCCTCAAATATTTCTATCTATGAAATATATTGATGATGTCGCCGCCGCTAACACCACCCTAGATGGACAAGACCACCCAGTCTTTTGATAACTTCCAGAAGTTCTTAGGTACACCAGCCGCAGGCCACGAGCTCTTATCCGCCATGAACGTCAACAATATCGAAGTGGAGACAAAACTTCTAGGCGAGATTGAAGATATCAGAGATGAGCTGAGCATCCTTCGATTGGTACTCGAGGATCAGAAGCGCGTTGCGGAAGAACTAGATGCCTTACTTGGTCATCAAGGACGGTCTGATGATGTAGAAGACGCTCTTGCTGGTGAAAAGAGCTACTACACTCTTAAGAAAAACCGGGTCCTTGAGAACCACCTTGCCAGAATCGATCGAATGGAGGCCTTGACGAAGAGATCTATTCAGTCGGTACGTAAACAACTGGTACCAATTCAATTAACGGGGATCTCTGACTCTTCTTAGATTCGCTCTCTCTTGAAGCTCAAACAACAGCAAGCTACTTTATCCGAGGCAAAATCCGCCCGGGAGCAAGCTGAATATACGTCGCGACAGACTAAACTTGCAACACAATACAACTTAAAAATTGCGCAGCAGCTGACACTAGCTCAACAGCAGGCTGAAGAAACAGCTAAACAGGGCAATGTGATCTTACTCTTCACCGTTGTGACAGTAGTCTTCGTAAGTCCGTTTGACAACGTACGAAGATCGGTACTAATTATTTGGGAAGCTTCCACTATCATTCATGACCTCCTTTTTCACCATCGAGATCGACGTATTTCCCTTCGATGACCAGGGGAGGATGCCGATTGGTTATATCTTGGGAATTATTTGTAATGTGCCCATCCCATGCCTATGGATTGCTCCCGGGTATGCTAATCGAAACAACAGTATCGGTCTCTGCAGGTGTTTCTATCCCCTTCATACTCCTCGCCTTCAATTTCGATAAGGTATTCAATTGGTGCAAGTCAACTATAATGTGGGCAAAGACGGCACGCCTCGTTCTAGGTCTCATGGCCTCCGTAATTCTCATCCTCATAATTGCTCTCGCAGTCACTCTATCTCAACCAATTGATGCGGGGATAAAGGCGGGTGTAGGCATAGGACTCGGTCTCCTCGTTGTTATCGCATTAGTTTTCCTATTCATATTGAAAGGATGGCATCCGGGCCGTCATCGTAAGGAGTGACAAACCTAAATAATCACCTATATAATAACTATTTCATTCACGTTAATAAATGAAAAAAAGAGTCGCTCACTCATCCATCTTCCTCATGTATCGTCTCCGCGTATCCCGATTGCATCCTATTGGTTCGATGGACCCACGCCGTTGTGTTTCGTCGCCTAGCAGCCCTCTCGTGATTTTCTTGCCCAGCCAAAATGCGAAATATATCGAGATAGATGTCTGCAGCTTGTGGCTGCTGTGGTGCGGGTCGCCGTGGTGGCTCTGGTATGTCAATGTGGATTCCGGGGTCCTCTTCTGCATTTGTGTCATAATTGGCCGGAGCTGGTTCATGATCCGGGGCTGAGAAAGATGGCAGCCACGACTTGCTCAAACGACGTCTTTCAATAGCGAAAATCACCATGCCCCCAAGCGCGAAAACGAGATTCATCCAAGCTAATGCGATTCCCTTGGCACCAGTGTGGCAAACCACGGTTCCGAATGCTAGGACGCTCGTGATTGACGTGAAGATAGCGCTAGATAGGTGTTGCCAGATCGCGACGTTGAAGGCCGCAAACACCACCAAAATGCTCGAGAAGCTCGAGTAGAGAACGTAGTAGATCATCGATAAGGCTTTGTGGAGGTATTTGGCCACGCGCTCCGATCTAGGAGCCATGATCGCGTCGCATGTGGCATACAAAATGGGTAGGATGAGATTCAAGAAGGCGAAGATGAATGTTATAAGTCTGTACAGAATTCATTAGATGCTGATTATGGATACTAAGGTAACGGAGACGTACAGAAAAATCGATGTGACGGCCTCCGTCTGAAATTGATTTCCAGCCCATATCAAGTTTAGAGGGTCAGTCTGAGAAGCATCATCCAAAGTCCGGATCAGGTTCAATGTACTAGTATCACAGATCCACGAGCCAGAGTCTGTCCTCACGCAGAGTCCAAAATAGCCCACCCGGACTTCCTGAATGCTGCTTGCATTGCTGGTTATGTCAAAGGCGGCTGACACGGTCGCATTGTCAGTAGTATCTGGCGCGGAGAAAGAGCTGAGTTGATAGGAGAGGGATATGATATAGATATCACTTAGTGAGGTTGTAGTGCATCCCGTAGTCAAAAGACCTTGGTTTTCCAAACTTTCAGTACGGGAGCTCATAGTATTGGCTCTCAGCGAGACAGTCATTGAGTCACTAACCTGATAAGACAACAACCACAGCGAACATAAATGATCTCATGTATTTACCGATCCATTGTATGACCTGTTTCAAAAGACCCTTGGACTTCCCATTGTTCTCATCAGCTGCAGTAGTAGCAGCATGAATAGAAGGCTGTTGTGATGATACTTCTTGACTGCTATGAGGTCGCCCGGTGGATGAGGGCGGCATTTCCTCAAGACTCACACATCAAAGCTCTCAAGCAAGATTATATGATAGATATCTGCCAGAAATCACATTATATACATAGTAATCCTATGTAGATTGGGATGAGGCAGGCTGATCTGCGCGTGAGATTTCATCCCAAAATATTGGTCATGTGATGCGAACACTCATCCTGTCACGTGATAGATATATTCCTCCGAGACACGTGACTCATTATCGTGAACAACACGTGATTCAACGTAGGAAAACAGATGCAGTCAGCTCCATTGAGAAATACCTCATGAACACTAAAGATAATGTTCTTTCCGCTTGAAACTACGTGAGTAGCCAAAATTGGAAGACACCTCAAGAATATATACAGAGTCTTGGCAACCTAAATCTTGGAGAACCCTCGATCTGGGGTATGTGACAAGGGATCCACCCACCACCACCTCAGCCTTGGGATGGAATCTGGTAGATTTTCTTTCGTGATGAAGCTTCTCGCCATACAAATTGGGAAATCTTCTCATCGGCGCCATGTCTGAAGAACAGCCAACTGATGAAGCGGTAGAGAATTTAGGGGGAGGATTCAAGATCGGATGGTACCGATATATTCCATTTCTTGGATATCATCATCTCGTAATAATAGTAGGAAGTTTTCCTACTCTTTTCTTGAGTAAGTAACAGTGATGATCTTCAGCCAGACCGACCCGTGACGCTGACCTGTGTGGGACAATTTTTTTAGGTCTTGTCCTTGCAGGTTGTGCAGCAACTGGAACAATGCAGAACCTACGCATAGCATCTTTTCTATCTCTAGCTTCACCGCCGCAACCAAGCGAGCTGATGATGAATGAAACACTTACTAGCTATATCTTTGATTTGGTATTGGAAACATCCTCTCTCAATGTCACTCGCGTCGAAGAAGTCCAAGCGGGGTACTTCTCCATGTGCGCGAGGCTCGAGCCAGGAGGGTGGCAATGCGGTATCAAAACGCCTACTGCCTTAAGTTTGGCCGGAACATCTGATCCGCTCGGGTTAGTTGATATGGCTCACCAATTTCGCACGAAAAACATCACGCCAAGCCTTATGTAGGGTTTCCCTTTTTCAACACTGCCCTCCTGAATCTAGTATAAGCCCTCTAATAATTATTATCAGTATACTCTACATGATACTCAATCTGGTTTTCGTCTCGATACTCTTTTGCTTTCCTGGCTGGCACGAAGAAGAAGATTCCGACGGGAGTGTACGCGATGTCAAACCATTCCCTCAGCGAACATTAGTGCTTTCTGCTCTCATGATCAGTACTGCCAGCTCCCTTTGTCTATATATAGCCGTCGCATGGCAGCACATTGCTACCGTTACGGCCGCATCATCGGTTCAGGGGCTGAGGTACGGGATAGTTGAGGTAGATACTGGTCGTACTTCTGCTGTGTTTTCATGGCTCAGTGTCTTCATTTCGTTCTTGTGTTCTTTCGGCATGAGTGTCGTCATCCTGTCAATCGAAGTCTTAGAAGCCCTAGCAGATTAACCTCGAAATAGCTACGTTTTGAAGAGAGGAATATAAACTCCGTAGCAATCAACCCTGATTTGAAGTGACGTTCACCAAGCCGCTATCTTGTACGGCTAGCGTATATGCACCATGACACTATATATATTCTATCTACGGACTATAATTGAACCGGATGTAAGTTAATCCAATGTTTCATATAACATGTCACTGATCGTCTAATTTGAGGATCGCCGTTGAGATCGTGAGGTGAAATAGATACAATATAGAATCTAGCGGTATGCAGGTCTTCGATGACCACCTACATAGTACGCAGTGCCAAACGAGGGATGAGTTAAACATATTGTCTAAGTCATGAAGTCTCATTCGGAGAACGACGCCACATCATGTCTCACGCTCCCGGCAATTGTTGAATACAATTTCAAATATGAATACGATTTCAAATATCATATTAAGGAAGTCTTTCTAAGAAAAGATAGCCCCTTTTCGCTTCACTTTACAGCTCCAGCTCAGTTCCTATTACTCATTCTCATTTCTCACTCCCACCCTTCATTTTCCTAACCCAACCTGATCCTATAGTGAAAAAACTCTCCAATTAATTTTTCCCACCATCGATCTTTCTGTAATGGGGCAAACCAACGACCAGACGGCTACGGTCTTCGTACCCCCGGATGGGGGCCGCCGGGCGTGGCTCGCTCTTGCTGGAGGCTGGCTTTGCCAATTCTGCTCCTTCGGCTTCGTCAGTGCTCTAGGGACCTTCCAAATGGTATACAAGACGGAAATCTTGCCTGAAAAAACAACCTCGGAGATCTCGTGGATACTCACAATGCAACTCTTCCTCATGTTCTTCCTCTCCCAGCCGATTGGGCTTGGTATCGACATGTTCGGTCCTCGTGGTATCCTAGTTCCCTCTTTGGTGTTCTCAGTAGGCGGCTTAATCGCGCTGTCTTACGCCACGGAATACTATCAAGTCTTCCTTGCTCAATCGCTCTGTTTTGGGCTCGGCGCTGCGGGAGCCTTCGTATGTGGTTTAGTGGTCGCCGGACAATACTTCGAGAAGAAGAGAGCTCTAGCGATAGGGATCGTGTCAACTGGAGGTTCATCTGGTGAAGTTTCAACCTTCCATCGTGATCGTTTTGTCGTGATTGTTTTCGTGCTAATACAACTTAGGGGGTGTTGTTTTCCCCATAATGCTGGCTCGGCTATTCGACGAGATCGGTTTCGGGCCAACTCTTCGGTGGACGTCCCTTTTCATCGGAGTGCTACTAGCTATCGCATGTGCCCTAGTTTCACCCGCTTTCCCCGCGAAAGGGTTCGCTGGGAGGGGTTCATTTATTAGTTTCGCGGTTTTCAGAAAACCTAAATACGTGATTTTCGCAGCAGGTTCATTTCTCTTCTTCTGGGGCCTCTTCGGACCCTTCAATTATCTTCCTCTGTTTGCCGGCGCCGACGCCTCTACGGCAGGCGTTTCTATTTACACACTCTCTATCATCAGGTGGGTGACCTTACAAATGAATATTCCATAAGTGAAAAGCGCTAATACGTCGGATCCTTAGCGCAGCATCAATTCCAGGACGTGTCTTACCCACCATGATATCCGACCGCGTGGGTACTATGAAGACTACCACAGTAACATGCTTGCTGACAGGCGTCGCTATACTCGTTATTTGGCTCCCTATCAACTATCATAAGTCCCTTGCTGGGCTGGTTATCTTCGCTATCTTCTTCGGGTTCATTTCTAGTGCTTTTATATCGCTCACAGTTGTGGCACTATATGAAATCACTGGCGGAGGCACGAGTGACATGGGCGCGAATCTCGGCACCTACTTGGCTATCGTTGCGATATCAAGCTTAACAGGCCTTCCAATACAAGGAGCTATAGCAAAGAACCCAGACGGAACCGACTTAGCTGGGCTAATAATATTCTGTGGCGTGGTGATCTTGGCTGGTGGTTTATTACTTGTGTGGGGGACGGTCCTACCTACAAAACGTTTGAAGCGAACTCAAACGAAAAATAGGGGGTAAGACGAACCACCAAAGAATACATCCTAGCCAATGATACTTCTTCACTCTAATATTTCCATCTAATATTTCAACATGATTCCAAGTTAGCAAGAAAAAATATCTAATATGCTACTTTGCGAAATACAGATAGGGGACCCTCTCCTTCAAAAGAAGCCGAGCTTTAACTGGGAGCCGCAACCCCGAAAACAATAATCCCACCTACTAGGTAGGCAAGGTCTTTAAATTTTGACGAGCGAAATATCATTAGGCTATATGAGAACTAAAAGTATAAGAAACCGCTGACATAAGCTAGATTGGATCAACTACGTTATGTTGATATAAAATTTCCATGACAAGTGCTGAGATAACGTAGACGAGATCTACTAAATTGCCTCGCAGCAAGAGTCTACACTCTACCTTTGAAAAATACCCAACACTGAGTCTAGAATGTCGGTATGCCTATGTTCAAATTGAATTTATAAGAGAGATTATAGATGATGGGAATCAACGGCGATTAAACATTTCACGAAAGACAGTTTAAGTCAAGATAAGGCTCGTCGCTTGAGTAAGCCTAGAAATTCTAGAATGTGCTATTTATTAAGATATCATATATTGCAATAGATCAATTCATCTAATTATTTTTACACCAATTTTCACGAGTTTAACATGTGACTGGGTACCTGCTCGAGGAGCGACGAGTCTCTTCACCTTAGAAACGCCATGATCATGTTTAGGAATGAGACCTGTGAACTACAAGGAAACTAAAAGTCTATCGACTGGTGAAAAGGCTCAGATAATTAACAAGGAAATACAATTCACTCTTCAAAAATTCTAACAGCGTATGTCAGGAGATATCAAATTCGACCTAGACGCTTTCGAATCGCTACCTAAGTCCTAAGTACATACGGCACTGGCGGGACCAATCTAACCAACACCACAGGAACAGTAGCGAACCATTGTTGCATTCGGCCTTATTTCACAGTCCCTATGCCTCAACAAGACTATACAGATTACAGCGATATGCAAAATTGCGATGTAAAATATATCTACCTACCTACCTACCTGTCTATTCTTCGCAAGTCGGGGAGGTCGGTGTGGCTCCGGGGAAGGTCTACATAGCCACTTCAATGATCATATGTTGGGGAAGCTTCACTCAGGAAATTACTCTCGAGGTATTTAGCTAACCTAAGTGTAAATATAGGAACACAAGGTACCTAGCTGGATATTAGATCGTCCGATGGACACACATTTAGCGTATCATTTGTATTCTAAACTCAATTGAAAATCTTAGCAGACCACACGCCCTTGATATGGGACCACTAGGTTTCCATATATAAACTGGAGAGGGCTAGTAGAATTATGGGGTGCTACCCTTAACACCTAGTACCGTAAGTAGGCAGCGAAAGGGATGGGAAGCTTTCTGGAATAGGACATCCCGAGCTCGTGTGGGCTTTGAGTCCTCAGTTCCTTGACGCCATGACCGAGTAAGGTCCACATCGGTGGCTCTGTTCTCCCAATTTGGGGAACAAGTGCGATGGATTTCTATTGCCCACGGTTAATATTTACTACGACAGAGCAGTTTTCAATCACATTGCAACATCTCCCCTTTATCCAATGCGCGACAGGTGAACTAGATTATGTGAGACATATTATGGAAGCTCGTGAAGACTTTCCGAACTAGTTGAACCGGACTGATTTCACCGTATTTCGATATCCTATAAGCGTGCGTGGATTGACAAGATGGGGGTCCTTTGGGGGGTCAATAGTAAGGTGCCTTATCATATATAGTTGTTGGAGAAGTTGTGGTGAACGTGGTGAATCAATTGCGGCTCGCTAGATAATGTCATATATAAATGGCTTGGCGAGATATCGTTTAGACTGTGAGCGGGTGAGTAAACCAGATAAGAGATGATGGGGGTTTCTAGGGTCCAGGCTCGGCGTTTCAAACATCGAAATATAAGAGAATGGACGAAGGTATTTGGACCGGTTATTTGTGAACGGAGTAAAGATATGTGATAGTTTCGAAAATTGGTATCGCTGCGCGTCACTAGATAACGGACAACGAGGCTAGCAAGGCTGTTTTATGAGGAGTCGTACTGTATTACGACCCCTACGCTTGCGTGCATCGTAGCTTATGAGGTCGCAACCCGCTACTGTGATATCGAGCAGGGGATTTTCGATCTTATGCCGTCATTTGGAGATCGACAGGGATTTTTCTGGCCTAGGGCGATGGCTCCACTAGACAAAGTCCGTGTGCTTCGTGCCCGAAAGCAGAGACGCGCGTCCTGGGGAGGACAGACGCAGTCCCTTGTCAGCCTGTTTAATGAGCCCGTGTGTAAGTGTGTAAGCGTTAATTCGATGCGTCGACGCTACTATTATCACTACCGTCCGCTCTAACTACTCCTGTACTTACCTCATAGTAGGCTAGGTGCTGGAATAGTTACTATCTGACTGCGGTCTATCCCGTGTTGCGCTATACAGCTAGATCAACACTGTCAGGCTGTTGGTTGGAATAATGCGTTGCTTTCTGACAGTTTCTGGCAGCGATGTTCGGTAAGTGATGCGATGTTGGTCGAAGTAGCGGAATATCTAGTAGGTATTGTACCTATCTATATCCATGCCTACATGTATTACCAAAGTTCGCTTAGACGGCAAGCCTCGGGACCTTGAACAGACCAAGAGTACCTACTTTTCTACCTACATACCTAGCTACAGCATGTACCTACATAAACCCACACAGATGACGAACCTCTCTTGGCGGTGGACGGATGAGTTGTCTCGGCCGCCTGGGTCGGCTCAATCCGAGAGAGACACGGCGTCTGCTGGTACGAACATAGGACATACCCAATATTTCTTCGTTAATCGTAGTAAATGCGATTTCATTTCATGCCGTGGTGTTCGTCCGATCTCTCTGGTCTGGTTAGAAGGAATCTTCATCCTTGTTTCGGGTATATGAGGTCTGGTAATGACGAGGAGGCAATTTCGACGCGATCGATGCATTGCGGACCGGACTCTAGTTGGCTTGATAATGTTACATGATATACGCCCGTAACTACCATGTACATACAGCGTACGTGCTGTACATGGTATGTATGTGTAAGTCAGCCGCAGATTTTCGAATTAGAAAGGACTGCCAAGCCTCAAAGCAGAGAGGATATATGAAGAGCCGAAGCAGGCAACGTAGCATTATCCAGGAAGAGAAATGACTAGCTTAGCAAATCACCGGACAGGAATGGTGGGATTCGACGTTCGAAAGCTGTGGCAAAGCTGTCATTGGCCAGAAACACGCAAGTCTCTCAAGAGGGGGGAGGGACGCGCAATCAGCCTCGACACTAAAAAGGGGAAGCTAACTAGAAACACACCACGAGGCGGTAGACTCACGCGTGATCGACAGCCTCTCCGCCAATATCTCGCAGCTATCTCATATCGTCATACGTACGTGCGAGAATTGAAGAAGGCATTTGGAATTTTGTTTATCACGATACGTAAAGACGAAAGTGGGTAACGACGGCGATCAGGTTTTAAGCCTGCCGGGGCATTTTGCAAGGTGCATTGCGAGGGGTTTTGAAGATATTCCAAGGGTATTTCTGAGGGCATTCTTTGATCAATCTCTCACGTAATCCCAGACAATTGAGATACCGTGGTGGGCATCAGCGAGTGAGCCCAGATGAATCGACTGACCAGTCATTTTGCGGCTTGATCCAACGGTGACAATGGTGACATACACACCACGGCTGCACGGGCACATACGCACGCCCCATGCAGAGGAAATGCAAAAGAAAAAGCTTCGAGGCTCTCTAGAATCAGAGCTGGAATGAGTTTTGAGTAACCCACAGCTTCCCACGGGTTCCCACAGCTTACTTCGCAGCTTGTTGGACCGACACGGTGCGACACGTGGGAATCCTAATCCACGTACAACTCATTCGCGTAGTCGGGCCGGGGGGTTGTCGAGTGACAATAGTGAATTTAAGCTTACCGCCTTGCCGCCGCGTTGACCGACGAGGTTTTCAGTGGCGCCGTGGAGTTGGGATTTCTTGGGGTCCTCTCGGGTTACCGAAAGGCCGGTTGACTGGCGTTGTGTCGTATCGTAAGTGCCAGTGTGTTAGGTATCAGCCGTCTGAGCATTGAAGGGACATTGACACATTGACACTTGATTCAGAGGTGAGGCTGAAAGAGGAAGAACGTGACATCGGTGCTTAGACTTGCAGCGATGACCTCAAGCTCAAAGCCAGACCTGATCAGCTTAGCTCTTTGTTCAAATATTGATTTTTTTTGCAGTCGGATCTCGAGCATCCGTGCTCAAAGATCGGACCAGTTACAGTTGCTGTAGTTGTCGTACGTGGTTCAGGTGGTTACGGTTATTGAGCAGAGGCCAATGAACGATTTAACAATAGTAACAATGACGACGTTGCTATTGAGCGACAAAGCCAAGATTAGACATAGACGTATCGGCCAAGTCCGCATTCGCGTTCTGTTATCCATATGGATGTATAAGGAAAATAATAGTGAACATCAATCGGCAATCGAATGGCAATTGAATGGTGATGAAACAGAAAAATCTCGGGAGGATCGAAAAGCTGGTAACAACCTTGGCCTGTAGGTACTTGGTGTACCTCGCGCTTGCTCAGTGAATAACCTTGAAAAATCCAAGACCGGAAGTAGCACAAATACCCACAAATGCTCGAAGGCGGTGCAAAGCTAGTAGAAGCTGCGGAAACCGCAGACGCTGCAGACATTTGGAGAATACCAGACACACTAACAGACTCTGGAAGACTGCCCAGCACCACCCCGTTCCTCACTGGTTCGACTGGTTCCAGTTGCCCAGGCCGCCTATCGACGACCTAGTTTCAGCCACGATCAGCAAGCCACGCCTCGTCATCGCCTCCACAAAAAAGGTTACAACACCTCGGATGCAGAACGGAACTGTAAATTGATTCTAATGCCAACGTTACTTGCAACTCTAAACGGTATTAGCTAAGAGTGTAGTGTACAATGCCATACAATGCGATCATGGATGATGTATGGATGGTTTAGTACGCGGCTATGATGATATATCTGATATACATCTGTGCGCCATACACACACGTGTCTACCAAGATTTGAAAAGACATCTATTGAGTAATCCAAGTAATATCATCAAGAAGGTAAAGACCGAAATAAGAAAAAAAAGAAGCATGCGATCTAGTTAAAATGAAGGGGTCCAGAAGGTACGTGGATGGTGGATGGGAAAGATGGAAAATCAAGAGAAAAAAACATACTACAGGTACCACGGCGCATGTATTTTGAGAAAGTATTCCAGGTACCCTTGGTAGTTCGCTCTGACCCCACTCAACATGAGCAAATCTGTGTTAGATGATTGGGGGAGAAGGTCTAGGAGACGCGCGTTCACGCTTTCTCTTCTGCGCCCTAGTGCGCTTTCTGCCTCGAAAGTACTGTACCGGCGCAGCCCGTTTTAGCACCTGCACTGTATTTAGTACAGGAAAGTGCAGGCCATTTGCAGGCAATTGCAGGGGGATTTGGAGGTAGGAACCAATTACGCTCGTGCCTAGCTGGTAGCGGGCGGAGAAGGCCTACGCAGCCTACGACAAACCCTGCAGCAGGTCGTTCCCTTTTCCTCTCTTTTTCTTACCTTTTCTTACCAATGTGTCCTGAACCATCCCTATCCGGGACTACGACTACGCAACGCACTTACATGCCACTCTGCCACTTACAACGGATACAACGAATCCCGCTCCACTGCCTATCATCTCCCATCTCCATCATTTCCCATTCCCTAACAACCTTACAACCCTTACAACCGTGACGCTCCTTGCACATCTGCACCGTCTGCACCATCTGCACATAGCACATAGCACATTGCACTTATTGCACTCCTTGTGAACGCCCACACACGCCCACACACGCCCCCACCACTTCAACCACTTTTACACTCTCGACACTTACGAAAGAAGTACGGTTGTAAATTCATAATCCCCATCCACAACACGTACTTCCTAGGACTAGGCTACAGACCTATCTAATCCATCCTTCGACCCAATCCTATACCTTGTGTATCTGCCTGTACCTAATAATCCGTATTCACCCATCCATCTTTCCGCTTTCCGATTTCTCGCCTTGCTTCTCCCTGCCGCCTATACGTGACATTGTCCCGTCCACTCTTGTCCAGGAACCCACGACGACAACAGCGCCAATAATAGTGACAAAGACAGCGACAACTCTCTGTCTCCAAGGTAGTCGACGTTGACCAAGTCCGTCATCCGCTCTTTTTTACTCGACTTCGACTGCGCGACGGCGAAAAAGGGGACACATCGCTTGTGTATAGGATCGCTCGAAGAGGATAGACGAGGAGGATTACACTATAGTACGACACAATTAGAGGAAACGACACACGAATGAATGTTTAGCCATCGATGATTATGGGGGATTGATTGACTGCCGCTGCCGATTTGCCTTGTTCGACGAAACGAACCCCTCGCGCTTTGGTGGCGACTGATTTTTTGGAAAGGGGGTCGTCGAGTCCACATCATCATCAGCGCTCCAATTTGCTGACGAATTCTAATCGCCCGTCTCCGCGTAATCAAGGGTTGGCCTAATCTTGGCTCGAATCTAATAATCCAGCATCTCCTAACCGACAGCCCAGTCGGCTTAGTACTCATCCTAAGAATATACGTTGTAAGAACAACCTAGTAACATTGATCTCGAATTATCCCGTCGTTCGACGGTTAGACGAAAGATATCATAATGGCAGGCCGTAGCGACGGCCCTGGAGGCAATCGGGGTGATTATGGAGACGAATGGGCTCGGGATTTACGGATTCAATTCGAACAGCTCTTAAGATCGAAACGATTAAACGAATTCGAACAGTCGCGAGCGAATCGATCACGCCTAGACTCTCCTGGCCCTCGACATCAAGCATCGTCGGCTAACCTCCAAGCACAGTCGGCATCGCAGTCTAGCGGTAGCAGACCATCAACATCATACGGCCATAGCCATCCTTCTCCCGCCGCACCACCATCATATTCCTCACTCAAGAACCTACCGAAGATCCCGACGCCACCCGCTCCCCATGACCGAGACTCACAGCAATTCCGTAGTTTGCTCGTATCATTATCACTGACACCGACAAAGTATGAGAACCCTGGTCTTCTTGACGAAGCGCTCCAAGTTATACCCTTGGAAAGAATATATAGCGAAGCCGAGGAGGAATCTCAAGTATTGCGGGCTCAGGCTGATAGTATGGGTGATGGACGAAAACCCGATTGGGGCTACCAAGATTGCGTGATTCGGGCGTTATTAAGGTGAGCAAAGTTCACTTATTTTTGTCCGAACTTCCCAATTCTTGGTTGATCTATATTCTAACGTCCCATTTTATAGATGGTTCAAGCGATCATTCTTCAGCTGGGTTAACAACCCGCCGTGTCCCGTTTGCATGTCGCCAACCGTCGCGAGAGGCAGGACACAACCGACTCCCGAAGAAAGCGCTTGCGGAGCGCTACGGGTGGAATTATACGAGTGCTCTAACCAAGCGTGCCGGTCTTTCGAGCGATTCCCCCGATACAGCGACGTTTGGCGGCTATTACAGACAAGACGCGGCAGATGCGGCGAGTGGGCTAACTGCTTCTCTATGCTTTGCCGCGCAGTCGGTAGTCGTGTGCGCTGGGTCTGGAACGCCGAAGATCACGTATGGACGGAGGTTTACTCGGAGCACAAGCAGCGATGGATCCACGTCGATGCGTGTGAGGAAGCTTGGGATAACCCTCGACTGTACACCGATGGTTGGGGCAAGCAGATGTCTTACTGTATCGCTTTCAGCATAGATGGCGCTACCGACGTCACTCGTCGATATGTACGCAAGAGCGAGCATGCGCTCGAGAGGAATAAGTGCCCCGAAGAAGTCATGCTCTATGTTATGCAGGAGATCAAGAACATTCGACGCGCAAACATGAGCAAGGAAGAACGATTCCGATTAGAGAAGGAAGACTCTAGGGAGGATCGTGAACTCCGAGGCTACGTCGTCGCTTCAATCGCTCAAGCAGTCACGCGCATGGTTCCGGTCCCGGGACCTTCGACCTCAACATCTACTGCTAGTCGACCCTCCGGTTCTTCGAACGATGACCAGAAACTTCCTGCCGAACAACCGGCCCGACAGAGTGGGAACGCGGAATGGGTTGCTGCTCGCGGAGAGAATGGACGACGTAATCAACAATTTCAAGACCCAAGGAACCCGCCCCGATAATAATTATATTTTATCGACTACCTAAGTATCAACACAACCGATACAATCTACACAACCTACAGAACGACGAACTCTACGCCGTCCACTAATTAGACGTAACGGATTATATACCCTAGCATTTATTACACATCGGCCGGACATTTATCTGACTTCAAGATCATGACGGACGACGTATTACTGAATCTCATTTGTCTAATACTATTTCTAACCACCGCGATCGGAAGACGTCGACCCACGACTTCGATAGCGCCATGTACCGCATACGTCGTTCTCATTTGTGGCCCGCATTTTGAAACTCTGGTATAAAAACCGCCCGGCGCAACGGACCTTTTTGGGGGTTTGGTAGCATTTATACACATTTTGTCATTTTATCTCAGGGGAAGGGGATGCGGAGAACACGGGTTTCTCCCCTCCCTGGCGTTCAGGTTAAACAGCATGATTGGATTGGAGGGAAACGGGTTGACGAAAGAAGATGACGGCCATGCCCGGACTTTTTGGGGGGAGGGCGTGGGAAATCTCGTGTACTATCAAAAGGGGGATCTGCGTAGCCTGGAAAGGTACGGAACGGATCAAGCCCGAACGGAGTGCCCGTCGACTATGTTATTTATTTTTTTTCTATTCGGCCAGCGGAGGGCCAAGTCATATTATGCATATCGTGCCGTTAGAAAGCATCAGCAAAGGCTCATAATAGACTTTTATCGTTGGTGCAAACACTTACAAAATCAATTGGTCTTCCCCCTTCCGCATTTTTGGAACG
Source organism: Annulohypoxylon stygium (assembly GCA_003314315.1). NCBI lineage: Eukaryota > Fungi > Ascomycota > Sordariomycetes > Xylariales > Hypoxylaceae > Annulohypoxylon > Annulohypoxylon stygium. Next base: position 253,701 of record QLPL01000023.1, read on the forward strand.
TGCTATGTGCTGGTGACGGTTTATGCTTACTATAATGAGATATAGGTCTTGGATACGATGTAGGTCACATCCGTCGCGGCGGGATTGGGAACCGTGGGATGCCGTGAGCAGGCGGGCTGGTAGGTTGGTTGGTTGGTGCCGTCGCGTATACGTGTCGCCAACGAAACGGTCTTGAAGGCTCTGGGCTGCTACACCTTCGAAGGGAGAGTAGGAGAACGCGGGCCAGTGGATGGAAGAGGGAGAGCGAACGGGTTTTAGGGTTGGGCTTGGCGGTGTCCCGAATTGGTCGCGCGGGCTCGGAGGGGTCGTATTCGCCAAGACGGGTTGCGTCGCACGGATGGGGGGTGGTGGATAGCGGGGTTATTGGGGTAGCGGGGTAGCCCCTTTTCCGTGGTTTAGGGGGTTGGGTTTGGTGGGTTGGGATGGGCTGGAGAGATTCGGATACGGAGACTTGGGTAAGGCTGAGGCTATTGACGGAGTGGATGATTGGGTGATGGGACCGGTGTTGTTGTTGTTATTGTCGTCGTTGTCCTGGGGGCTGTCGTCGATTGTATGGTCTTTACGGATCTTGGTGGTTCTGTAAAGGAGGTGTTACACGTGCTATTGTCCGTGTGTCGTAGGTGGCTTCACGTAGATATTATACAGAGGCAGTTGAATAGAACACAATTTGAAGTATTATATGCCCGTTTTGTTCGGTACTGGTGCCGTCTACAATACTGTGGAGATTCGGATTATATCGATATTATTTTCACCTTTCAAATGTCATTATGTTCATTATCAAAACAGTATGAAATTTTTCCTACGCGTGATTATTAGGTAATTCTTCAAGTTTATTATTCACGCAACAAATTTACTTCTAGGCAGCCACGTTGATTTTACTTTTTCTAATCAAAGCGCTGCAGTATAAACATGGGTGCATACATGTACCTATGTATCTAATGTGATAGAATTTGAGGACGTGAGCTAGGACCTAGGTGATCACTGCGGCTGCCTACAGAATAAATGGGACGTGAAATATTTTTGTTTTCCGTGAATCGAAGCTGTTGTGTTCCTCTTCAATATAGGGTTCTTGGAAGCTACCTAGGTAGGTATCCATATCAACTTGATCCTACATCACAACTACTTATATCCTCTCATCTTCTACTCTTAAAGTTCCTCTCTATCCATTCGACTTCACGAGAAAAAGAGCGTTGACAAGAATACAAGTTCAACATCATAACGTCGGTATCATGGCTCAATCTCCGAAGGTCCTGGCTATGGAAGAGTAAGCCACCTATCATCTACCTAACATCAAGTCATCAAGCTGCTCTGCTAATGTATTCTTTTCAAGCATAATGGAATCAAAGCCATTTAAGTTTATCGTCGGACCCAGTCGTAAAGAATTTTTTGTGCATGCAGAAGCGTTGACAAAAATCTCCCCTGTGCTGCGAGACTTGATTGCTACTTCAATGATCGAGGATACTGCCGTGCTGGAAGATATGGATGAAGAGGAATTCTCAAGGCTGTGCGAATATGCGTATTCCGGCAATTACAAGATGCCCGTCCCGGACAAGAAGCCTCCCAAGCTATCCTTTCGGCCAGAGGGCGATGCTATCCAAGCATATTCGAAGCCACCGGAGCCACTCGATAAACTTTACAACACGCGTCTGTGGGGAGATATTCGGCACTTAGCCGAGACGTATGGAAAACCGCCCAACATCTATATCAAAAGCCCCAGCTATCATAGTAAGCTAAGTGGTAGAGACTGGACTGAGACCCTTCTTCGACATGCCAACATGTATATCATGGCTGAAAGATATGACGTTGCCGGCTTGCGATCGCTGGCATGTTTCTACCTCCATGGCATCCTTAGCAACATATTCCTGGATACCTGGGACTCGGTTCCAGCCATTGAAAAACTCGTTAGACTTACCTACGAGAACACCAAGCCTCCCGACGATTTGAGAGGTCTCGTCGTAGGGTATGTAACGATTAAGAGTGAAACCCTTCTACTCCACCCGGTCATCGGTAGAGTCCGTGACGAATGCCACGAGTTTTGCTCCGATGTTCTGATATCAACGACGAAACGCTTCACCAAAGAGAAAACAGTGTTGTTGAAAGAGAGAGACGAATTATCAGAACAGAACAAAGATCTATCAAAAAGCTTGGCACAAAAAGTTGAGAAGATTAATCAAATGACGAGTCAGAATATAGAGTTACACGCAAAGGTAGAAAGGTTAGAGGACCAGGTTAGAGATTTAGAGAGAGAGTGCGGATATTGATATCCATCGTAGAAGATGATGACACGGCGGTATATGTAGCCATAAATCTGCTCTTGGAATGAAGTTCGCTATAGTCTGTTATTTTTATCTGAATTCTTCAATTAATAAGTGAACGCTGAACTAGGTACCTACGAACGAACGAATTCTCAAATGCCACACCTCAATCAAGAACCTTCATATACTCTCTCTCTATCACGTATCCTTCTCTAACTCAAACCAAATCAAGTGTTTCAATTCCGGCTCCAACTTCAACCCCATCTTCACCGCCCTCCCGCTCTCACCAAACGCGAACTTGGCCCGTACATGGTCTTCGTACGGCTCGTTGTGGTAGTGGAGACACGCCGTGTACTTGGTCTGGTTGGAGACGTGCTCGAATGTCAGCGTGAGGCCATAGTACGAACGGTCCGGGCCGTCGATGAAGAGCTTGTCGTCCTTGATCGTGACGGTGAGCCGCCGGTACCCCGGGTGCCAGTAGTTTCCTACGTAGTCGCTTAGGGGCTTTGTTTGGGGGCGGGGTTTTTTCTCTTTTTGGGACGGGTTCTTGGGTTTGGGCTTTTGAGGGCCTTCTGCTGTGGTCTCATCCTTTGGCTTCCCATCCTTGGACTCGTCTGGCGTGGTTTCAGGCTGGTCTGTAGGCTGATCTTTTAGACGGATTGCGAGATTTTGGGTAGGTTTGGGTGTTTTCTTCGTCTTATTCTTGTCCTTCCTCGGCGGCGACCGCGGCACTGGTGGTAGATTCAACACCGCGTTTATCAATTGTCTCGACAGCGGACCGTTCACGCTATCAGCTGAGTTCCCCATAAAACATGCCCCGAAGTTCATCTCAGGGATGAAGAAGAACCGGCTTCTGAACCCGGGGACGCTACCGTAGTGACTTATGATGGCATATCCCCGGTACCAGTACATCTCCATACCCGCTGCATACACCTCCGCCGACTCGAAGCGCCTCGAAAACTTGTTCTCCGGGTCGCTGACAGCCCGTATCTTTGTGAGGCCCCTGTACACTTTCTCGCTGATCGGGCCCTCATGGTTCAGCAACGCCTTAACCCATTTTATAAAATCATTCGCGCTCGTGATCACGCAACCCGCTCCCTCGCCTTCTATAGATGTCAGCTGCGGAAACTCGATGTACTTCTCATCATCTGCAATCCAGGCGTGGCCCCGCGCAAGCCGATCGCCAAACCCCTTGGCGATCGCGCTCGCGGGCTGCAGACTGGTTGAGGTCATGTCGAGGGGCCGGAAGATGCGCTCCTCGAGGAAATCGTTGAAGGCCTGCCCGCTCTTCTCCGTAACCAAGTGTGCGGCAGCGCTGTACATGATGTTACAATACTCCCACTTCGCGCGATGCTTGTGTGCCATAGGCAAATTTCTCAAGTTTCGCGTGATTGACCGCGGCGTATCTGTGTGATCTGATTTGGCGCCCATGCTTGCTGTTTCGTGGCTAACCCATCTGATTAGTCTCTAGTACAAGATGAAAAGTTGAGAAGGGAGAAATTACTCGGCCATCCCGGTCATATGGCTTAGGACATCGTCCACGGTAACCCGTTTGGTGTCCTCCGAATCGGGCATCACGAAGTCCTCGGGAAGTAAGCTCGACATCGTCGCATCCCACTGTACCTCCGGATGCTTTTTGTTGTCCTCGACGAGGAGCGCGACCGAGGCCGCGGTCATCGATTTGGAACATGAGGCTATATCAAATAGCGTATCCGCCGTACACGGCTTTTTAGACTCGAGAGACTCGTATCCGTAGCCTGCTGAAGCGATTTCATCATCTTGGACAATTGCGACAGCGAAACCCGGGACATGGTGCTGTCTCATGAGATGCTGAGCTTGGGAGGAGAAAGCGTCGGAGCGGAAGAACTCCATTGTTGCTAATGATAGTTCGACGTTATACCAACCTAGAGTTGGTATTCTCGTAGAATTAGATCAATGCTTGATAATTTTTGTCTGTAACTCTGTTCTAGTGCTTGGGATTGGAGGAAGTCTTATAGCTCTGTGGGTGTGCTTAGCTGTGGCAGTGCCTGCGGGAGATCTGACGATTTGCAGTGCTTCCTAAATCTGACCAGTTAATCGTGATGCTAGATTGAGTCATCCGGGGTAATTTTGTATTTCGTAGGTATGTGGGCTCCATAAGCCACCGCTCATAGAATCATAATATACCGACCCATCCATGATGGGTATCGACTCTAATAATACTCCTTTAAATGGAGCAAGATGTTGCCTAGGGTACGGTTATCGCCCAAACAATGGGGGAAGGATCCGAGCCTATTAATTGAGGTGGCGCTGTCGTTTACCCCAATATGAATCTGGTGGTTTTCAAAAAACGCTGCATCACGCCTATTAGTATACAGAATATGGGCTGAATGTTGACTTTCTACGATGGGTAAAGTGACTCATTCGTAAGCGATTGAAGGGTGTGGATGTTCCCGATGACTCCAATTCTAGTCTAGTTCCGGTCGATCGCATCGGATATGGGTGTGGGTCGAATGGGGCCGATGGTCTACCCCACGATGATCTCCGATGATGTTTTTACGGTCACCCATACCCTTTCCTCATTACATAAACGGTAGCCCTCTCATTGATAGAGACGGCGAAGGAATACCAGACTAAGGGAGTGTTACCTAGGACCTAGGTGCCTAGTTATAAGTACATACAGACAGGAAAGTTACTGGATTCTGAGGGCAATTATGGTTCGCGCGCTAACAGTAATTCAATTACTAAGAGTCCCTCCCTCGAATCATTCGTTTAGTTTATCATGGTAATTATTCCAGTGCCTTGTATCGCACATATATTGGCGTCTTAGACTTAGTCATTCGATAGCCATTTCGGTCCACTAATGGAAATGGTCCTCTTAGTTTCAAGCCTTTTTCGTCTGAGGGCTCAAGCTGGAAATTGACCAGGAGATGGGCCATGACCATGGTAATCTCGAGTTTTGCAAGCCTCATTCCTGCTACATATATGTGTTAGACCAAACATACGAGCGGCACATGTGGAGATAACATACGACAGAGATGGCGGCCGGATCCCCATCCAACATATGTATGAGGTTGGTGCTCTTGATCATTTAAACCACCATTCTCTAGAAGATAGCGCCCAGGATCAAACTTTGATGGCTCCGGATATAACTTCGAATCCATGTGAACGTTGTCCATAAGAAACGACGCATATGAACCATCAGGAATAACCTCTCCAGTGTCACCGATAGAGATAGCACTGCCGCTCGCGTTCTTCCTAAACATAGCACCAGGCATGGCGAGGCGGACTGTCTCGCGAAAAGCCGCGACAATGACTGGAAACTCCAATTCCCATTCCTGGAGCGACAATGACCCAAGGATATCATGGGCTGACTGATTTTGACTTTTCCGGATCTTCGCGATCACACCGTCAACTTCAGCACGACACTTTGCCTGCCACGTGGGGCTGTGGGCCAAGAACACGGTTAACCATGCTGCTGAGCATCCCTCCGTCGTTATGCCAGATGAAAGTGTGCTGAATAAGAACTGGAAGCTTGGAATGTTAGCACGATTGGTAACGGCTTTTTGGTTCAATGAGTAGGACATGTCGTGCGATTACTGACCCTTACAACATCTTTATCTTCGTCAAGTAGGTATTGAATTGCATCATCTTGCCGTTTACCCCCTTTTTTTCTTTCGTTTACGACCTTAGTGATACTCGAATACAAGATGGCCCCGTAAAATAGTTTCTTCACATGAGTGAGAGTGATAAACCAGGGGAATACAATGCGCACTCTGCTACAGTTCTCTTCGAACTTGCAGAAGGCTGAGAGATTATGCTCTAATAGATTTTCATCCTGAAGCCATTCTGAAACGCCAACCACCCGCATGATTAATTTGAAAATGAGAGAGTACATGGTTTGAAAGGGATCAAGGACCCGCCATTGAGGACTAAGAAGATGTTTGGTCAGCCACACCTAGTTCATCAAGCTTAGAGAATTGATTCAAATATCAAGCATATGAAATCATCTACCATGCTTGTGAGGGAGCTTGTCGAGCAAGGCAGTCATCAAAGGAGCGTATGTCACTCGTAATAATGGGTATTTTGCCCATTAATAGTGATGGCCGAAGTAACGCCATCAGTGACTTAATGAAGTCTTGGGCACCATAATCTTCTCGGTCATCGTTTGCTGAAACTAAGCCTGCTAAGAGCTCAATGGCGCTGTAAATAAATCAGCAGAGCACGGCCATTTACTGACGGACTGTATCCTTACCCTTGGGAGATGCTGAGACTTCTGCTCTCGAAGAAAGTCTTCCGTCCTTCTAGACTACTTAGGTTGACAATGTGCTTGCTACCTACAAAGAAGCTGAAGTTCCCGTTAGAGATGAGCATGTCTCTCCGTTTTCTGAAGAAAAAAAGGGCCGAGCCAAGTAGGGGAAGGTGGCCCTGGACCAAGTGCTGTGGTGAGCCTTTGGGCAGTGAGCATGCATTGGGTCCACCAACGCAACCTATAATAAATTTAAGCACGGAAAGAAGAATGAGTAAGAATATAAAAAGGGCGATAGGTGATACAGGAAGCTTCACAAGACTCGTAACAAGTCGATCCATGATTCTGGGTCTCTTGTCTGGAAATAATAGAAATGAATGAAGATCAGGAAGTCGTTTGAATTTGGTTGAGAATGCTGGAATAAGAAGCTTGCTTGTATATCGTTTAGGGCGATGACAATTTCGTCGCCAAATACCTACCTATATTGCATCTGAAAGCAGGCTCTTGAGGCTATCCTGATTAAGGTTCTATGACCACTTGGTGCATATCGCAATAAAAAGAAAGACCAGTCCCTACCTTTCAAATCTAGAAACGAAGTGATGAAGTTCATACGGCGCGGACGTCACTTGGATGGTGACATTCGACGGATTGCATTGCCAACTAGGTAGGTATTAGCCAATATCTGCGTTTTTGGATCATGGATGCCTATTGGACCTGAGCTTTAGTGCTTCCGGGGGGTGATGCTTACTAGCTAGGTACCTACCTAAGCCCCTAAGTATCCACTGGTGTACACGTTTTTTAGTGCTGTAACACTGGATATCAGCGGCGCTTCATGGGCGGTAAACTCAGGGTCGCATAGTGCTGCATCTAACGACTAACATCTAACACCTTTATGAACCAACGGTTCCGTTTCTTCTATGCACATGCACGCTTTCGCACCGAATTACAATTAATTCATTACAGACGTGAACTCTGTGAGTTACATTACCTTAAGTTAGGTATATAGATCGTAAAGCTTCGCTGCAACCAACCGTATAACGTGAGGGCTACCGGAGTCCTGAGTCCAAAAGCACACTGGGCTTCGATCCAACCTGGTTCAATTTCTCTGAGTAGAGTAGAGGCTTAGATGGAGTCGATTGATAAATAATATTCACCAATCAGGAGATATCAATATTAAGTTGCCAAAAGGCAAAATGCGGATGCCGACATCATTGAGATTATAGGGTACGTACATGGATTTTCTACAACCCGGATTGAAAATTTATCGATGCTTCCATAAGTGGGTTTCCAGGTCATATATCCTGCGGTAAGAGAATTACATGAACAGAGCGCACTCTTATATTAAGTCTGTCATGATGCAGACTTAGAACCATGGAAAATGACGTGTTGTAGTGCAAGGACTTCTTCCGCTGGAGAAGACGGTTTACATACAGGAACCTCCTTTCATTTATCCATATAGGATTAACTACCAAGGACTCCATTCTTATCACGAGAACTAGAGCTACTTAGATTCCTTCCTAGGTCCATCTCAGCTCTGTAGCTAGAGCTCCGGCAGCTGACTACTCTCACGGAAAGCTTCTTGACAAACTCTCCCATGTCTTTGACCTTATATGCCCTTGTTTCAACTGCCAGTCTCCTAGTTTAAAGGAGCCTCTAGACCTTTTATTTACGGTCATACATCTGCTTTAGCTGGATATGGTAGTCCTGGTCGACAGAGTCGATTGTTACAAATGTCGCAGGATGAGTCGGGGTGGCCATACTCTGGTTGTTGGAACGATACATTCCTCGAATAAAGCTCCGTAGTCCGGACACGGTTCCACCAGGAATCTCGGGCAACTTTTCCTGGGATGTGGAACGGCTTGGAAGCTTGGAGACTTGCTCAGATGTTCTTGTAAGAAGATACGTGCCGTACTTTCTAACGGAGTCCCACCTTAATGGAACTCGAATTAGCTTGTTCTTCCCTCAGAGATGAGATCCATCACAGAGACTGTGATTGCCGTGCCCGAGCCCTGCGACAATGGCAAAATAAAACTCTGGAAACTAGAAGATATCTAAGTACTCACAACAAGTTCACGTTCGTCATAGAAGTCTTCAGGGTGACGGCAATGACTGGCATGCAACTGCAAATAAGTCCAATGGCAAGTTCGAGGGTACTGTATGGAGAAAGTAGGTTAGTGATATAAAGTGATATAAAAATGCTCGATAACATTCAGGCTAGATAGCCGAACGAGGAAAGTCAATAGAGGCGGCGAATTTCATACGTGTAGAGGAAAATGATGCAATTGTCCCACGTTCTATCCCCACCATGCTCGACAGCTTCATAACGTTTGGCTAAGGACACGGCGGAAATGGCAACCGCGCTAGACATTCTGTCAACAATAAAGCCCGGCGATACAGCACCTCGTAGCAGAATGATCAGGAATCCGACTTACGTTAGCCCGACCATGAAGACAGCCATCACACCCAATTTCCGCCGTATGTTTAACTTCAAACGCCACACGAGCCATAGTGGCAGGGCTAGAATATATACGTCTGAGATCAGTGTATACCACCCTTGAGCCTTTGATATCATCAAAACATTATTGGCGCAGTAAACATTCTCCATAGATTCCCAAATTGGGACGTTTATGCGAACACATAGACCAAGGTAACCGATAAAAGTGGCTATGTAGAAGAGAGTTGTGATCACTATACCAAGCCAGATCGCGAACCGTGCCCATACAGCGGGCTTAAAGATGCGAAGGTAGAGTGATAGAAGGGTTAGTTTAACAAACATATTGCCCAAGGTGTATAAGAAAAGTACGGCGAAGGTTGCCTATTGCCAACGAGAGTGAATTAATATCCTAATAGCTAGCGAGAAGATACTGGGATAACCGACCTCGATCCAGTAGTGATTGGTGAGAATCTCTCCAAGCGGTATATCCCAGCCATGCCTGCCCTCCGGCTTATCTATAACTAGGACACGTTAGCTTAGGATATATGGATGATATGAGTTCGAATCAGGACCTACACGACAAAAGAACACCGGTATTTGCGACTATAGTTGCCTGAGACGAGGACAGGTCAGAGATGGCGCGACAAAAACGTCTCGACTGTACTTACTGCAGATAAAAGGCAGAGGTCTAAAAGAAATATCAGCTTTGATGAGTGCCTATAAAGGTGTCTAGGATCTAGGTATGTAAGGTCATATCGTTACCTACAATCGTCCGAGCCAAGGGAACGTGTCAAACGTGCTCGGGTGTAAATGCGAAGAATGACAAAGACGACCATGATAGGAACTATAGAACACATCCCAGCTCGTATAAGAGGTCCTCTAGACGGGGGATCGACGAAGTTTGGAACGACTCCAGGCGGAGGCGGCATCATTGGAGTCGTCCAAATATCAATACCGTTTAAGAGGTCACCTCCAGAGGAAGACATTGTTGCAGCTGTTTAGAAAGGGGTAAGGCGTAATTGGGAACTGCTGGGCACAACACTAGGAATGAGAGGAAGGAGAGGGCCTCGGAGCAAGTTGATCAAAATTTGAGATCTAAAGAGGGAGAGAACATGAGAAGTTAATCACTAAGGAAGCCAAGATTGAGATTTGAAAAAAAAAAAAGCTTTCCCGTATTTCTTACTCCTATAGGGATATCATGCATATCCCTCCTCCTCAGCCTCGCCTCCAGAGCACCATTTCTTGCGATAGCACAGAGAAGGCCCTCATCCAGAGCCATGGATGCTGTCGTATATGATTGAAACCCTGTTCCAACTCAGCTCGACCCCTCATCGTCAGCAAACACCAATGCATGGCTCGAATACTGCGCGTTGGACCGTTGGTGAAAGATGCCTACCCGGCATTTATGTATGTTGGTAGTTGAATGAATAATCTGACTCACATCTGTCCTGATTTGAAGGAAGGCCCCGCATAACCTTGGGGGCTTTTTATGGTGACTACCACCTATGTTACAATGTGTGTGCTCTGATTGGCAGCCGACGCCGACCCTGCATGATGGAGGGTAACAGTAGCACTTTTTAATTAAGGCTAAGGCTTGACGGCTAGATCCGAGTTTGCAGAATCAACAGAAGCGGTACCTAGGCAGGTAACCGTGGAGGTAGATGAAGATACTAACGCCCCATCCATTTTTAGAACTCGCAGCCTACATAATATATTGATTGCTACGCGCCGATATCTTCTCAACCATTCATTGGCTGCCTTGTGAAGTGTACAAATACGAACAGGGAAAATGTCAATTAACAAACAGACCTTCAACACTCAATTTGAAATCTAGCTCCACCCCTACCGTACCTATCAATTGCCCAAAGCCCACCTCCAGGCTGCATTTGATACATCAAAATAGATGTAACATGGATGTAAGTTGGAACTTTGAACCGTTGCAGATCTGAGGTATATCAGCTATATGTGGTAGGTAGGGGTTTGTTTTCCTTGTGCACCATGTTCTGCCAACACCAGCGACCGTTGCAGCTTTTTTTTTCTACGCAGGAAGCCAGAGCATTCTCGGCGATTGCATCTCAGCTTTCTATTTTTCTCATACACGACGTACCTCAGCAGTTAATAGCGAGCTCGGTTTTGCAGTGGAGTTTTAATGTCCTAAAGCTTTCAAGGTTCCGCATCACTGCGTAGGATTTCACGTAATTAACAACAACACTGACGAGAATCCTCTCCTTCGATTCAAGATGCTCGTACCCCTACTCATCGCTGCCGCGGTGTTAGCCATTTCTTTTACCTTTAGTAGGATACGTTATATTCGGTTTCGTCAATATGCGCATTTTTCGCAATTCCCAAACACACTGCTGCTCGGCCATCTCAAAGTGTTTGGGGACTTTACCAAACGCAACAAGCCTGATGCTCACGCCGACATGGCTATTGTAGCTATGAATCGAGCTTTAGGTCGACCTCCTCTCATGCTTATCGATATGCGACCTATTAGTGACCCAATTGTGGTAGTGGGCGACTACGAGGTCGCTGAGCAGCTCACTAAGGCATCCAAGATGTTCCCCACGAGCGCTCCCAAGTCTCCTAGTTCTTTGGAGCGTTTACTATACCTGAATGGGCCGACTTCTATCTTTTCTCAATATGTACGCATGGATGCATTACTAGCACTCCTATTAACTTGATCTAATTATCTTTAGGGCGAAGAATGGAGGCGGCTTCGAAAGATGTTCAATCCAGGATTTGCGCCTCAGTATTTGGTCACTTTCATTCCCGAGATCTCGGACAAGGGCATAATTTTTCTCAAGCATCTCGATTCCCTTGTTAAATCTGGAGACACATTTTCACTGATGAAGCTTACTACTGGCCTGACCTTTGACATTATCGGAAAGGTCGTCATGGAAACAGACCTAGATGCTCAGCGTTACGACCAAGACAAGAAGGGTGAGCTCGTGGGCTTATTTGAGACCATGCTTGACGCATATAATGGCGAGCGTATTAACCTTCCGTGGTGGCTTACCCTTGGTAAAGTCAAGAGACGGGCTGCCTTGTCTAACCGCATCTCTAACCTCTTGCGAACTATGGTGTACCGCAAGCATGTCGAGCTTCACGAAAGCGAGGGTGACCGTCCTAATCCTCGCAGCGTTCTTTCCCTTGGACTGCAAGAGATCGCGACCCTGACGCCCAAAGTCGCAGACGAAATATGCGACCAACTACGTTCATTCTTATTTGCGGGCCACGACACTACTAGCATCCTACTATCATGGGCATTTTATGAGCTTTCTCGAACGCCTCATGCCCTTTGCGCTATCCGCGCTGAGCTAGACAATCTCTTCGGCCCTGATACCGATCCCGCCGCTGTGCGCTCCCGGCTGCTCGAGCAAATAGACTTAGTGCAACAGATGACATACGTTTCGGCCGTCATCAAAGAAACGCTACGACTCCACCCACCAGGCGGCACTGCGCGTAAAATACCTGAGGGCTCTGGCTTCACCGTCCGCATGCCTGATGGCGAGCAAAAATGCTTAGACGGTCTTGTCGTCTACAACTGCCAAAGTATCATCCACAGGGACCCCAAGGCCTATGGCGATACAGCCGAGCATTTCGTGCCCGAACGCTGGCTAACCAGCGATGATGCGGCGATCCCGGCTGGTGCGTGGCGCCCGTTCGAGCGCGGCCCGCGCAACTGTATCGGCCAGGAGTTAGCCAACATCGAAGCGCGCGTGATCATCGCATTAACAGTTCGCCGGTACGACTTTATCAAAGTTGGCTTAGGCGAGGTCGCCTTGGACGAGAGCAATCAGCCGAGCTTAGATAGTTCAAACGGCCAATACAGGGTATTGGAGGAGCTATATTCGGTGAGTTTGAGTATAATTCACAGCCTCCGTAGCGCATTTCCACTGACAGAAAGCGGCGCAGACAAGAAAAGTAACATCGAAACCGGTCGACGGCATGATGATGAAGGTGAGGTTAGCTAAATAAATAAAGACGCAACCCAAAGATTGAGACTTAATTATTCAGTAAATTGAAGATGCTGTATATATACTAAACACTTGTTTTTTCATACCTAAGTTATCTCTCAGTTGGTAGAGAGATCCTCAAGTCCTTCTATCAGCTTAGAGTATTTTGGACAAGATGTCTTTAGGAGGTACCTATGACATATGTACTATAGGTAGTTAATATTTGCTACTTTAACATTGTTTTTGGTTGCTCACGTAATCGTTGTTCGAAAAGGACATTCCCTTAAAAATTTCTCCTGTCTGTGTAAGGCGTAATGATTCGATCTTCTATTGCATCACCCCGCGTGGGTTAGGTAGATTCAGCAGACATTAGCGTGATTTTTTCGATACCGCCCCCACCCCCACTTTGTTACCCAGCATTGCCTTAGTGGCGGGTAGCATAAACGGGTAGGCTGTAACCGCGCCACAGCTTCCGCCGTCCCAACCCTAGACCACCTTTAATTGTCTTTAATTAATAACATAATGCGGGCACCCGCGGGCTATTGACCGTTAACCTGCATGCTGTGGGATCAGCTGGCAGGCTAGGACCTCGAGGCTAGGGCTTTTCTCGAGATAGTGACAGCGCTTCGCAGGCGTATTGTCGGTTTGTTGGCTTCTTGACATTACTGAAATCAAAATAGCCAACATACCTACGCAACGTCCTGCCTTCGTATTGCATTGCTCTTCCATCTTACACACCATCTTAACTGGAGCGCCATTAACTTCTAGATTAGTATTGTTCAGGCTTGTTGGGAGGTAGGCAATCGTAGTCGCACTATGGTATCTCCTTATATCTGTGTAGAGGATCAAGTGACTTCATGATCGCCGTTCAAAAAGATTGAGATGCCGCCATTTGAATTTGTAGAAGAACCCACTCATTACTAAGTACCCATCAATATTCTCATCGTGTTAAACTGTCGTGCTCTTGAGTCTTACATCATGACCTCCTACATCTCTACTCTGATCCTGGCTCTTGCTGTGGTCTACGTAGTACTCTGGGTCTTATTACGTCAAACTCAGGATCCGAAAGAGCCTCCCCTAATATTCGATTCTTTGCCATTTTTGGGTCCCGTGTTTGCAATAATAGCCAGTAGGCATAAGTTTTTCACTCGCGCACTGTAAGTGCTTGTTGCGATCGACCGTGTGCAGTAACTGTATCATCATAGATCATATACCGCACACAGAAGATCCCTGATTATTTAGCAACCCGATGAGAAACTCTCTGTTTCTGACTATTTCGTGAAGGGACCAGTATGGCCACGCTATTCATACGTTGCGTTTGCCCGGATTTCGATTATACGTTATCAATGCCAGCTCGTTGATCCCCATCATCGAGCGTCAGACGCAAACCATCTCATTCGCACCTATCGAATCACAGGCAACAGCCGCGGTCTTAGGGACGAGCAACACGACGAATGAGATTATGGCCCACAATCCAGGCAGTGACCAAAACCACTTCGCCGTTTTCCGCAAGGCAGTGCGTCCAGTTTTAGCTAGCGGCCCGTCTCTTGATATTATGTTTAAGAGGTCTTTTCAGTCAATGTTATTGTCTTTAGATAAACACTTGACACCAGGAAGCCCGAAAAAAGCCAGGTTATTTGCATGGACTAGCCACGAAATCACTCTAGCTGGGACCAATGCCGAATATGGCGAGGCTAACCCCTTTCGAGATTCGAGTGTGGAGCAAGCATGGCAGTACGTGAATCTCGCACATCACCTTCCCACCGCGTAATTTGTAACAAACAACTAACGGGTGTTAGAAAATTTGTGTCGGGCCTCCCCATTTTCGTCAGCGGTTTTTTCCCTAGCATCTTCGCCAGGGGAAACATCCAGGCCCGAGAATATCTCGTCCAGAAGTTTCTTCGTTACTTTCAGGATGACCGCCATCTCGAGAGCTCTGGCGCTGTTCTGACACGCCTGAAGCACAATGCCGCGTCGGGCATGCCGCTGACAGATACAGCGCGAGGGGAGGTCGGAGCATGCATGGCGCTTTTGAACAACACTATCCCAGGCGTTTTCTGGTTGATATATCATGTTTACTCAGATCCCGTCGTCCTGCAGGATCTCCGAAAAGAGCTGCTCGCAAACGCTGTGCGTATTAACGAAACAACTGGCGCACACACAATTGACGTGGCGCGGGTACGTTCCGCGTGTCCGATTTTACAATCTACCATGCAAGAAGTCTTCCGCTTCCGCGGTATTGGGACTGGTATGGTTCGCAGCGTGCTGGAGGACCAGATCTTGGACGGACGATATCTCCTTAAGAAAGGGAGTCTGCTCTTCGCTCCGAATAGCGTGCAACATTTCGCGACGGCGCTATGGGGCCCTGGTTGCGGTCGGTTTGACCACCGCCGGTTTGTCCGGTCGGGTAAGGGCCCAACAGGATCCAAATCTGCGTCGGCACTGCGCATCTTCGGTGGCGGGAACGCATACTGCCCTGGTCGGCATTTTGCAGGTGGTCAACTCCTAGTTTTCGCGGCTATGGTCGCACTCCGGGCAGACATCCGACCAGTAAATGGGTGGGACTGGAAGGACGTCACAGCAGAGAAATCATTCGGGTTGGGCATTGCGACGGGCTTCTTGATGCCTGATAACGATTTAGAAGTAGAGATCTTGCCTACCGGTAACCAAACCTGGTTACTAGAGCTTCCGTAGCCTTTCAGGTGTAGTTCTCGCTATTCTTAGTGACTTAGAGTAACGGAAAATGCAACCTGTGCTGATCAATGGATACCTAGGATATAACGGTGTATAATCAGAAGACTTGCGCACTGTGTGGCGGTTTTAGTTTAATTTATTTTCATTTTCTCTTATAGACCCCCACCAAACAAAGGCTGCTTCAGAGGACTTAGAGAGAACTTAAGCTTGTAAAAGCATATGCACGTATCGATTCCAACTGTTACACTTGTTGGCTCGAGGCATTTGCAACTTCGTGTGAAGTGACATCCGACCTACCTTTTCCGTGCCGTAAAACGTCGGGCCGTAGAATTATGAAGGTGTGGTTATAGAGAAAGGCTCGGGTTACCTCACAGCGCCATAGAAATAGGCATGGCGTTGCTGGCTGCAGGAAAGGCTTCCCTAATTAAATTTCGAGGTGCCGCCAACTTGCGTATTATGTACCATAAATCGGCAGGCTGGCGTGCTAAAATAAAGCATATCGGTGATGATAAAAGTCAGAGATTCATACTCTCCATAATTCACCGTACAATTTGATCTGAAAGCAATTTTAAAATACATTCCAAACTACCTCTGTTATTCCAGCAATGGATTCAATCCTACACCAAGATTGGTACAGAGTGGACAGTCTCGTGAGTCTCATCATTGATCATACTATCTACACCACTTGTCATATATCCTAGATTAAATGTAAATTTTCGGCAACTGACTATCAATATGCGGTTAGACCTCAATAGACACCTTTAAGTTGCGACTTCCATTACTTCCCGAGGGTCTCTTCATGCCCTCATTGACATTATGTTGCATCGTATTGGTACCCCTTTTTACCTGGATATGGTCCACAATAAAATTCAGGGCTGCTTCGAGAAAGTCGAAAACACCACCTACAATTCCATATATTTTCCCAGTCCTAGGCCATACTCTCAGCGTAGCGTGGGACCCAGTCGGTTTTGCCACCAATGCTATGTATTGGCTATTCTTCCGATTTGTTAACATTAAACTGACTTATCTCAGACTCAACTATGGCTGGACATCTCCACTCCGGATGAAGGCAGGCCTAGAATGCTTTACCGTTCTTGGAAATCCTGAACACGTTAATAAAGTGTTCCGATCTTCTAAGCAGCTTGCTAGCAAGCCAGGTGCCGTTTTCGCCGCTAAATATCTCCTAGGAACACCTTCTGAATGCATCCCTTTCTATGAAGCAGATGACTCGGGAATGGCCGCTACGCCATGCAAGTGGAGCACTGTGAAGCAGGAAGATCGGATCCATTATCACCAGCATCACTCCGCTCAGAAGTATATGGCGGCCCAGCATCTGTCACACCTCTCTGAACGTTTCCTCACTACTTTATCACGCAACCTAGAAATCTTCACTAGCTCCGAAGCTGATAGCAAAGGTTGGATCGAGGTTCCGGATCTTTACTCCTTTCTCCAGCGACATGTCGGAGCGGCATCTATTGAGACTATGATGGGCTCGGAAATCCTGAGACTCCATCCTACCTTACTAGACAACTACGCAATGTTTGAAAGGAGTGTTCCCAAATTTACCCGGTGCTTGCCACGATGGCTACTCCCACAAGAGTATAAAAATCGCGACAGGCTTCTAGAAGCCATAAAGAGGTGGCACACTCATAGCCATGCACACTCAGACTGCGAAAGCCTCGCTCCGGGAGATCCCGAGTGGGATCCTTACTTTGGCTCGAAGGTCATTAAGTCACGACAAAAATATACAGCGAAGATGAAGGCGATGACCCCAGATGCATGCGCTTCCGAGGACCTAGGCCTCATGTTTGCGTTCGTATTTTCTCATTAACATATAACCTCCTATCTCCAACTATAGGGGTTAATACTAATATGAAGTACAGAATGAATTCCAACTCTGTCCCCAGCATTTTCTGGTTCGTCTTCGAAGCACTCAAAGACGTTGAGCTTCGCTTGCGACTTGAAGCAGAAGTCGCTTCGTGCTTGTGTTCTGGGCCCGTCAAGTTCGACATACCCAAGCTTTCCAGCCAGCCTCTTCTACAGTCGGCTTTTGCCGAGACCCTTCGGCTTCGTGTTGCTACGGGAGTCGTGCGCGTCAGCGAACACGAACCTTTCAAACTAGCTGGCTATGAAATCGAGCAGAACCACCGCTTACTAGTCTTCACACGTCCCCTCGCCCTGAATTCGGAGGCCTGGGTGCGGGCGGGTAGGCCACCGACACGACCCTTAGAACAATTTCAGGCGGAGCGATTCTTGGTTCTGAAGACAAAAAGCTGTGGTAGTAAAGGCAACGATACTACGCAATCTTCTATTACTAATGATGACGGCCTTGAATTCTCCTTAGATGGGCTTGCTGGATGCTGGTTCCCGTTCGGCGGCGGCCAACGGATGTGCCCTGGGCGTCACTTTGCCAAACAACAGATCATATCGGCATTTGCTCTGTTATTCAATGATTTTGATATAGAGTTAAGCCCAGTAGTGGATACCAACAAGGTCCTTCCAGATATGAGGTGGATTGCCGTAGGGGGGTTGCCGCCGGTATGCAAAGTACCAGTTCGAATTAGGAGGAGACAGTGAGAATACAAGAAATATCCGGACACAAATATTACAATCGATTACTAGATAAGGTTGGCATAGTATTATACCAAACATAGCCATTTCACAGCACCGAGACCATCAACATTGAACTTATGCGCTACACTAGTAAACACCCACATGGTGTCCTAAAACAAACTGACCCCCCTTCCCCCCAGTTCCTAGCATTACGCAAAACACCCACACACCTTTTCTTGGATACCCCATGCATTAATCTAAATATTCTTACATTATTCCTTAGATCGGGTAACTCTCCAGTCTCCTTTAAGACATAGATTAGAGATTACGCCGTTGGTTGACATCGATTGAACTTGGTCGTCGATACGTACCTTAATAGGGGTAACCCTAACCTCAACTTTCGGGTCAAACTTTGAATTACCTACTTAAATAAGTGTGATATCCTCTCTATCCTCTTTCACAGCTCTTTTAAAATCTTGAAATAAGTCATGTACCAAGAAAAATACACAATATCCGATGCGCATATAAAAGCCCGGCCTTCCCTCACAAGGACTCACAATTAAGCCATTAACGGATATCGTAGGATTATCGTCGCCATTAATTTTGTATGAGACGACCATAATGAACGACTGCCCCAACAGTTTGTGTTTTTCTGCATCGTCCATTTTCGTGTCCATCCACATACCAACATCGAAACCTCCTATCTTTGCGAGCGTCTCTCGTTTGGAAAACTTGCAAAGAAGACACCGTACAGTTAAGGGAGACTCCTTTGCACTACTGATAGTATCATTCTTGGTAACCGTATGCCTATCATAGACTTCAAGGATGTCAATAGTAAAAATAGATTTGGATGCTTCGTCAAATGGAATACGATTGTCCCACCCGACCCCCGTATCTATGTTGGCCCAACTCCAGGAAGGGCCGATGTCGTATCGGGAGGACATATCATTCGTATTAATAGGCATGTTGTCGCTGTCTTTGAACAGTTCTGTTTGCCATAAAAGCTGCCAATGCAGTTGCGACCGCCACAGGCCTGCGACGTACTCGTCCAAGCCTTGCAGTACATCCCGCATCCGAGACGCAATTCCATCGATTGCAACTAGCTTATCGTTTCGGTATGATAATGTGCGCTTCGAATATTCCTCAACAATAAATGTCCACTCATTATAGAGATGAAATATGGCGTGTGCGATCCATTCGTTCCTGGTAGCCCCTTTAAGTTGTGCTAATGTTTTCTGAACTTGAGATATCTCCTTAGAAAAACTTTCCGTGTTTTGGTATTGATGGATGTTGTAGTCGCAGTTGCGGCAGCCAGGGAACATATCGAGCTTCTCTTTGGAGAATCTCAAGTATTCTACTTCTAACAATGTCAGAGGCATACTGTGCATTTTGAGTGGACCAACATTCGACTGTACGTCAAACTCTACGTGGGGCTCATATATGAAAGGAAATGTTTCGCATGCAAGGATTTCTTGACATTCCCACGACAACTGAAAACGACAGCAGTTGATTTGTCGTGGTGCCAATATACGCTCTTGTAGGACCCAGGATCGCTTGTCGAGCGGCGCATCGTCCACGTTAGTCTCAATTAGAGAATCAGACATGAAGAGGTATCTTTCTTGGCCTAGTCTGATTTCTAAGGGAGAAACCTTAGTTATAGGATGTTTTCGGGAATAGAAGCAGCCCTCTGTCGGGCCTCTTGATGCTGTGGCCGCGATGTTGCATTTTGAGTACCGATATACGTCGGTCATGGTCTTGCTTTCTCGAATCCAGTCCCCATTGGCAACCTCGGCATCGCTTTTGGTGTCGAGGTCGGAAGGGTCAGGGCTCTGAATTATACATAATGAATCGACCCACAGATAATCGTTTCTAAGGAACAGAGATAGTCGGACGGCGTCTTGGAATGTCTTGGGAAGGTCTTTATATGGAAAACCAGTTTCTATCCATTGCTTATAATTCTTGTTCGTAAGTTTCAAAATCCCACCAGCGTCTCCCCAACAATGACTCAGGGTCATATAAGACCCTTTGATTCCTTTTTCTTTCGTAATATGAATCTGTATATTCAAGGAGTTGAGATGGTCTTCGCTTGAATTATTATAACCAAGGCTTGCAATGTATAGGAGTCTCGTTGGTAGTTTGCTGGGGTCGGGGCTTTCGGTTTGGAAGCTTTTGCACTTATCGTGGGTTTCAATGCATTTATTGATCCATGCGCGACACAATTCCCATGCTGCCGGACTATCTGTTGTATCAGGAGGCGTATAATTCGGGCCGTGGTGTTTCTTCATAAAATTCAATTCCCTTTTAATATTTTCTCGTTCTATTAAGATATAAAACGAATGGGTTATTAGTGGTTAGCTGCTGAAGTTTAATTTCTTGGAAACAGCTCACCTGATGCTCCTGGATAGGCAAATTCACTAGCGAGACCTCCTTTGATTCTCATACAAATATGTGGATTGGAATTCCCAAAACCGACGGGACCGGGACTTGTGGTTAGCCGATACCTTCTAGTATCATCGAATGACTTGAACATGCTGAGGAACAGCTCACAGTTCCAAAGTGGCGTTGAATCATCATTAGCGCAAATTGCTTCGTGGAGACGTCTGTAGCAATGCCGGATGTCGTACTCAATGAGAATGCACAACTGACAACCAAATTTAATAGCATCACGTAGATCTTGTAGGGTGGAATGATATCTAGATTCACCAACGGTTTCAAAGAAGTTTATCGTTGTGCCCTTCAGTAAGGAGTTCTCAGCGTCAGAAAAGAACTTATCGCAACACTGGCAGAGTACTGGTCCAAATCGTCTTGTAGAGTAGTTTCCTTGGTCGTCCGAGGATGACTGAGACATTGTATCTTCAAGCCTACCTACCTAGGTAAGTACCTAGGTATGAATAAAGAATGGAATCGAAGATAAGGAGGTCGGGGGATTGCGGGGAGAGGGTGTGCGCCCCGGGGGCGTATTTGTAATATTCTGGCTGCCTCTAAAATATATTCTTCAGCTTCTCCAGCCCAGCAGCGGTATTATTATTTCACTGATTGTTCGTCACGACGGAGGACCGTTGGTCGAGTACTACCTACCTGATGTGATGGTAGACTGTCCAATCTGTATGAAATGGCCAGAGATTCCCGGAGTAGAATTTGGTTTCTCATGGGACATATCCACAAACAATTGGCTTGTAGGCAGAGATGCTCTCAAGGACCCATTACACAGAACCGCCATCAAAGCCACGCTTACCGCGGATCAAATCAAATCGCTAGTAATACTCGATGAGTGGTGGATTTTCGAAGAATCCATGGATAAAGAGAGGCTGAACGAGTGAGTAAGGCGACGGTATTCTCTCTCAGAGAACCACAGTTACCGCGATACACTCTTCTGCCTTTTTTATCGGGGATTTTTCTATGAAAGCGATTCGTCAGATATGGGCGCAGATGGGAAAGTACACTGTTATGGCGGTATAGTGCGGAGACAACGAGCGGCAAATATAGCTGCTGCCCAACGAACTGCGGCGATGTCACGTTCAATCCCAACGAGTGATGACCAAGGTTGTGGCGAGCGATGTATAATTGGAGAACCCCCTATACCAGCCTGCTTCCGGGCGTGTCCAAGGCTCGATTCAACTAAGAATACCAGAGAGTATCCTTACTACTTATGGGATATCCAGACTATGTCGACGGTTAGATGCCCCCCAAATGGCGCGAATTACTTAGTCGTCAGCCATACATGGGGTCGATGGAGGATGGCAGGAGAAGGCGCTACAGTATCCGGAGTTCCTTGGCTTGTGCCCCGTAACACTGTCTTCGATGTCGCCGATCTTCCGAAGATTCTTTCAAATGTCCCATTCAAAACCCGATATGTCTGGTTTGATCTGTATCCCACAGGATGTATCCGACCGTATGGCATCCGAGATATCTAGGCAGGCTGCTATCCTCGTTTCCGCCAAGTGGGCAACAATTTGGTTCAATAGACTCGAGCGATGGTCTGTACTCCGTGCTGCCGTGGCTTGGCTTGGCTATACATATCTTTCAGCTCTCCAACTGATTGACCATGACGTGGCAGTATCAATGCCCTCTGTCTCAGATCTTGAGGTGGCGGCGCGCCACAGGACGGAGCTAACCAGGTTCGTGAGTGAAGAGGACCTATCCCCTACCCTCCTACACTTTCCTTGGGAGGAGGGGTCATCTAGAAAGTATATGGTTCCTGGTGGGTGGTTTACATCGTTATGGACATTACAAGAGGCATGTCTCAGACCAGACTTGTACCTCTGTAACAAAGATTGGCAGTTATTCACACCCTTAGATCACATCGTCGCACTTGTCAACGCCACCCTACCTAAAATGCCACGTAACACAACCCTTCCATTCTCTGTTCATGAAATGTGCGGCATATTCATGAAAACAAGGCACAACGGACTGGTATTCAAGGTACAGACAGCGCGCATCAGAGATAGAAGAATCAGAGTCAATCTCCACATTTGTGCATAGGATATATCCCCTCGAGTTCGTCAATGAGGTTAAAGCTAGGTTAGGCGGTCTCTTATTTTCGGTCGTTGATTCGAGCAATATCGATCCCGATTTCTATAGATTCAATTCGTGATCTAGGAATATGGTCCATGCGGAACTTGAGGCAACGATGATGCCTTTTACGCTCGATATAAGGCGCCGGCGATTCTCCCCCTTAGTGGAGTATACTGTAGACAGCGATCCCACTATAGGGGGCTGGGTCATCAATGTAGATGGCTCAGTCGACATTACCGAGGTATCCGTCGTCGCCTAATTCCCACAAACTGTATCTAACAACTTGAATGTAACAGTCTGCGCCATTATTCCAAGAAAAAACTACTTTAGAGGCGACGTCCGGCTAGATGACTGGCTAGGCTCATTCCGACCAAAGTCTCAGAAGTACGTTCTCGGTTTATTCATGACACCACACACCAGACATGCAACGGCATTTCGGCTGCTGCTAGAGCGAGTGCATACAAAAAGGAATAGAAATGATTTCATCAAGATTGGAATATTCTGTTTCCATGTCAATCGCGCGACGAATGCGGACACCGTGCTGCCCCCTAGCCAGCCGCCAAAACTGAAAGTCCTGTAAGAGATGAGACGAGCTTTACTGTCACAATGCAACCTAGAAGCAAGGAAAAGACTCTATTGTTGCACGAGGAGCTCTAAGCTACCTCGTACTAAGAGACATGATATATACAGGAATGCCTCTTTGTCTACCTGAACGCTGAGAGATACCCTATCAAGCAACTCCTCTACAGGCCCATCCTAGCCCTGTGGCTATCACGGGATCTTCGTAGAAGGCTTGACATTTCCAGTCCAGAATCAAGTTATTCTAATATATCCCCACTCCATGAAAATGCGCGTGGCTAGAGTCAACATTGGTCTCGGGAGACACAACTTCGGAAGCGAAAGTCCAGGATATTACGAGTTCGTTTGAGCAGGTATATAAGGTCTGGGTATATGGATATCCATCCTCTTTCATACTCTGAACAATGATAAAATGGAAAAATAATCGCTAAGGCAGTGTTTGCGGCTCGCACTAGGTTTCGGGAACCCCACAATCTAGGGTGCTGATCCACCCCGAAGGAACGGTAGATTGGGCGGCGTAAGTTTAAATCTTTAGTTGCCGTCAGCTAGCTCTATAGCTAGGGGTAGTTACCGAAGTACATGACGTAGGTCCTGTACTACGACAGCTATAAACTTGCTACACACAAAGGCATGTAGGTATATCAGAGGTATGGTATCGCAGTCTATTCACTTTAGTTGGCTATATAAGAAGGAATTGTCCTTAACCTCCTAAGACCAGAAATTTGGCGTTGGAATAGCTAATCACTTCTCACATCCCACATAAGGCCGTATTAGACGCCCTGGCTCAACGTTAGGTAAAGGAGTTCAGAACATGAAACAAAGCGTCCAAACATGTTGTACGATCAAACATCTATCCCAACATTACACCAGTTGATCTGTCACGGAGCAACTCCCCAACTGACAGTTACGACGAACGTACATATAGACCGGTACGAGGGTACCGACCTAACCGTCTTCGACACTGACATGGTTCGGACCGAAACTTGGGGTGGGCGGAGGAAATCTGCTCAACGGGACTGCAGGTATCCTTCGGGCCATGCGGGTGAAGGGTAAGGCAACTGGAAGGAGCTGATCCAGAATAGAATGCCACATGTAGTGACCCGCATGCTGAATATGGACCTGCATGTGAATTACTGTACGAGAGAATGTGCGGCTAAGAGGACCTACCTTATATGCTCGTTATCAGATTGTTGGAAGGTGTGCCTGGTCTTTGAATGCTACTTATATACTTGTGTGTGGTACCTAGGAACTTTCAAAAGGAGACTCTATCTTCTGTATCTCAATGTAGGAAGCTACAATACTAGACGTGCTACGTGCGGTAGATGTAGCACGGCACGCATGTTCTACCTAGGTAGGTACCTATTCAGGAGGTTGACAGACAGCCCGGTAGCACGGGACGGAGCTGGTGAGCTCTTTCCAATATATGAACCTCCCGTAGGCATCAAGGTTTACGAAATCTTCTCGAGGCTAGGGTATTTAAGTATATACCTAGGTACATCCATCAACGACAACCCCCGTGAAAAAAATTAGGGTTTCGAAAAAACCGGCAGAATCGAAAAAGTGGGAAACCGAGTCTACAAAACCACGTCGTCTCGTTTCCCACCGCCCAAACCTCACACTATACAGCACGGCACTTTATTCACCTTTCCCGTCCACCTTTTGTTTCCTCACCTTTCTTTTTTTCCCTCTACCACGCTTCATCAATTCCCGAGGCAAAGGTAAATCTTCCCTTTGTAAAACATCCTTCCCGTCTCTTCTGTTTAGCAACAGCACACATCACCATCATGCGATTCACTCCCATCATCTTCGTCGTTGTGGGCGCTCACCAGGCCGTTGCCCACTTCAAGATTGACTACCCGACCTGGCGGGCTGACTCTCTCGGCGAGAACGCCAGTTACTCTCAGTGGTACTTCCCTTGTAAGTTACATTTTCCATCTCTGCATTGCATTGTCTATCCCTATCATCACCAGTTAATTATTACGATATAATCGTATCTTGATTAAAGTTGCAATGTTTGCTTTCTTTTTCTCCAGAGAAAAAAAACTTCCAATTTTCTTCCTGATTATATAATACTAACGATACACAGGCGGTGGTGTCCCCGACCACATTGGTAACCGTACCGAGTGGCCTATCGAGGGCGGTGCCGTTGCCCTTACCCTCCACCATCCCTGGACCTATCTGTGGATTAACATGGGTATCGGCAATGAGGTCACCAACTTCAACATGTCGCTCACCCCCGAGCTCATGAATGTCTCCGGCCGTGGCGACTTCTGCCTTCACGACATGATCGTCCCCATGGACATCATCGATGGCACCAACGCCTCCATCCAGGTCGTCACCAGCGGCGGCGGTGATGGTGGTGAGGGTTCTGCTCTGTACAACGTAAGTCGCGTCTCTGCTAACACAACATCGACGTGACGCCTGTGTAACTAACATTGTAAAAGTGTGCCGACGTCACCCTTCGCAAGGGTATTCAGATTCCCAACGACGTCTGCAAGAACTCCAGCGAGATCGTTCTCACCATGCTCGGCGATGGCTGGACCGAACCCCTCGGCGCCAGCGGCACCAACGGTTCCGCCACCGTCACCTCGGTCGTCACCGTCACGGCGACTGCCCACCCTAACTCGGCCATGGGTGGAGTCCTCTCGGGTGTCATCTTCGCCATTATTCTTGCCGTTCTCTGCATCTTTGCTACTGCCTTGGCCATGTAAGAAACGGGATTTTGTCTTCCTCCAGGACATAATGGGTTGTTACTGAGAGATGACACACGACGTGTACTCGATGCCGGTTTCTAATGTTGCTACATGCTCCCCCAAACACACGCCCAGGCGCAATGCTTTACTGAAGAGGGGATGCTACACAGATACGGTGTCACGTTAGTTCTCTAGCTGACCAGATTGATCAAATGAGATGCACTGATTCACCCGCAAAGGAAATCCCGCAGACTTACACCACCATGATCTCGTATAATGTGACAATAAGTGATAAGTAGTTCATGTCTACACCGGTGTGGTGCCTGACCGTGCCGGCGACTAGCCCAGACCTAAATAGTCCTTCGCCAATTCAATCCCAATTCATCGCGACGTATTTTGGCGACCTCCAAATAATGTATCGATCAATGCCACCACCTGTTGAACGTTCCTAGCCTGTATTCGAATCGTCAAATGCGACAGCAACGTTCTGAATTGTAAATGATAATGGGACGTTGAATAAGAACGTCGTCGTAAAGTTGGTATTCCCTTCCAAAACTCCTATACGCTTTTAGCTAATTAAGGTATGCCGTGAGTACGTCGCTCCGAGCTACTTTAGCATGTGTCGGTGACATCTGATATTTCGTGCCCGGTAGCGGCGAGGGTGAAGCTGAGGCAAGATAGATGTCAAAATAAACTATCAGATCAAGTCTCATCTGATCAGCGCTAGCACGACACACAATCTAGATCGATTTTATTCGATTCGTCCATTCGTTATCGACCTCGTACATGTCCATCCGTTCACTTTCTCGAGACTGCAGTGTCTTTCAATAATTCGGCCATGACTTTAGCCATCGTGATACGCTGGGTAGGATTCGGGGTCAGCATCTGCAAGACCAGGGACTCGACACGGTCGCGTGGATTTAGGCGCCCCTTCGCCTCGTTAACCTCGCCGAGCCACTGCTGCATTTGTGTGACTGCCGACGAAGCTCTGTTGCTGTGGTGTCCATGATGGGGTGGCGTCTTTCGGTTCAGGTCCGCGATCATCCAATACAACTGCTTAGGGTGACCTTGGCGACCGCGGGCGTCTGGGAACGGGATCTTGCGTAGCACGTACAACATCGTGACGCCGAGTGCCCACACGTCGGAGGCAGGGCCGCGCAGCTTCTGTCCGATAAACTCGGGAGGCACATAGTAGGGCGTACCGCCGTTGGTGGCCGGGTCAGTAGTACGGGTCGATAGTCCGAAATCGCAAAGCACGGCGCCTCGGTCGCGCGAGTATAGGATGTTGGCAGGCTTGATGTCGTTGTGGGTTTTGCGTTTTTGGTGGACGTAATGCAAGGCGCCGGCGATGTCGCGCAAGATGCGCACGGCATCTCGTTTATCGCCTACGAATAAATCCGTAGCGCCGTCGCGCCAAACGCCTCGAGCCGCCAGATCCTTGCCGTCCACATGTTCCATGTATAACGACAGGTAGCGTGCGTCACCGCCGTACAGCCGCACGATCGACTCGTGCTGTAGATCTTCTTGACTTTGGTACTCGCGCAACCATATGTCAGCTTGGCGAATTACGTTGCGATGAGTATCCTGCGGCCGCGCCTCTGAATTAGAGCTGCGTGTCTTGAGTACTTTGACGGTTATTACGCCGTCTGGCACGTTAGAGTGCTCCGCCGTGAAGACCGACGATGCGCCCGTCGTAGCGATCTGCTCGCGTTTCGTTAGTTGGTACTGGTCAAGCTCGCACCCGCCGGGTATGGCGGCTGTCTCGTCCTTCTGAACCTCCAGGAGGGCGTGGCCGTTAGGAATGGCGACCTCCTTAGTCTTAGAAGCGTTTGGGTAAGGGAATACAAGCTCTTCATGCTTGGGACCCATGAAGATAATTACGCCGTCTTTCTCTTGGCCATCTGTGCGGGCCTTCTTCTCGGCGACGGGGCTACCTGGCTCATCATCACTAGCGTCGGGGAGGAAAGATCGCTTCCCGAACGAGTTCCGAGCATCTGGGGTGGCGGTTACGGATGAATCGAAGCTATCACGAGGAACCAACAGAGTGGCGGGACGCTTCTCTAGTATGCGGAAGTCGAGGACCGGGATGGCGTGGACGCTAATTCGCCAGGTACCTGGAGACAGATCCTTGGTAGTTCCGGGCACTATATCTTGAACAAAGTTCAATCCGGGGACGGGACCTTGTTGGGAGACCCTGGCGAGGACGATGGGCACGTCCGACTTGTTCCACAAAATGAGGCTGTCGCTGGCCGGATCATAGTACAGCTCGCACCATATCGGTGGCCTACGTTCTCCTTCGCCTTGTGGTATTCTGATGGAGAAGTTGATATCTTTAGAAGTTTGAGTCACCGCCAGCACTCTGGACTTAGGCTGCGAAGGGTCGGCCACCTCGGCGCGCAACGCTAGCCACTGGACATTCTCATTCCCGGGGCTGACTGACCGGTTTCGCGTCAGCGGTCGCACTAGAATTCGAATGCCTTGCTTATGGTGGTCTTCCTCGATGACCAGGTCGTCCAACGGGACGGTGTCAATGCGGGCATCGCCGACCTCGTCGACTTGGATGCTGCTGTGGAGCCTCTGCTCGAGTTCCTCCGGAGTGAACGGCTCCGTCTTCTCCTCGGAAGGGAAGACTTCTGCCATCACAAGAATTCGACAGGTTGTAATACAAAATAAGGAAGTTAAAGGAAGAATGGGAGGGAGAAGAGACGAGTTTTATTCTAACTAGATGCGATACGCAATAGAAACGAAACAATTATTTGCGAAGGTCGCTATGGTTGGAAATGTCCGTTTCGTGTGGAAGAGACAGAAGAAATGGAGAAATTCTGAAAAGGAAATGGGCAACTCAACACGGGCGCTTCAATTAACTATCCTAGCGCTCTCAGAATAAATTGGCGAGTTTCTGCGTCTTTCCCAGAGGAGACCTAGTCAGGTGAAGTGTCCTCAGGATCAATTTTACTTCAAGAAGCTACCTCAGGTAAGCCTTGATTGAGACGGGAGTCATAATGTCACCTATAGAAAAACGGAAAACGTTGAAAAAAGGGTGAAATGCTGTGCGGCTGATCCCGTCCTCTTTACTCTGGGGGAATTTGGATGGGAGAGATCGGCTGCCTAGGGTTCCCAGGGTCGGTCAACCTACCTCTGCATCTAACGCTGGTGCTATACCTGCCTGGGGATGCCTGGGTGTGTCTGGGTGGAAAATGGCCTATTAATAATATCCCAGGGTGAGATGCTGCTGCTGCTACTAGTCCACCTTCCGGGGATGCTTGGATGGGAGCAATGACTGGAAAGAAGAAGAAAAAAAACACCTCGAAATGGCTCGTGTTATATAAGCTAAGTAGCCTGACTCTTCCTTGATGAGCAGGAGTACTTGGAAAGAATAAACTTCCTGTATGTCACAGGTTTCTAGGGCTGAATGCTCGACATCGTACTGGATAGAAACGACACCGTATTCGCTACGATGGCAGGAAGGGTGACAGCCGCGGTCCGCTGCATGAGCAGTTCCAAGTGACTTGGGTGACTTAGAGAAGAGACTGTCTGATTAGTCCGACGAAAGGTATGGAAGGTGTGAGAGGGCCAGATGGCTCAGTTCTGTCAAGTGATTCGCGAATAGGCAACGAGGCGGCGAAAACGATATACGGAGGGGCAACCGGTTGACCGGCATCCTATTTCGGCCCCCAAATTCCAGATAGCCAAGATCCAGGATAGGTAAGATCCATAGATGGATCCAGTCCGATGGTGGCAGGGTGGCTGGGTAAGCTGAGCCAACATCATCATCGTTCCGCCCGAGCACGGACACAGCCCTCCTCTGCGTTTGTGCTGCCTGCGTCCCTCCTGCCTGCTTCGAATTGGAAAATGTCGTGTTAACTTGTTTACTAGCTCTGTGTGATCCCACGAAAATATGAGCGAAAGTATATGATGTAAGCAGTATTAGTGTTAGTCGGAATAGAGTTGAATCTTTCCAACTCAAGATGACGATATCTCAAAATGAATATGTCAATTGAATGTATCTAAGGTATGACGTGTAAGTTCTGACTTGCGATACGAAGTTGAATTGGTTGAAGATGGTCGAGCCTTTATCGCTTCATGATGGTGCGATCTGAAGTTGCTCTTATGAGGTTAAATGGATGAAAAAGGATTCGATCGGAATTACTAGAGGACAAGAAGGTGGGTGGCCAAAATGCACATTATGTGGTCCGTGTGTGGTGTGAGTGGGGTCTCTAGTGTAAAAAATCCTCCACCTATTTATCATGCATACTTTTGATTGGCTGTGTGACAGTTCGACCTTTCCACCATTGGTCGAACCTTAGGAAACCTTGTAGAAATCGACCAATCTTATTAGGGCGCAGTGTCCTTGTGGCCCCCAGAATAAAACAATTGGTCCTTCCTAGTTTCGATTGATGCCTCAGGCATTCTAAGGCACTACTTTCCTGTGGTATGGTATCTGACGAGTTCCCACATCACCCTCGCCGTCGGCACCACGATCTCCAAACAAAGCGGTTTACATAGGAATGTGCGGTGAAAACTCCCTTTACGCCACTACAGACCACCACAAAACCGATCGAATCCGCTAGAAAAACACTCCTTTAGTGTAAAAAACTCTCTAAAAGTCAAAGAAGACGCCCAAACCAATAAACACAGCCAAAATGTATTTCTCGACAGCACGCGTTTAGATGGATCCAGTCGCTACAGGAAACCCTTTGTATCAACAAGACCCAATTCAGCAGCCATATTGTACACCTACTATTTCCTACCTTTTTTATTCCTTACCCATCAACAACCACCCTAATACTACCGATAACAACTCCCTAAACCAACTAGAATACCGCCTACGACGTGTGCCGCGGATAGCGTGCACACCCAGTCCACCCTGTTCTCGTTCGTGTTCCTCCCCTTTCGCCCAAGATTCAACCCCTAGCGACAGTTTCCCTGAGGGAAACTGGTGTTAAGTCGGTCGACACAATTAAAGCCTACGTGTTTTCCGGAGAATGGATGATCCTGGTTGGTCATGGCCTGCTTGGAAGTTTGGGATGAAGAGAGAAGAGCTCTTCACCAAATTACATGATCAGTATAACACCATCAACTTCTCTATCCAGGATCCCGAAGCCTTTCATCATGATGTCTACGAGATTTCCAAGACTGCAGAAACCGCCGATGAATTTCACCATCTACTAGCCGACCGCAAGCAGCTTCGGTTGAACGAGCTGAATCAAAGCCTAGAATCTGCCTCTGTCGAGATCATTGCTAACCCGAATCTTATCGGCACCACCCAGTGGCAATTCGCTATTCAGCTTTTTCGTACGAAGTCGCTCGACTCCCTTGTGAGATACTTTTCATCCTATCTTCCAGAAGATCATCCATGGCATCAACCTAGTGATGATCTTTCATCAAAACCATTCTTTGATGAACCGGAAGATGGTCCTCACATGACGTACGAACCCTTCCCTATCAACAACGCGGTGACCTCGATTCCGGAAAGTCATCTTCCTCCCTCTCCTCGATCCCTTACGATGTGTTCAGAGAA
This sequence comes from Annulohypoxylon stygium, assembly GCA_003314315.1. Classification (NCBI taxonomy): domain Eukaryota; kingdom Fungi; phylum Ascomycota; class Sordariomycetes; order Xylariales; family Hypoxylaceae; genus Annulohypoxylon; species Annulohypoxylon stygium. Next base: position 285,129 of record QLPL01000023.1, read on the forward strand.
CTCTGTGTCGTCGACGCCAGCACGAACGTTATCCTTCTCCGAGGCGGAAACGGATGTGATGGTGCTATCGGGGACTTTGTCCCGCGGTTTTGATGACGGAGAAACATCGCAATCAGATGTCTGCGAGTCTCCGACGACCTCCATTTCTGATATGTCAGAGATCCAGTCGTTGGAGTCGCAGCCGGAGGAGTTTGAGGAGGACGACGTTATTCGGGAGGAGGAAAAGCCTACGAGAGCCAAAGCCGTCGAAGGAGAAGATATCAACGAGTCAGAAATGCCGACGCCTCGAAACGAATTTCGATCAGATTCGTACGTAGATGATGAGGCTGCAAGGATAATATCATCCACAAAGCACAATACCCCCCATAGAAGTATTCGAGACGTGAGTCCAGGATTGTTGAGGTCGCGACGGAGAAGTCCAGAGGTGGGGCGGGTGAGGAAGCCATCACCAGATCCTACACGGATCAGACCAAAGGGTCGGAGACGTTACGTGGGCGGCGTGTAATGCCGCAAGAAACTGTATATATGCTATTGACGATGCTGTAAATACCCGTAATGCGCTAAGTTTTTTTCACCGTTACTTTACGTTTTCCCCCATGTTTTAGTACTTTCCGTTTTAGGGTTTGACGATGACTTCGGATTGCCACGATTGCTAACATGAATTGCTAACATGGACTCCCACGATCACAACTAACACAGCCAAACCCCTTATTACTATGATGCATCCGATATCGATCCAGCAATGCTGACATGCTACTATTATTTTTATTAGCAGTGACTCATTTCCCTCAGAATTAACAGCTCAGTTTTAAACAGGGGTAACTTACCAATGAGGCCGTCGCCGACAGAGATATCTGATCCCAGACCTGAATTGCTGGGTATACTTGAACTCCCACTAACTCTCAGCGTATAGGTACAGTCTACAGCGCTTCATACGCTACAATTATTGTATTTTAGGGGGGCGTTGGGGGTAATTAGCGTGTCTGTTTTCGGCGTTCCGGCAAACAGGTTGTGAGGTCATGGACTTTCATACAAACGAGACCACGACTCATGAATTATGAATATATGCTGACACAAACAGATAATGACGAGAGTAGCTATTGGGTGAAAATCTATTTATTTCCTTCATCGTGTATGCTTTTAATATTTCTATTCTCTCATTCCAAGGTTGTTTTATTACCATTACTCTTGAAGGTTTAGAACCATACCTTGTGATAAAGATCTACTCTAGGAGCACTGATTACATACAATCGCCTATTCCGAAGCCTGATCCAAATAGACAGACAATGCCAGAAACCTTACGAGAAAAGGCGACGAAGGAAATCAAGGGTCCAGGTGCTAACCCGAGCCAGCTTGGTGACCCTATCAGCCTTAAGGCTGAATCGAGCGAGCACGTTCCCACAGAAGAGGAAAAGGGTGCTACAAAAACTTCAGAGTCATCCCCGGACCCGGGCGGTATTGAGAAAAATGGCCAAAACGGTAAAAGCAAAGGCGACGAGAGTCTTAGAGAGAAGGCGGTCAAAAAGCTTCACGGACCTGACGCCAACCCAACTCAGCTAGGCGACCCTATCAGTCTCAAGGCCGAGACAACCGACGATATTCCTACAGATGGAGAGGAGGGCGCTCATAGCAAGAGGGAGTCGAAGTTATGATGGCCATGTAAGATATTTGATCCTGAGATATCGGACTGAACAGACGCCGTGATCCGGACCCCCGGGACCGAGAATGTAAATTAGGTGTTAAATTTCAACGATTGTATTTTCATATAAGAATCAAATAAAAATGATCTAATTCAACCACGATCAAGAGAAATATTGAGATCATTCGAGATTTAAATGTGATTATATAACTATTATATAATTAACTCCGTTCTATTAACAATTACACTTTGTCCGGACGTCGCACGAAATACGGAATGGTAACAGGCAGGACAGTCGCATTTGTCATCTATACTTGTACCTACCTGTGCCGTAACACCAAAACGTCACTCGCACATTCCCCAGGTAAAATATTACTCCAAATCGTAAGAGGCTAATCCTAATTAATTCATTATGTTACGAGAATCGCAGCTTCCAGCCCGATGGCGTAATACATCCCCAATACACGCCCATCCCCATAATGATACTCCGACCACAGAGACTTGCTCTGTCCTACTATTTAACTTTCTCAATATCCTCCAGGCAACAATTTGCTCAGCGAGTTAGGATAGTTCCCAATCAGAAATCATTTGTTGTATCTGTCAGTCACCAGAGTTTCAGAAACATGTCTCAAACAGTATGTAACCACTCGGTGAATGACATAAAATTCATGCACGAAGCTAATCACGAGGACAAGACCAAAATCGAATATCAGAAGGACGGTCATTTCACCAGACCAGCCAGCACATTCCGCAACTTCGTCTCCGCAGACCCTAACTCACAATTTCCAGCTGAGAAAGGTCGCTATGCGCTATACATCTCCCCGGGTTGTCCGTGGGTATGTATTTCATGTTACATTCGTTAGTATAAGTCACGACTTTAGCATCAGCTAACATGGTCACACAACCACAAGGCGCACCGCACTATCATCGTGCGTGCCCTAAAGCGTCTCGAGGACGTCATTGACTTATACATTTTGAGTCCGTCCATGGGTGAGAAGGGCTGGTTCTTCGACGGCGCTCACGGCACTCTGCCCAAAGACCCCCTATACGGCTTCACTTATTTACGGGAGCTATACTTCAAAGCAGACCCCGACTTCAACGGTAGGTTCACCGTGCCTGTGCTGTGGGATAAGAAGGCCGGTACCATCGTCAACAATGAATCCAGCGAGATTATCCGCATGTTCTACTCCGAGTTTGATGCCTTCATCCCGGAGCCGTATAGAGAGGTGAATAAGCCTGGTGGAGGTCTCTATCCAGAAAATCTGCGCAAGGATATCAACGAACTGAACGAATGGGTTTACGACACGGTGAATAATGGCGTGTACAAGTGCGGCTTCGCCACCAAGCAAGAGTCCTATGACCAGAATGTTTACCCCCTATTCAAATCTCTCGACCGCCTCGAGTCTCTCCTAGCCGCCTCGGGAAAGCCGTTCTTATTTGGAGACCACATCACCGAAGCTGACGTTCGCCTATATACGACCATTGCCCGTTTCGACGTCGCATATCACACAGTTTTCCTCTGCAACCTCAAGAGCATCCGTCACGATTACCCCTATCTGCACCGATGGTTCCGCCGGCTGTATTGGGACGCGGACTACGAGGTTACAGGAGGTGCTTTCCATAAGACGACACAACCGTGGATCGGTATCTACGCCAGCGGATATTCAACGGCGAAGAACAGGGTCACGAACAGCCAAGCTGCCGTCATTATACCCCGGGGACCGGCTGTGCCTGTTGAGCCTTTGGCAGAGAGCGAGAAGCTAAAGTTGTGATGATTTGTTTAGGTACTTAGGTGAATATCAACATCGCCGAATGAAACTACGAAATCTTAAGGTTATATCTAGAGGAAGAATTGCATAAATTGAGATATCTAAGTTCAGGAGCAGTCGCAGGCGTACTAAACGCACATTCCGAGTTATTGAAGCATGTTGCATGTTGGTTTGTAATTCAATTTTGGATCGTGACGCTAAAAATGAAATCATTTCTCAGTTAACGCTTGAAATATTTCAATTCCAAGTATCGCAAGATAGGGAAAGTAACAGCCGTGAACGCAGCCCCAAGTGGTATACCCATCTAAATAGAAAATATTAGTCTCTCGCACACTAGGAACACAACGACCAAAATTGGAGTTATGACTTACATCGGCGCCATGTTCACCCACCAACTTCGCAATAGGACCTACAAAGTAGGTCTGGTCCATTGCAAGCACAACTCCAACCCAACCGATACAGAAAGCGACAAAGGCCGCGATACCTACCGGGAGATACTCCGTGTTATCCCATTGGTCCCACTTCCACCCTGTCTTACGTCGGAAAATAACATGTTCTTGTAGAACAAGTACGACGAAATTGGAGATCCAATATCCGATAATGACCAAAAAGTTGTTGAAGATCGCCAGAAGGTGTTTGTACCCCGCAATGGCGCAAACGGCGTATATTATCACTGCGAAAGTACACCAGAATAAACGAGGGATCCTCTCGGCGCTGGGGTCGAGAAGCTGGAACGAGAGACCGGTAGAATAGGTTGAAGGGATTACGTTCGCGCAGATGCCTAGTGCTAGCACGACGCAGCAGAAATGTCCAAAAGCTCCTAAGGGCGAGAAAGCTTCGACTAGAAGAGCGCCTAGGGAGACGTCGAATGCTGCCGCCCAACTAGGATTATTGGCTAGTCCAGTGGCAAGGCCGATGCCGAGGAATTCGACGAAACATTTCCCAAGTAGGAGACCCAGGAACGTCATTAGGAATATGAGGTATCTGTTAGATGACTTGGAGAAGTAGACGTAGAAATCTGCCGACTGGGAGGCCCATCCGAGGGGTACCGAGGCAGTGAGGAAGAAGTAGCTCAATCTGTCTCCGACCAATGTCGTTCCAGTCCCTTGACTAGGTGTCACCGCGTCAAATTTTGGGCTTGCGCACCCGATGAGGATGAAAAGGATGGCGACTTGAGGGATCCAGGCGTACCTAAGAAACGTGTTAAGTAGCAAGTTTTTATTGGATAAGGGTATTGACTTACCCCTGATAAGGGTGAAATAGCTTGATACCAAAAGTGCTCACAGCCCATGTTATGAGGGCAGTAACTATGATCCCAACGATAGGGGACAAGGTGCCACCGCTCACAGCAGAGAGGATCTGTCCGCTAACGACGCAGTCGATCAGGCCGTAACCGACGTTGATCACGATGTTAAATAAAGCAGCCAACTTAGCAGGCCAGTAGCCCATCGCGAATCGAGCGACCACTACGGTTCTGTTCCCCGAAAGAGCTCCGAATGTGGACATGTAGGCACTGCATATCGATCCGAAAATCGTTCCAAAGGTGCACAACCTTTGCTGTCCGTGAGAATTAATTGGCGATATGTGCATAACGAATAACTCACAATATGGAATCAACCAGCCCCAGCCCATAAGATACGGGGCCTAGAATTCCGGCCGTGAATTGAACCGCGGTACAGTTAGCCGAGAACCAAATCGACCACATCCACACATAGTCCCTAGCGGTCGGTTTTCCCCTTCGTGCAGATTCCGGTACTTGTTGGATACCTCGGGCCTCGAGTCCGAATAGTCGGTCAAATTTATTGGCTAATCTTTCAAGTCGATTCCGGGGATCGGCGATCATGAGGACTTCGGCCTCCGCGACGCTCTCGGTGGATATCTCGGAAGCCGTGGATACCGGAACATCTCGACCGGAGCCCTTTTCGGGGTCCGAAATGGTTTTATGATCCTGGTCTGCCATGGTATCTCTGCAAATTAGAAATGAAGTTCGAGAGAGTTCCGAGTGAACCCTTCCTTGAAGGATGGGATAGGGGTTCTGGCAATATTGCCGTTATATATCGACATCATATCGCATACCGACTATCATGCCGTGAAACATGATGATAGGACAATCTGATTGGATTGGAATCTTGGGGATGCCGCTGCTACGGGCGTAGTATCTAAGGTTATCAGGCATTTCCTTACTCGCATCGTCGCCAGGGTCGCAGTCGATAACACCCCTACCTGTATTCTTATCAGACGGCGGTCATCTCCGAACCTCCACTCATGGGTTGCGATACCACCACTTTTGAGACTACCGGCTTAATAAGTTGGCTGTTTTTATACCCTTAGATAATCATCTATGAAGGTTGAGAAAGGTCATTATATGTTCGGATTGCTCCATAAACTTCATGGTCGACCTCCTGCAATTTGGTATCCATTATTAGCGCGGAAAGCAAATGATCCAGGCGCAGATGATATAACGATTATGAACTGAACCTGATCGGCCTCTCGGAGTATACAGTGAAGGGTGAGCATATTATCATAAATCATCTATAGAAAAAGATTTGAGAAAAATGTTAACATCGTCCTAGCATAGGTACAATTTAGTCACGTCTTTTCATCAAGCCAGGTACCTAACTCCTAGGCATGAAATGAATATAGCACTCTGTCTAATTCGATGATTGATGCTTTATATTTGATTGGGAGACTTGACACCAAATGGACCGACTTCAACTCAGAACTTGATTACCACAATACGAGCATCGTCGACATGTTTTACATGCGGATTTTTGAGTCTGCCCGCGAAAAATTTCATGTCTGAAATCAACTTCTATTGGATCGAGTTACGACCCGATTGGAACCCCAACGAATCAGTCTCGAAGAGAATGTCGCTCAATTCTAGGTAGGCTAGAAGTAATATCACATTTCAAGAAACTTCTAGGTAATAGAAGAACAAGTGGAGTTTCGGAGTTAGAAGGCTAGTGGGCTTAGGGCGATGCTTCAGGCATCCTAGCGCCCTAACTCGACCCCTAATTGGTTATGACGTGCTGAAGACGCTGTCTACGTCGTAAAGAAACGCACGGTTGCTGAGAAATACAATACTGAGATTTGTAATCTGGATCGTATGTTGGGGTAACCGGAGTCACTGCTTCTCATCTATCAGTATATACCTACCTAGGTAGGAATATAAATAATTAATCAAGAGCTCTGAAGGTAAACGGTGTTTAATTGACCCCAAACTTGAAATATTCATACTGCAAATTCGTAATCCATTCTAGCATCATGTCCTCTGTAGGAAGTCCCCTAAAAACGCTCCTTTTAGGCGCCACCGGTAGGCTATCCCAGTCTGAATACAGTGGCATTTTAGCTACCTAGCACCTATTAACAGGGCCTGCCTGTAGGCTATGTCGGTGGAGATGCCCTGAAAACCATACTCGACCAATTCCCCGACCAAGAAGCGGACTTCTCCGTCCTAGCACGAGACGCGAAGAAAGGAGAAGCGATCAAAGCCGCTTACCCGAAAATAAGGGTTGTCCACGGCTCCCTCGACGACACCGAGCTCCTCGTCGGGGAAGCCGCGAAGGCGGATATTGTCCTTCATCTCGCACATGCAGATCATGTCTCAGCCGCCAACGCTATCATCGCCGGATTCAAACAGCGATCTGCAGAGGGCAAGACTTCGTACTTGATACACGTCAGTGGCGCCGGCATCCTTCTGTACGAGGACATGCGGGCGGGGAAATTTGGTGAACACTCCGATAATACCTATGATGATTGGGAGGGCGTCTCGGAGGTCACCTCCTTCCCCGATGCTGCTCCTCACCGTATTGTAGACAAGCTCATACTAGGAGCTAGCGAAGATCCCCGGATTAAAACAGCTATTGTCTGTCCGCCGTTGATTTATGGCATCGGTCGAGGCACGGGCAATCAGCGAAGTATACAGATCCCCGTGCTGATTGAGAAGTCAATCCAACGTGGCAAAGGCTTCCAAGTCGCAGAAGGTAAGGCCTTCTGGAACAATGTGCATGTCCACGACCTAAGCGATTTGTTCGCTCTATTGTACAAGGAGGCTCTGTCAGGGGAGAAGAAAGAACTCTGGGGTACCGACGCGTATTACTTTGCTGAAAATGGCGGCGCTGTAAGTTTCTCTCATATATACTGGCTGCCACTTAATCAACTGACGAACTTGGTGAAGGTATGGGGAGATATCTCCGCGAAAACAGTCCAGGTTCTACATTCGAAAGGCCTAATCAAGGACACGAACATAGAGAAACTCTCTCAAGAGGACTCCGCAAAGATAATACCTTACGGACCACATGTATGGGGCCAGAATAGTCGGTCGAGGGCTATTAGAGCAAGGAAGCTTCTCGGCTGGACTCCAAAACAGAGGAGTTTAGAAGACGAACTTCCTATAGCCGTAGATTATGAGGTGCAGAGATTAAATCTCAATTAGAGAACGACTCAAGCATAATCGAATGAATAACTTACCCCCTGAACCTCTTCATGCGAATCGCGCAACATTATAGTGATCTGCCCTATTGAAATGTGTCAGTTATTAAGAGACAGGCTATCAAAGGTGGAATATCAGCTGATTTGAACTAAGCATTCCTTGTTATAACCTTATCACATCCCTCTAACGCCATCGTTGTTGGTTATACGCAGCATGGTTGCATCGTAATTGGGACCTCGTATCGTCGAAGAAACAAAGGTGGGGGAGGGGTTGACGACCAACCTCAAAACGTATTCCAGGGAAATAGTTCAAAACCACTGAGGGAGCTTATGCTGAAGATCAGCCAATGTTCCAATGTATATGGTCAAGAAGCCCAGTTAATATTTATATAGAACAGGATGCTGCTTTCTAAAAACCGCAGTATCAAGTAGTCATAAAAGGCTCCAAGCGGCTAATAAGACATTTTCTGAGAATAGTATAGAAATTATTGAATAATTCACTTGTCACGAAGCTTCATCCATATAGAAGTACGCATTCGTATTCATCTCAGCGCATATACTCAAGCTACCGAGTATAACCAAGGGATCAACGCCCCCGATATGGAAGTAAACGAGTTTAACACACAACTCCGTGCACCTACTATGCGTGAATGTGACGAGGGTATATCACAGAACGACGAAACCCGTATGTCAGAGGGCCAACCAACCGTCCATCCGTATGTATGCATGCGAATATCATCAGGCCGTCGTTCATATCGTAAACGCGCAGACCTCCCTCTCCTCTCCTTATACTGTCTTTAGTATCGGTAAATCAACTTCGATACCGAGTTGTAGGTTATCACCCCTTTAACGCAAGCCACCGGCTCCCTTCTCAACCACGAACGCAACCGCAGGTCGTCCATGGCGGTCCACGCTCCTCGAGCTATTACTCCGTGGTGAAAGCACGCTCGTGCGTCCGGGCGACAGCGCGCCCTGTCCCGGGCTCGCCGCGCTCTCAGCAGGGCTCTCAGCATACACACTGCCGCCCTCGCTCCCCCTCCCACCACGTTCATCAAACCCCCACCTCGCAACCCCTCCGCCCTTAACCCACGCCTCCAGATTCCTGCACTGACTCACATCGGCCCAAACCAAGTTCCCACAGCCCTCCAGCACACTCTCAATCCCATTCGCGGTAACCCTCACACACCCCCTCACACTCAACCTCTCCAAATCGTTCAAATGCAGGGCAATACAAGCCAGACTATTATCACTAACCGCGCTCCCACAAAACGCCATCTTCAACTCCCTCAGTTTCGGCAACCCAAGCGCCACCACCTCCGTCGCGGTATCGCTTAACGCGCAGCAGAACGATAGATCGAGGTGGGTGAGCGACTTGGCGGCGTGAACGAGCGCTACGATGGCGTTGTCGGAGAGGTACGTGCAGTCGGCGAGGCAGAGCGTGGTTAGCTGCGAGAAGCGGAAGGGCGCCCAGGATTGGAAACCCGCGTCGGTTATTGAGGTGCAGCGGGTTAGGGAGAGCGATTGGAGGCGTGAGGAGGCGTGTGCGGCCATGTGCGCCATTGAGCGGTCGGTTATGTGTTTGCAGTAGGAGAGGTTTAGACGCTTGAGTTTGGGACACCCTATTACGGTGCCTGGGGGTGGGAGGACGATGGTTGGGGGTTGGGGTTTTTGAGGTTGTTGCGGGTTTTGTTGACCTTGTTGTTGCTGGGCTTGCTGTTGCTGTTGCTGCTGCTGTTGGTGTTGGGCTCGGAGACGCGCGGCCGCGGCGGAATTTTGGATTATCATCTGCTGCTTAGCGTTTGGTGGAGGGTGCTCGGGCACAACCCAGCCGACGACTCGAGCTAGAAGGTTATCGCCGACTTTCCTACAGTTGCTCCAGTCGACTTCTTCTAAGCCCTTGGCGTTGTCGCTCATATCCAGGATCTGGTTTGCTGAGACATCCCATACGGACTTCATCCGCCAGATCTTGATGTTTTTGCCGCATACTTTCCATAGTGTGGAAAACCCTTCATCGGTGATGTGGAAACAATTGCTGATATCGATGGATATAGGTCGGGGTCCGAGGAATGGCGCAATGACGTTAATGATGGCTTCGTCCGTAACGAAGCGGTTATAAGGAGTGAGGTCCACATGTGTACATAATTTCTCTGACGTAACTAGAAGCTTGCGTATGTGAGAAGAGAGTAGCCGTAGCCGAATAAGTTCGGCGAGATCCAAGAACTGGAATATTGTGACTAAAATATCGTCAGGGAGAAGAGGCTCTTGACCTGTATGTGGGCGGGTGGGTAATATTTTGGCCTTTTTGGCTGGGACTTCCGAGTCTGGAGATATCGCTACTATTGGAAATCTGGCCTGAGTAGAAGTATCAATCATGCGTAACCGTAGACCATTAGTCATAGGTGTGCCTGTAGATTCAATAGGTGACGACGGCGTAGGAGGAGCCAGAGATCCGCGTCGGCGATTTCTTAAGTTTTCCATGTCGACACTTAGATACGGATCTGGGTCTTTTGGTTCCATATGATCTGCTTCATCCTTGACGGGAGAAGCTGGTTTAGAAGGTGTGGTGAAGGTAACCTTCGGCGTGGGTCCTGTCCCCGTGGGTGTGGAAGGTGACGCGACATGATTGTCTGCAGGCTCCGCATCTTTCATCTCAACATCGTCATCCTTCTGACCTATTCGTGTCTTTGCTGTGTCCTCAACTTGCTTTCTAATATCCGGGGGACATCTCTTCCATAATTCCTCAAGAGCCTCTCCACTGATCATCAGACATTCGACGGCTGTGATGGATCTAACAGTCGCAGTTCGTCGAACCGACAAGCCCAAGCTAGCAACCTCCCCGAAATATTGCCCTTGTCTTAGTCGTGGTCGAATTAAGGTTGATCGTGTTATCCTTTTTTCTTGCTTCTCTCCAGGAGTTTCGTGAATCACCTCTGCCTCACCTCTTACGATGAAGTAAATCTCATTCCCAGCTGATCCTTGCCGGATTATATCCGTGAAGGGTGAATAAGTCTTTGGTTGCGCGCTCATTCCGAGGAAATGGAGGATATCGGGAGGCAGTGTCGAAAATAACGGGAGCTCTTTAAGCGTCTGCCGCACATTAACGAGACCGCTTCCCAACGCACTTCCCGCAGCCGCATCTTCGATGGTAGCACCCGGGCTCGGCGATTTCCTCTTCTTCTTGTTTATTACAGTCCCTTCCTTAATAACACCAACCTCTCCCGTGAACACTTTGCCAGGGGTGGTATCTCTAGCCGTGGCTAATCCATTAGCGACCTTAAGGCTCCGACCGCTTTCCTGACGTTTTTTGTTAAGGATGGTTAGTCGTTCATGTGCCTCTTCTCGGATCGCCTTCTCCATATCAGGGAACTTAGGTAACTCCAATTGGAGATCCTCCTTCTTGAGGACGAGAAGAAGACATTTCGTGTGCGCGATAATGGTCGCCGTTCGAGGCATATCCATAAGGACACCTATCTCGCCAAAGAAGGCACCTGCTTTTAGTTCGGCATATACAGCCTCGCCGTCACGCGACGTTACACTGACGACACCCCTGACTAACCAATACATCGCCTTTGCCTCGTCGCCTTCGGTCAGGATGTGGTCGTGTGCGGCGTGGACTTGGGGTCTTAAATGTCTGCCAATGGCGACCAGGAATTCCTCGGGAGCCGACATAAAGAGCGGAAAAGACCTCATACGGTCGAGCAGGTCGAGCGGCATATCAGGTATGGTTGAGGCCGTGAGCGGGGAGGGACGAATGGGCCGGGTCGGATTGGTTTCGCTGTTGAATGACCTAATCAAGGAGGCGGAATCCGGAGGCTGGCCATTAGCCGGGTGGTGGGCCAGGGCCCTATAGGGCGAAGGCGGAGAGTGCGGGACTCTATTCCGCCTCATGGCTACTATGCCAGCCCTGGCTTGCTTCCAAAGCCTAATATGCTTACTTCTTACTGTATCCAGTCCCCAAATTCCAGATCCCGAGAGATGCGCGTTATGTTAATCGATCCTTATTTCCCCCCTTCGAAGGCGGATATTGGCTCGAGGTCACCTGGAGTCTCCTTGGGTCTCTTGACTCTTTCTCTCTAAATTGAGGGGAAAGTTTCGACTGGTACTTTAGGCAAGGAACGGTTCATAGGTTCATGCTATAGCCAACCGAGAGTTCCAATCCAAATTCCCTTGCAGCGGTTCCCGTGACGGGGTGCGGGCTTTTGGGGTCGTCCTTTATGATACCTATGACACCCTTAATCTGTCATGTGGAGATTGTCGATCTTGGTTGAAATCAGAGCGGAAGCACGGGAGCTATTAGATAGCTACTAAAGAGCTATTAGAGCTGCTAGAGCTATAGAGCTAGAGTAATGTATCTGTCGGAGCTACGTCTATGAGGTCGAGCTTCTGACGCTAGAGGCGTCCGGCGTCATTAGTATGCTGAGTAGGCTATCGCACAAGGCCGACTCGACTCGTGTTCCTCCTAAATTCGTGTACTTGTGTGCTTGTGCGTTCGTATGTTCCGTGTGCTCTGAATAGGTTTCGGGGATATTATCAGTCTAAGAGACGAGGACGCATGGCGGGGGAGCTTAGTCGCGTGCTTTTTTGGTGGTTAGGATTCGGGGTGTGATTTCGCGGAATATTGTTGACGTTGACGGATTGTTTTGGTCGTTTAAGATTATTGGATTGAGATTATCAATTTCCTAATCGCGAGCGGGACATTGGTTAGTTTCGATTTCCAATATTCTAGAATTCTATTTGGTCGTTCTCAATGTGGATTTTGGAACTGTGGACTCTGGACTGTGTGGATCGTGGATTTGGGAAACGGGTAGAGAAAAGTCGCATCGCCAATTAAAAACTCACAATTGATCGCATGCTCAGTTGGTCGGTTGGATAAGCCTCTTTGATTCCCAATTAACCACCGGTGACAGAAAATGGAGAGTGGAGGAGGCGGAGTGGCGGAGAGACGCGCAGAAATGGCAGAGACAAGGACAACGAGTTCGTGGGTTATCATTGATCAATCCAAAACGCCGAATATGGACCATGAACCATGGACAAGAGGCGCAACCTTGAAGTTCACCATTTACCGAGAGTGTTACTTCGTTACTTTCGTGACTTTTGTTACTTTGTAAGAGCCAACCTCATGTGCTGCCAACGTCGCCTTTCTGCCCTTTTTTGCCTTTTTGACTGGCAAATGCGTAATACGTACGTATTGGGAATAGAGGTAGATGGGTAAGAAGAGGGAATAGAGAGAGGGAAGTTCGGGTTATCCTTAAGATCTACGTCCTCTTTTCAGGGGTGAGTCTGACTAGGACTACAAACAACTCCAACGATGCCAACAACAAACATCCATATTTCAAGGAGGGTGATAAAAAAGGCTTAGCCCACGAACATGAAAATAAACATCCAGACGTGTTCAAAATTCAGTTCTGGTGCGAGAGCCTAAATTATGATGTGCATGTGCGCGTGTATGTTGTATGCGAGACGACGTTTCTTTGTGTGATAATGCGACTTTTGTTTCGCGCAGGTGTAGTGAATGTGCATCTGCAGTCTGCAGAACAACAGCCTGAGCCTGATCCTGAGGGCGGGATCGTAGAAGCCGGCTGCTTACCTACTAGTCTGCGGTATATCTGTTTAGTTGTCGGTGTGTATTAGAAGGCTAGAGGCTAGATGATAGAGGCTAGAGTGTAGGGTGTAGAGGTACATCGACGATGATGATTATGTCAAGGAAGAGCGGCGGAGGCACAGGCGTCGAGGATGGTGCTATCTGTATGGTAAGGCCAAAAAAAACGACCAAAAATTGGCCAAAAAATGACGAGAGTCTGAGACAAGCCGTCGAAGCTGTGCGGATCTACCCCGAAGTGTGGGTGGAGAGGCGGGGCCTTGATTCTTCATCGGCTTCTATTCGTCAACAATCCCTTCTTGTCCCTCTTGTCTCTGTTTCCCTAGTGACAAAATAGGTCTAGCACGACAGGATTTTTGGAGATCATTAAGTTTCTGTGGGCTTCCTGTGGGCGAGGAGCCGCAGCACGGAGCACATACTGGCTCCGAAACAACCCCTCCACGCTTAGGGAACTCTTTTGGATCTTTTGGATCATGGATGCTTGACATTGGGATTCTTCTAAACCCGTCTTTGACGAGGGTTTTGTCGGTTGCTAAGTTTAGAACTATAACCAGCTGAAAGGGTCCACGACTGCCGGGGGTGGTGTCCGTCTTACTGACATCAGCTACGTAAGTAAGATCCGATATTCGAAGACAAAAGACCACGGATCTGTATGATAAATACTAATAAATTTTATGTATAGGCGAATAGTTATGTACTGTTGATTGCTGCATTGCTACATCATAGGTAGTAAGAGCTCCCGTTTGTAAGGTAGGCTCTCATTTAGATACTACCCGGAAAACCAGAAGCTTGCTTCGTCAACTCGGCTGCTCTAGTCACTGGCAGGTTGGCAACCTTTCTCTTAAAAATTCAATCCATAGGCTCACCAACCCCCCTAAGTATAGATCTCAGCTTCTATACATAAACGCCAAACTCCGCGACATGAACCATCTCCAAAGCCTTCCGCAAGTGGCGGCCCACAGCCTGCAGCGAAATGTAAGCGTGGCAATTCCTCATCTGTCTTGCGGCGTTTCGACTCTATTTATACTGTGAACACTGTGAGTATTCGCCAAGAGAAAAAGAAGCAGGCGGATGAGACAGAAAAAGCAAAATAGTGCGGTATGCGATAGTGTTGAGAAAAGCCACGTGGGAAGAAAATTCTATCGAATACAACAACGGGTCGCATTCTTCCACACGACGGATACTGTCCGCTAGACAATGTCAGCATAAGACCTAAAACGGACAATATCAGAAATCCGACGCGAGACATGATAAGATTTGTCATCTCCAGGCGGACTTTTCCAGATAAATCCCATCAATAGCGATCCGCGAGGAACTTTTGACTATCCGACAATAGATACTAGGTACCTATCTCTACATAGTATCCGTATCTCAAATTACTGTGACCAAGCTACCTAAACGAATCCCGGTCGGCGATCTCGCGGGTTACATCTTATTGCGTTGCCCCTGCGTTCTGTTACCATTCCCGAATCACCAATTCCGGCACCCTTGCGGATCGAGGGGGCGATTGCCACCCCACGGCCAAGACGAGCTGTCCGACCCTGACGGGCTTCGAGAAGAATTCTAGCGCCGCTCCCCCACCATCGTCTCATTCAGATAATGGTGTTGTGCGATAGTGCTTAGTGGACGCATAGGTCGGATGGGTAGTGTAACATCGTGAATCTTGCCAGGCGCATTCTCCCTTGTAGCGGATAGAGAGGCTAGGTGAATAATTCGAAGCAGTTTGTTGAGATGCAGGTCTCCTGGCAGCGTGGACAAGTTACGGACCAGGGACTTGAAAATTGATACCAACACAATTGAATAGGTTGCGTGTGTGAGTCTTGCTCAAAAGCAAACCAGGTTTTAGAATAATCACAACTGCCCGATCCGCAACGAGAAGATGCAGGTTCAATTCGAACTCCCTATTCGATAATGGTCGGGATGTCCCCTGACGCATGTGCCCATGTTAGACCGTTCCCAAGCGCGTACAGCCATGTCTTGCTTCTAGAACGGCGTTGGAAGATTGTCGAAATGGAAGGTAATGAGACTCTGGCAGTCCAGGGGGGTGGGTGTATCTCGTGTCGGTTACGTCACCCATGTTTCTATAAGTTTGAGTTTCACCTTCGATGTTACAAGCTTCTAAGTTGCGACTAACTCAGATACGAGCTCGCAATCCCTGTCGATGAGGACGACGATATACGTAGAGTCGATCACATCCATGTTATCACTATTCTTATCAAACTTTCCTGGGGCAATTTGATTGGATATAATGAGGCAACTTGTCCATGTATGATAGGAGGTTGTCGGGGATTGAGTGTACGGCCTTAATATGCATATCGCACAGCATAGTCTAAATGGTATCTTAAGCCTATCAAATATTTGGGGGTTTCATGCCTTTGTCAAGTCGGAACAGGTATGCCATGGCTACCTATATTATCCCCTCCTCATATTCCCTGATGCTAACTATCCACGTGTGAGTATAGAGTGACACCCAAGTCATCCCTTACGAGATTCCCTTCCCAACCCGTTTTCAACTCCAAAGAGATATAGTGTAGCGTTGGAAGTGAACGTACATATCACTACATACTCTTAAGTACGATGCTTGAAGTTTAGCTTCATCTCGTATTCGAAGCGCCGCTTCTCTACCACAAACGTACGAGTCGGTTTAATTCAATAGACCACCCATGAATACCAAGAAATTCAAATACACCGCGATGCTAGGGAAGGTCCGAGACGAAAGCGTGTTGCCAATGTTGTAGATCCGTGTGTAGAGTTCGAGGACTGTTCTCCTTAGCCACATGTCGGAAACCGGCAAATCTCGACTTTGATGACAAAACAATCGATAGGTACTGCCGGTGCCCTACGTCGACCGTTGTTATTCAGAGCAATCATTCCTTTAGTTAATCTGCCCCTCACGCTCCCATACCACATATACCATAGCCGCAGCTAATATCGTCATCATTATTGCAGCACATCGATCCGCCGGCGCAGAAACAACCCGTAGGCATTAGGGTCGATTCCTTCAGATCACTTAACATGACTTTCCTCGTTATCTTTCCGTTGAAAAGGGGGACTTGGTTCGGAAGCGCGAATGCCGTTGCTGCCATGAAAGGGATCCAGACGGAGATATTCGAAATATGCATCTTTATCGGGAAATTCTTCAACGCTTGGACGAGGTCGACGAGAGTTGGGTGGTGGTATAATCACGGTTATTACTTCGAAACATGTATATCTTAATGTTAACCAACAACTACCGGCTTCTTTATAGGAGAAACAAAGTCAACAGATACGACCAAAAGTGCCGTGAAGATGTCAAACTAATTTGAAGAGCCGGCACTAGTCAACACATCTAAACTTAATCGATCCAGGTCGTTCCTCTGAATACGAAAAATCATTAAACTCGATCGCCCCGTCGAAGCTTTAGCATACCCGCAGAACCCGGCCCCCATAAATGTCTGCAAGGAGCAGACCGGGGAACGTGGCATACCAATTGAAGAGGCACGGATTTCTTGTGTAGGACTATGATGTTACCGAACAAAGGATATATCTACGTCAGTAGCCCAATGATATCATTCTATCATCTGATGCCCTACCAAAAACGATTAGGTCTGACATTGATCAACTTCAAAGCCATAATCCTCCATGCTGCTAGCATTCGGTCCCTGCAGCCCTACCGAAAGGGGACGTGCAGAATCCACCATACCCCTCCACGATCAATATTGAAAGATATTAGGCAGGACTCAGGAAATACGAACCAAACTAACATTAATGTCGATCTTAGATATGTTAAAGACTAACTATCCGTTGGCCTACCAAACAAACTAGGAATCATATGTGTGTTGGGAGATTTTTTTTCTCCTTGATGCTCCACAAGAGGAGGCACGCATTTTTGATAAGTGGAGTATTTCATATAAAAACGTCTAGTTACATTTGTCTTTTATTGCTTACCAAATGTTTGGACCGCTCGATTATTGAAGAGAACGTTACATCTGTCGCGCTCTAGAAGCTTGCGATATATTGATATTAGTCATCTACAAAAGGGGGATCAGCTCAATGTCATCCAATGAATGAAACATAAATATAGTCTTTTAAAAAGTCAAGTCTTCTTATTTGTCCACGGCAGTTTCCTGCGACTATGACTATCGCGAAGCAATGTACAACCAAGCGACATAAATTTGGCCAAAAATAAAAATAAAAAAATGCATCAGCCGCGAATCGAACGCGGGGCCCATCGATGGCAACGATGGATTTTACCACTAAACCACTGATGCCTTGATGGGACTCGAGATCTGGATACCATGAGCCGTTGGTGGAGATATTACAGAAGTTGCTTAATCCACTATCTGATTCTTCAACAGCGGGTCCTTCAACAAGAACACAAATCCACTAGTATGTTTACTATGACACATTAACAAACAAATAGAATTTGGAATTATAAAATTTCTGATGATGATGACCTCTATTCTAGCTATTACAGTATGAATCCCCCCCAACGCCGAACCGGACCACCGGTGACCGGTACTTGATTCTAGTTGGTATCCTTATATGTACTAATTTTCTAATATCTTTATATACAAGAAAAGTGAAATGAATGAAATGTCTTGGCACTGTGGTTATATTTCGCCGAATCGCGGTGTGAGTTTGACCCTGAGATACCCTTCATGTCCCTTCTTGGGGTATGTATCCAAGTATCTGTATCCTTCCGCCCTATCCCTCTTCTCGTCCCATAGAAAGACATTGAAATTGTATAAAATTGCTACGAGAGTCTTTCGTAGGACGTGACGGGCGAGACTTGGTGACGTTAGTAAAGGGTTGACGTTGGTTACACATGCGAGAGAGCGAAAGACAGAGTAGGTCACTGCTGTGTGGGAGACGAAGACGCTTTACTCACAATTGTCCTAAACATGTTCTCGTACCAGTTCCGAACGTTACAGAGTTATTCCGCAGTTTTCGGGCATTGGGGCCGATGCCTAGCCAGCGGTCTGGCTTGAATGTTTCTGGATCGGGATATAGAACCGGGTCTCGTTCAAGAAGATGCAACGTGAAGCTCAAGCTTGTCTGTCGAAGATGTTAGCCGTGCTACCTAGATATCTTACATCTAACTGAAATGTTTGTCACTTACCATTGGTGGTATGACAATTCCGCTGTATACCACGGGTTCAGATGTTTGCCTCGGTTGACGGTGCCACGCCGGCGAACTCAGCCGCGTCGATTCTCTGCACAATGCATCCTGAACAGAATATTAGAGAAAGTTTATTGATCCCAATCCTTCGATTACGACACGTCGGATTAAACATATGGGGTTTCGAGCCTCAGTAGGAATGCTCGTAAAGACTTACCAGATACGGAAGTTGCAGCAATTTAGGATCGCGCCAAATTTGGTGTCCGTATGTTCCAACGTCCAGGCTGCGATCGATCTCGGCTCGTAGTCTTGTAACACAATCGGGATTCTGGATCATGTGGTGCAGTAGGAACGTCAGGTTGCTCATTAGCGACTCGTTCCCAATGAAGATGGCTTGCGCGGCCTCTTGAATGACTATCTCCTCGCTACCAAGTTGGCGCCAGAGTTGTGAAAGCACATTCTTGTGCCCCTTTTCAGGGGGGCCAAGTGCATCGCCTTTGGTGATTCGCTCCAAGTGCGACCCGGCAAGCTAATATGGAGTAAGTCTAAAGTCCGCGAGACACGTTATATTTACATGCAATATTTGAGAACTTACTGCGTCAAGCCAGCCAAGGGGTGATAGTTTGCGAAGAGACGGACACACGTCCAATAGCTTTTTCAATGGAGGCATAGATCGTAGAACGGTAGCAAGGTCGATCGCGCTAAAAGCTCGTGTGGCGTCGTGCATGGCGATTAAGTCAGGTGCATTCATAAACCCCAGATTCTCGCCGAGGAGGTACGAAGTCATAATGTCGTTCGTGTACGCCCATAGAATGTGCGTTAAGTTGGTTGGAGAAGCTTTCATCTCCGAGAAGGAGGTGAGCTTTTCGTACAACGTCTGGAGTTGCGCGTTCATCTCCGTGCTAGAATAAGTGGCAAGATTCGATCCGGTGAACAACGGCTGTATCACGGATTTCCGATCGCTGTGAGCTTGGGGGAGCGCAAGGCCGCCAAGTAGTGTGTTGAGAAGACCATAGTAGTTATCGCATTTTCTCAGGTCCGCCCTATTATGGTGTTGGAGACACGCCTCATGATCGGAGAAATGAAGCTCATTCGGTCCCAATCGGACAACGGGTCCTACGATCCTTATTAATACAGATTAAACTCATTGACTTTATTCCTTTGTAGTAGCTAACCGTATGTCTCGTGAAGTTCTATCAAGTTCTTCAGCCAATCATTCTTTATTAAGACATGATATGCCTCATATAACTTGGTTGCCGCGGCAAGCTTTGGACCAGGGAATCTGGACAGGGGACTCATAAATAATCGATAGAAAATTTTGAATATGATGAAAAAAAAAACGAGTGAGAGTAGAGCTGTGCAAGCCTGGGGGGTAGAAGAGATAGGCTGAAACCAAAGGCCCAACATGATGGGCGAAACGAAAGATAAGTCAATGTGTAGTAATAAGTGAGTGACTCGTATAATTAGAGAATATATATGCAGTAAGGATTTGGTGTCACCTAGACAGTTCTTGTTCAATGTTTATATAGCTGAACGAAGGGAAGTAGACCCGAGTCAGATCGGAGGAGAATCTCTTACCACAGCCATGGTGGTTATATACCTCCTCGGACATAATCCATTTATCACCAAGTGGACACCATCCCAGTTCCCTGGTCCGCCTGATGAGGACAAGTCATCCTTCGGCCTCAACGCCTACGTTCTTTCGATGTATCTGTTCCGTTAGCCACACGGGTATGCTCATCGTAGTTCAGGTGTGGACCTGTGCCCCTTCCCCTCTTCTCTTCCTCCCCCTGTATCTTTAGCTTCCATCTGAAAAAACTAGTTGACGCTCCATACTGCGGCTCTTCGCAGGATCAAATTTCCTGAACTGGAATACGTGGGAATGGTGGTTTTATTATCAATACTTTTACTCCCTTAGTGCAGTACTGCTTGAACCAGTCATCGAAAAGTAAATATTTCCGCACAGATCCGTGGTGGAGTAGGTACCTATATAGTATCATGTAGGTATAATCGCCTCAAATTCAGATATCCATGGATGTGGGTATCTATTAAGGGATACTTACCTACCTACATACTGACTAAATACGATGGATGGTTTCAGTATTACCTAATAGGTACTCAGATGGGATTATAGTTAGTAAATGCTTGGAGGGGTTTGGCAGTAAGCTCTTTCTCTATCGTTCGACAAACCTAACTATGAGAAAGCTGGGCAGCTGAGGATATTCCTACCAGTCGGTTTAGGTGGCCGCCACAATTAGTATAGATCCCACAATCCCACGTGGTGAGCCCAGTGAGCCCGGTATCACATGTTGCTGTACCAGATCCGTGGACGCGTGTATACAAGGGTAGGTAGTCAAGGGTAGCCACTCGCACGGTATAGTTCGGTAAGGTTAAGAGTAGGTAGAGTAGCTTAGCGGAAGTAAGGGAGAACATCTGTAGGAGTATCCGTCTCTCACAGACCTCACCTAGGGTATGTAACGGGTAGAATACTCCATGAACCTAATTTAAAGGCACGAAATGATACATTAATTAGCCCCTTTGACCTATCGGGGTCGGCTCGTCGGACATCTTTTTCTCGTAATGTCGGTCGTCGGATGACCGACCTTCATTTTCTCCCACACGAAGTAGATTTATAGCATTCGTGTGATGGAGAACTTGTTGAGGCAAGCGTTGTTGGTGATTGTCAAGATTCTCTGCGCCTGGGTGCTGTCTAACAGCTGATTAACTTATTTTTATCATTCCTTAAGTAGGTAGATATGGAGCTGAAATGTGAATGTAACTCATATCCGTACTAATTACTAAGTATCAGCCTCAAGATGCGAGAAGAATGATTTTGGTAAGCGTCATAAATACATGGATACCCACTTACCAGGGCTTCCGCTTCATGTACCTGAAATAAGTGTAGATCAACACGCGACCATAGTCGAAACACCTACATACCTACAAATATCTTATAGAATTCCAAAAAGTCATGGTGAAGCGCCCTGCTAGCTATTCCTTAGCTTCATAGCTGTGTAGCTAAGGAAAAAATTGGTACGAGGGGAGGTTGACACCACCTTGGCGTTATCCAAATATCTCCTACATATCTGCTTACTTCTAATTGGTTACTATAGAATTCGCGAAGGATGCCTCTCGGCCGAATTAGGGAATCTCTTACCACCATGGATGACGCACTGAGGTGATAATCCTATCCTAACGTTCGTAATGGCGAGCTAAAACTGGACCATGTGCCAAAGTCTAGCGAGGTTTACAAAAGACCGTAATTAGTAGGTAGGGATGGAATTTTGATATGGTAGATAATGGAATCGTCAAACGCGGGCGCCTAGATCGAGATCGATCAAACACCGAGAGGCTGAAACAAAACGGATAAGTGAGGTGTCAGGTGTCGTCCGTATATTCCAATGATATATACGATTAATCCAACCTCCATCCAGTATATGAGAGACTCGTTTGCTGACTCCCCTAGGATTTATACGGTATATTTGGAAGCACGGCGAAAATTATTATGTCCGCATCATTCTTCGTGCACCAACAAGCTGGATCTCAATTGATATTGCTTGCGTTTAGTTCCTTCGGAGTTTTAGGTAAGTACCCACATGAAGAAAATGTTTTACGCAGCTGAATCAGGAACATGGTGTTATTTGACCCAATCCTTCTTACTTTACCAATTGTGTCTGTTATCTAACCGCTCAAAAGCATGCTATTTGCATACTGGAGGTGGCAGCGATCCCGAGAGTGGACTCGAAAGGTGGAGGGTTTGTGGACTTCAAGAAGTTGAGAGTTCTTTAGGAAATCTAAGATATTCGTTTTGGGCTTCTCCCTGGTCTAGACGCTCGGAAGACCCCATTTTTAAGCCGGGTGCAGGATCGCCACGACGATTTTATTTTGCCCGGGGCTAATTCGTGTGTCAGACTAGACCCGAGAACCGTTTCTCGTCGTACCCCGGAGAATATTATTAGGACACCCAAGCTTGCGGTAAGAACTGTGCCGTCATGAAGTCCTAGCTGAGTGATAGTATGCGCAGAGTATATCAAAAGTCACTGTGACCTAGATACCTAGTTCCAATCTAGTAGAGAGTGACTGTTAAGAATTATACATACTGTCGATTACCTATGAGATGGTTATCGTTACTATCGCCGAGAGATGTCGCAAATAATTTTTGAAACTTTTAGTGGTCATCGTGCACGATTGCTTCGTTTCGTAGGTTGATTAGGTCATTGTAGTGATATAGACAAGGTTGCTAGCGATTCCTTGTTCAAACACAGCCTTACTAAGTGGTCAGGGTGGTGTATTCGGCATCCATGATCTCGTCATTCAAGCTGGACGGGTTAAGTCGAAAGGAATAGCAGGCCTGACGTCTGATCAAAATAAGTCATGTTTGAATTGAATATTGGTGAGACGCTAAATGTCAACCATGAAATTGAAGTCATCACATCCATTCCTAGGTAGGTAGGTAGGTATTGTACCCGGCGCACTCTGGGACAGCGCCTTTGGGGTACCTAACGTTAGTTGTGGCAGCGCAGCACTAACGGCCGTTCCAAGCGGGGCGATGTTGGAGGTTCGACCTGGCAATAGTAACTTGTTGCGAACGCTGAACCAAATGATTTGAACATGAGGATAACTAGTATGTTACTCAAGATGCCAACCCGGCTCATCGTAATGTTTTCATACACTTCATTCGCAGATCCTCTCTGGGTCGAAACAGGGTCGGATAATCATAAGGTAGTACTTTACTTCGACGAACCTGGATATCCATTGAGTTTTGGCTTGATATGATGTCCTGGTCCATAGACAATGGTTACTTGGTGAAGTAATCCATGGACGTCGTTCATCTCCTGCTTAGATCGTCTCTCACCCCCACTGGTCCCTAGAGGGACCTCTCTGATTTCTTCAAAGGGAGTTTCATCGTATCATCCTGTAGGTGTTTGGAACGCAGAAGGGTCCTTATATGATGGCCAGATCCCAGAATATCATGCTGGCCGGTCGAACCAGGAGTTGCCATTCGGACAATCGTGCCATCATCACTCTCTTTTCCTAAGGGTTACGTCGTCTGTACCGACAATGATCTTTGATCCGCTTCTGTAGCCGCCTCATAATTTTAGGTAAATTGATAGACATCCAACTGGTAAGTTACCTACGCCGGTGATGTTGCTTGGAGTGGCAGTCCGTCGTGGCTGATATGCCTTGTTTTGAACGTCGTCCATCGTATTCTTTCAATTCTTTCTTCAATCCATCCTGCTCCTTCTCATTTGATTCTCCGCACGATTTAGTCTGCGAGGTCGCCTTCCGATCATTCATCCGACAGTGGCGTCAGGGGGAGATGCACTGCGGAAGAATTGTGAAATGAGTCAAGAAAAGAAAGGGGAGGCGAAGTTGTCCATTTTTAGTTTAGGGCTTGATGACATAATGCGGTTGAATCGGTACCACGGAGTTAGGAAATTTATGGAATCAGCCGGGTTCTTTCCAGTTCATTCTCCCGCTCCCACCTGTTCGCACGTTTCGCACACCAGTAGCAAGTGGGCTATTACATCAGCTATTTCCTCCTCAATTCGTCGTCACCACTTCAATTCTTCCTCAAAAAACAACAATTTATTAATACTCAACTTCGCCTAGGTCTTCTTTCTTTTGTCAACCACAGGATATTTGCCAGCCCGAAAGCAACAATGTCCTTCACAGTCACGATTCGTGCGGGCCCCGCGCGCTTCGCCTCTAAATTACCAGAGCTCACGAAAAGCTCTTTCCGATCCGCTGCTCCCATCCGAGCATTCCATCAATCCGCCCGACCATCCAACTTCTTCACATCGCGAACGACTGTCGCATCTACGCTACTCAAGCCAACCTCGAAGAATGCATTCGCGCAATCTTCTCGCACATACATGCAGCAGAGTGCTGCTCCCGCCGCCGACTCGGGTTCGACGATGCGTCGCCTGCTAACTGGTGGCGCAATTTTCGGTGGTACACTTATCGCCATCAATGCCGTCTTCAACCGCGAGACCCGAGAGGATGGCGGAATGCCAGCATTTGAGCGATCCTACTTGAACTCGACCTTCCTCCACACCGGCCTTGGTATTGGTATCATTGGTCTCACTGCGCGACAGATGATTCAGAGTGGCTTTGTCTACAGATTGATGGTGACGAGTCCGTGGGTCGTGGCAATTGGTGGTTTGGCTCTTAGCTTTGGTACAATGATCGGAACTCGAGCTGTTGACCCTGACAAGTGAGTATTGTCTTTCATACTTCTTATTCTTCTCTTAAAAGCGACATCGATCTAACATGAAACAGCTACGTTCCCAAGTATGCACTATGGACCGCATTCAACGCTACCCAGGCTGCTTTTGTTGCTCCTCTTCTCGCGTTTGCTCCTGGTGCCCTGATCGCACGTGCTGGTCTTTACACCGTCGCCATGATGGGATCTATCTCGTTCGTCGGTGCTACCGCTAAGCAGGAGAAGTACATGTACATCGGCGGTCCTCTCCTTGCCGGTGCTGCCATCGTTGCCGTCTCGGGTCTCGCTCCTCTAGTCATCCCAGCAACTGCTGCCCGAACGTTGGCATTCACCGAGAATATCTGGCTGTACGGTGGCCTAGCAGTCTTCGGTGGCTTCACTCTCTACGATGTTCAGAAGATCCTATACCACTCTCGCCTAGCCGAGCAAGGCATCATCAAGAAGGACCCGGTGAATGAGAGCATATCGTTGGAGCTAGACTTCTTGAACATCTTCATCAGGATGGTTCAGATCTTGATGATGCAGCAGAGCCGAAGGAAGTAAGGGAATGGCGTCATTTCCGGGGATAAGCAAATAAATTTGAGAGGGAGTCATAATGACGGATGAAGAGCAACAGGCTTTTTGAGCTGCTCGTGGATTATATCATGAGACAGACTCACATACAGATTTAATCTGAATACTGGAGGTAGAATGCAAACTCTCCTCTCTACGAAAGACCACGATAGGATTGCTCTGAATTGTAGATAAAGTGGTGAATTATGTGAATAAAAAAATATCAACTCCACATCACACTCCAACAATAGAAAATTCGTTCGACTCTCGTATATAAATTGTCATCTTTATACATGATAAAGGATTGTTCCCGTACCTACCTAGTACTTGGTAGCCAGGGAGACGATAAAAATCAATATGTGATATGTCTCATAAGCGCCAAGGATCCCCGGTCTGGTCGATTATGTGGACAACTAGCTTTAGCTAACATGATTGGCAGTTTGACGCCCTCAGGTGACTTGACATCCAAGTATGAGCACAGAAAAGATGCAAATTCATTACCAACCATTTCTCCTTTTATGAGTCTGAGAGAGCTTTAAATCCAGAAAATTGCTTAGTCGCCTAAATAAACTGGAGCTTACCAAGCGGTTGCATCCGGTACAATCATACTCGCAGATCCGGTGTACGACGGGAGGTTAATAGAGTTAAGCTCAGACGCGCCGTGTT
Source organism: Annulohypoxylon stygium (assembly GCA_003314315.1). Classification (NCBI taxonomy): domain Eukaryota; kingdom Fungi; phylum Ascomycota; class Sordariomycetes; order Xylariales; family Hypoxylaceae; genus Annulohypoxylon; species Annulohypoxylon stygium. The sequence goes on from QLPL01000023.1 coordinate 311,112, forward strand.
CTTTAGGGGTTAGGTAGGTGCCAACTTTACAGGCAACAACTAGCCCTGGAGGTCCATTCACGCCGTGCTTACCTAGTTCGACGATTCTATTGAAAAACTGAGGCTGAGACCTGAAAATAATGGGCCGTTAAATCCGATGACTGCTGTTGCCCTTTCTTCATACGACCTTACTCCAGGACCGACTTCCTTTCGGTGAGAGGGAATTTCCAACACCCCTGTTCTTTTGACTGTTGACGGACGCACCTTCTGAAGTTGCCGCCAAATGACTTGCACCTGCATATGTGAGTCAAGTGCGTACACCAGATTATTAAGTAGGTACCTATCCGGGTACTTCTTGCTCCTAACATTGAAGCTTTAGGATCTCACTTCTTCAATTCCCACCAAATATTACAGTCTTTTATTTCGCGTCGCATAATAACAATATCGGGTTCATCGTATCAATTTCCACACCGTCCATCTCCTAACCCGTTACATCCAATAGCAGCTACCTATTTCGGATATCAGATCTAGATATTCAAATAGGTAGAGGGTTCCAATTAGGATTGGAACCCTCGTTTTAATTGGATTAGGGCCATGTCCTCATTCAACGGCAAAAGGATATTCAGGCAAGTTACCTATTTCTCTACTTCGTCATCTCCATCAGCTCCATGCCTAGTACTTTCGAGACTACCTTCCCAAGCAAGCATTTATGAAGCTGTGGCTGCCATCCAGCTTCCCTAATTCCAGTCTACTTAAAGTAGATGAAGAGACCTAGGCCCTAGGTATACTATGGATAGTAGGGGCTAGAGGCTAGAAGCTTAGCCCCTCCCCGGACCCCCAAATACGTGGACATCGCATTTCTTTGGCCAGTTGCCAAAGATACCTAATTATAACCGGTCAAATCAATGCTAACTATTATCAAGCCACGCTCGTTCTAAGCTAGCCAAGTCTCGTAACTTTAGAGACTTGCTTAGTAAACTATCAATGAAGGGGCACACACATCAGTCCGATTATCTGATCGAGAATGACGATCAATCATCAATTGGCAATCCTAAAAGCTCTGTTGGCCTTGGCGTCACCTTGACCAATAATAGCAGCGACACCAATGCTCAAGATATAGTGTCCAAGAAAGCTGTTGCCCAATCATCAACACACCAAGCTGAAAAGAAGGTCTCGGGCTTATTGCTTCTCCCACAAGAGCTCTTCGATCATGTTACCAGTTACCTAGGGGATGCTAACATCGCAATTCTGGCCCTTGTTAACAAAGAACTCATGGGCAGATTCATGAATTCATGCATGAAGATTGGAATCATAGAGCCGTACGAGCCGGTATCCTATCGTGTTCTGAACAAATTCATACAGCAGGTCGATTCATCAAAGACCAAGGCTCGTGGGACAATGTTAAGCCTCGTTGATTACGACTTAGAAGACCGTGTTTACTGCTATAAGTGTAGAAAAATCCACGACCCCTTCGTAACATTTAGGGACCGTTACTACGCACCCAACAAGGCGGTTAGATGCGTCGATTGGTCTATGGATCACCACATGCCACCGCGTACTACAAGAAAGATGCTGCGTACCATCACCAAACGTCGCCTTCATGGTGCTCCGTACAGACACCTTTTGAAGCAAGTCAACAACACGCAAACCAAGTACCATAAGGGATTTATGGTACAAATATCTCTAAGAGCGCGTTACCGAAGAGATGACTTAATCTTAAGACGACAGCAAGTCATTTCAACCATGGACAAATCAGCCTTATCATTATGGATGTTCACACAGATGCTCAGGGATATGTCAGCTAATGGTCTGGTATCTTTTGCGTTTCCTAAGACGTACCCTATGTGTAATCATCATAGATGGGCGGCCGTGTACATGACATTGGTCCAGCAGCTGGTAGACCCTCTCTGTCAGCGCGATCATACTGGCGAAACCAATCCTAAGCATGAGGTATCCTGCTTCAGCAACGAACACCTGGACGTTTCGAAACAGGAAGGCCATATTATCCACGAACGCTTGAAATGGCTAGCCTCAGGCGCGCTGCATTGTCCGATGGACGTACCGACCATCCTAGGCGACGTCCTAGGCTGCTGCAAGTGCACTACAGACTTCGGCATCGACGTCATTCAATTACCAGAGCCCTTTAACTGGGGGTTTGTTCTGACCTCGTGGCTGGACCTCGGTAAAATGGATTTTTCCCCGAAATGGGATAGCCACAGAGAGACGCGGCCGGGTCGAGAGATGAGACGGCCCTTGCCATACGGCGAGATATGTGAGGCGTTCGAAGATTTGAATTCACGCCTAGATTTCCGTCCCCAACTTAGCTTTGACGATGCGGCAAGGATAGAGAACTATATGTGGGCTAGCAGAGTTAAGGAGGGTTACGACAAATACATTAGCTGGTCGTCAGGGCATTCTTGCAATCCTGCTACGGGATGGTACGAGGATACGGATCCGCTAGGGCCTGCAGATTATTGAGCATGAGCTTAGGTGGACTACTACTTGCTTCGGTGGCAATCGTGTCGCTGCGGGAGGATGGTGTGAGTGAGAGGGATTAGTGTGTTCATTGAATTTCGAGACATGATACCAGCTCAGCTTCGATTTGAATGGGCTTATCTGCATGGGCGAAGGTGTTCGGGTCATATGGGTCAATTGATTGAGCACCGAGCATCGGGCTGTGGCATGGAGTTACGGGGTTTGTCGGAAAAGAGAGCTGAGTTGCTTCAGTACTGAGCACATATGTTGAGATTGCTGTGTCTGATAACGAATTTGAGGTTTCTATAGATTTATTGGTGCCATTCCCTTAAAGCTAATCACTTTAGAGTGTGCCATTGAGCTGCTGAACTATATGGGTAAACCATCTGAGTAAATGGGAGATTGTAACCCCTTATACCGCCATATTCTAGGCATATTTCCAGCATGACCATCATACTTGCCTAATACTATATAACACAACGTAACAGCAAAGCCAGACCAAATATCGTAGCCCACCTAACTCAACCATACGCCTATCTCATCGCCCCTTCCCCTAACACACAATCACTGCAGCGCAGGGAACTGCCTCAAGAAATGCGAAGGACACTCATACCCCGTGGGGTTATGGTGCAAATACTGCTGGTGGTAATCCTCAGCATCCCACCATCGCCCCGCAGGCGCTACCTCCGTCTTTATTCCTCCCTTGTACCATTGCTCATTCGCTTGTCGCGTCACCTCCCGCGCGACTGCTTCTTGCTCTGGCGAGTGAAAGTAGATCGCGCTCCGGTACTGCGGACCTACGTCCGGACCCTGCCGGTTGGCGGTCGTGGGGTCGTGCATGCGGTAGAAGAACTCGAGGAGCTGGCGGTAGGTGATCTGCGTTGGGTCGTAGTGGATTTGCAGGGCTTCGGCGTCTAGGGGGTATGGGGGTTAGTTTGGGTGGCTTGGGGTGGATTGGGAGGGAGAGGAGGGAGGCGTACGGCCTGTGTTACCACCGCATACGGCGCGGTAGGAGGGGTTCGATAGGTCGCCGCCGGTATATCCCACGCGCGCGTCGTAGAGACCCTTGTCCCCGAAGTGCTTGCGGTAGAGGTGCTCGACGCCCCAGAAGCAGCCCGCGGCTACGGTGGCTTGCTCAGCGCCCTCGGGGATGGCGACGGCGCTGCCGCCGGCGGTGTCGGCGGTTATACCGAGGCGTGTGCTCAATGGGCGGAAGAGCCGCGAGGCGAAGTTTGGGAGTGTGAAAGACATTGCGAGGAGTGCGATTGCGGCTGCGATTAGGATTTGAGTTGCGATTGAAGATGTGGTTGTACTCGTGGGGTCAGTGGTCGAGTCGCTGGATTTCGTATTCATTAATTTGCAGCAAAAAAATCAATTCAAAACGGCGAAGACGGAAATATAATATATATAGGAAGATACGATATATGCTGCTTGTCCCTTCCTCTTAGGATCGATCTGGATTCCACATCCAAGGTCGTTAAAAGCGTAGTTCCGATCAGTGGTGACGTTTGGAGGGGGAGCTTTCCCGGACAATGACAAATCTATTCGACGCCACCCGCCTGCCGGATGATGCCATTCGACTCGATGAACAAGGGAAGGATCGAGGCTTGGTGCTTATAGTGGTCCGTGCCACCCTAAGCCCATACCCGGAGGATTGAAGATTCCAAATGAGCTACGAATTATGTAATCGAACTTTCAGCTCAGCCCTATGGAAGTTATTGCCGATGACCTTATTTGTTATCTGATGGTATCAGCATTTTAACTTCGTCTTTCCTTACCCTTTTTTGACTTCGTACGATTCCATGTCTAATTGGCCAATTGATGAAGGTCTAGACGGCTCCCTGCCAAATCGCCAAGCTTTAGAGCTTTCTTGATTGATCTAAACTTCTAATGTTCGAAATTCACTTAGCTGCTTCAGTTAGTAGGTCGGTTAAAATACCATGACGGCGATGAAAGGTCAAGTCTGCCTCGCCGTCGAGAGTCACGAGTTTTCATGCTCGACTAATACTCAAGATGAAGCTGTTCCAAGAATGATTCTAACTGAATCTTGTTCTATCTCCGACGGCTCATGAAGACGGCATAAATGAGACACTTGACAAGTGTCCTCATTGACGGGCTTATGTCAGGGGCTTTTACGAACACGATTTCGTCGTCACCGTTCCAAACATGACCATCCTCGACGGCATCACTTGCCTCTTGGTCGTCATGCAACCTGCAACGTGGTCACCGTACCGCCAGTCTGGGCCAGCAGCGAAGCTTGATTTGAGCTTCGATCAATCATACAAGGGGGTCCTTGGCACGTAGCAAACCCCTGCCAAATCCCCATACTCGTTAATTCTAGCCGTGCGCAAGGCTTTTCACAACAGATCGAGGCATGTCTAGACGGTAGTTCGAGCAATGTTGCAGGCGATGTTTCAGACGATGGGAAATTTCAAGCGATTAGCTTGACGGCGTGAGGCCTCACCGTTAGATATGACGTCGTTTGGTAATTCGTTCGCCAGTTCGAGATCTGATAAATCTCCTACGATCTCGTGAGAGGGTCCATCTAATTATATGATATCGTCGATTTCGATCATCTCGCGTCTTTTGGAGCTGAATTGTTACTCCTATCCACTTTGAGCGTGTTCTAGATCGCGTATTTCAGCGCGCAACACCAGATATCATCCTTAACACGACCCATTGATCATCATAAACTTACCTAAAATATTACCTAAACATTCGTATAATCATCAATATCACGAAAATCTTCATCCAGAAAAAGATCGCTTGTCTCACCTGCCAAAATGCTTACCAACCGCCGCTCAACCCTCATGGTCCCGGGCAACGTGAACGGGCGTCCGGCATCCTACGCTCCAGGCGTGACCGCGCCCCCAACCCTCACCACCCTGCGTCCAGAAAACGAACCTCACTGCACAGCGCCCTCGATCCTAACCTCGACCATGTCCACGCTGCCGGGGTACCGCGTGTCCCGCGTCCTCGGCGCCGTCTTCGGGAGCACGACCTACGCGCTCAAAGACACGAAAGCGCTGCTCAAGGCCAGCGCCGCCGGAGGCGAGGTCAAGAGCCTCACGCACATCATGTACAATGCGCGCGACCAGGCCGCGGAGCGCATGACGCGGGATTGTGTGACTAGAGGCGCGAACGCGGTTGTGGGCGTTACGTTCGAGGAGAAGGAGGTCCTGGGGTTTATCCAGGTGTCGGTTTGTGGGACCGCGGTTTATGTTGAGAAGGAGAAGGTGCTGGAGAACCCGTTTTCGCCTTGATGATGATGGGTGGAATAGGTGGATTTGGTTTGCGCGCGCGTGACTTTTCGCTTTTTCATGATTATGATGGATACGTCGTCATTCATCCCCATAGAGCCGGGTATCTTACGCTCTTCGCGGAAATGACTACCTTACCTAGGCAGCCCGCGGCGCGTGACGGTAGTTGGGAGATGAGATCGGGCAGGAATAGTAGAGTTCTGAGTCGTAACCGGGTATGGTGATCGCTCGCTTCTTGGAATATTGGTAAGGCTTGGGCTTGGGCTTGGGCTTATCTTTGGGGCTTTTCATCTTCGGTCCCGACACTGGACACATTTTGGAATTAGACGCAAAAATTCTAGTATTAATCACTCTGCCCCCCGACTAGGGCTAACAACTGTGGTGATCCCCATTCGCGATTCCAGTGCCTATCTCAGCCAGCCATCGAATTATGACATAGGCGATAGTCCCGAACAAGTTAGACCGGGAAATTCAAGCTTCTCGGCCGAGATTGCGAAGGGCGCCACCGGACACCAAGTTGGAGTGCAATTAATTCCTGCATTGCGTCGGTTACACAGCAGCTATGTAAGAGGGTAGGACGGATGGGAGGGGGGAATGTTGGGATGGTTGGTGATACCATGCAGACTGACTGCAGTGCACCAAAGCTCATTGGATCCGGACTACCGTATCGGTATCACTCCAGGAGCTCCCCGCTATATCGTATGTTTCCCTTGGTACGTCAGGAGCTCGACTTGGTCATCAGGAGAGCTCTCTCGTCGTACGGCAGATTCGACGCGGGGCCACTCATGCTCGACACATTGACCTGCGCCTGCGGCTTCGTATATTGCGTCGGCCACGATTGGATCGCACCCGGGTTGCGCCAGAGCGCTCTGTAGCAGATTGCCAAGTCCGGATCGTGATTATCGGGTATGGCGTACGTACACAACAGCGGTAGGGATAGCTAGGACGTTTAGGTCATCACGCGCCCGATAAGTGGGATGCGGTCGCAAGGGGTCCTTGACGGCATGGCTCGGTAGTTTAAGGCGAAATGAAGTCGTACGTATTACGATATTACGTAGCTTAGCTTAGCTGCGCGAGCGGGACGATCGTGGCGTACCCACAACCGGCATGACACGGCTCGGTAAAGGTTCCTATCCTAGTGCAAAATCGACGGTATTCCGGGACCCGCGCCTTAGTTCGCCCTTACTCGGGACCGGTTCTATTAGCATGGGTTGATAAAAGGCGAACTCTTTTGACTAGATCCACGGTTTATTGGCTTACAAGGGGGGGTAGATCACGACATTCAAATACACTATTGCCAGATGAACCGTTGGAGAGCTTGGTAGCTGCTCAGGAACGGATGGGTCTACCCAAAGGTCTACCCAGGCTAGATATAAGGTTAATATTGCATGCGTCCGAGTCCCCTTGCCTTGCCTTGCCTCGCCATATCCACACCTTTCCTCTACATTAGGTCCCGGGCACGGGCTGAGCTTCCGAAAAAAGCTCTGATATCATATCATCGCTCCCTTGCATGCATCTCGCTGCCTGCTGCTGTGATACGTGAGAACCGTCCCCACGGGGAAGAGCTTAAAAAGCCTAAAAAGCGTTCAATAGACGCGTCCCCTTTAAGAACTCCCCTGGTAAAAGAAGGGGTCCGTGGTTTCTGCGATATAAATACGCGCCCGAGTTTCCCTTTCGGGCGGATAGCACACGGACGCATTTTACGTGGGCGGTCTAGAGCACGCTATTTATAGAAGAGGTAATTTTAAAAGGTTGCATCATACCGAGAACTACATCACACCTTTTTTGATTTCTTTTTATTTCTCCTCTTGGGTTTACGTATGGTGGGCTGTGGATCGTGGGCTTGGGTTGATCGGATAAGCTCCTGGTTCGCCTATGGGGTGCTTCCGAAGCACCCCTTGAAGCTACTACGACTCTCATATGACATATTGCAGCTTGCAGACCAACTACGGGGCTTTTCGTGGATAGCTCTTCGTGTAACTCATCTGAACCACCCCGCATCTAGGTGATTCTAGACGGCACTCGGCTGTTGAGGTCGGTGAAGTGGTGTGGTTGCGAATTATCGCTTCATACCTAAAGCTCTCCGTAGGGCTGGTCTACCGGTTACTTTCTCAGCTAGTCGAGCGCGGAAGCAAGGCGACAATAGCCTGGAATTAGGCGCAAGACTATTAATAGTAGATTAATTTAAAGCAATGCTTGACCTAGTGAATTGCCGAGTCGGAATTGCGAACTTCAAAGCTGGCATCACGGTACCGATAGCACCGAGCACGTCGAAAATGTTGGAGATGTTGGATATTTAGACAAATGTCATTCTATTAGAATTAAAGAATAAAGACTACCTAATAAATCATCAAGTGAAGGATAGTATGAAAAATACAACTAAAAGCTATGTAACGTAAGACAGATAATACGAATTGATTTTTCGTTCATGCCGCCTAACATTCTTTATGAATCGTAAAGCGATATCTCATGGTTCAGCCGGGCTCTAAAAAAAAATTAATGCTTCCGTTAAAAATGATCATAATAATAGAAAAACTTTTTTTCCTTGAAAATTAATAATGCCCGTTCCCTTTGTAGTGATATCATTATAACGCCGTTGTAAATGCCGACTGTCTCCGAGGAATCTGGAGTACCCTCAATAACCCCCTGATCATTTCTTCGTAAAGTTTAGGCAGTAGGCCATCAATGTACCAAGACCTCGAAGCAGGAGGCTGAGACTCTTCTTGTTGTTGTGATATAGTAGTTGAAAGCCTCTAAAAGTGATAGTTTTATGTTTCTCGGTGGGAAAGATAAAAGAAAACACTGGTGGGGGCGTTCCGATTAAGGTAGGGAAATCTGCGAGGTCCGTTGTATAAGTTCGATACGTCAAGCTCGAAAGTTTGATGGTTGTTGTGTTGCTGGTATTGCTCCTGGCAAAAAGCTGGGTGTTCTTCGTAGGAGAGTAGAAGCAACGAGCGAGCGAGACAGACGTAGTCGTAAAATGCCAACGGTTGAGCGAGTGAATTGTCTCGTGAGGAATGGTCTCGTGGGAGGCCGAACCTCAGGTGTTTTGAGCGAGCGGGTAGGGTTTGTTGTCCAAAGGTCGTTTTAAAGTCCCGAATTGAAAAATAATACTTTTCTTCCACATATCGAAATAATCTTCCCCTTAGTAGTCATGGCAAAGAGTTGAGCATCCTCTCTTAGTGGGAATGTCCCGTATGCGACCCCTCTAGTTGAGGTCGGTTTTGAGGATGGCAGTACCAACAGCTGCCTGTGGTGTACTCAGTTCCGCAGTTACCACACGTGTGCATATGCATGTTGTCGTCTGAGATTTACCCTTTGGGTGGGATGAAGAATATAATATGTTATGTTTGGTGATAGCCGAGTAAAGGATAGTTGCCTATGGTATCAGGTTAGACTCCGTCTCTCTTCGGGTCTCGATAAGGCGCGGACAAGGTCAACTCACAAGCCGTAGTAAGCTCTATTAGGTTCAGCGGCGACTGATAATGTGGTGTATAGTAGTATGTTGAAGGTAAGAAGGGAGGCACGTGTAGAAGTTGTTGGACAAGGACAAAGATAGAAGTAGTGGCTAAGGCGATTAAAGAAGGTTGTTGTTGTGTATGGTGATATGGAGATGAATATGGATATGAGTATGGATATGGATATGGAAGAGATAAAAAGTCGAATGGATGTTCCGGTTTATGGTACTCCCCTCCTGGGGAAGCTAGACTGAAAAATGTCTTAGACCGTGCTCTGGGTGGGCTGGTGGGGAGGAGGGCATTATGGGATTATGGGGACCCTGAAGGATCGTCTTGCGGATTAATAACTTATAATATCCATCCCAATTTGGGTCTAATGCACGATCCATCAATAACTTCACGATGGATGGCTGACTTGCTACACAGCTACATTATAGACCCACTGACACCACCTGCCTAAGAGAGTACATACATACTATGGATACATACCATACTTACCATACATACTATACATGCCTACTTTACATACCCTGACATTACCTTGTAGGTATGTACGTAGAGTACCATGTATACATACCCATACATGACCATGTATGCCATGTATACCATGTAAGGGTCTTTGCCAATAGCGCCAGGTAAGCAGGAATATGATTCCCGTCTAAGCGAATAGCGGGCGGGCGTCAACAGCCTAGTTCGAAATTATTTAGGAAGCAATTCCCGCTCAAGCTGCCAAACTCAGAAGCTGACCACGTTTACCACGTGGTGCTCGCCTAGGAATGCCCGTCGTCTTTCTTCGGCACCGTCGGCTCCTACCGAGTCTGACCACTCCTTAGCGACGATGCGATGTTTAAGATGCAGGCCAAGACCGCGGGATGCCTTTTCGGCCGATATCGTATCAGAACCACAGCCAGCGCGAGAATGGAATTCGATGGAAAAAGGGAGAAAACCGCGGTAGCGAAACAGAATGCAGAATAAGAAGAGCATGACACACACAGACCAAGACGCGAACACACAGACACACGGACGCATCGACACATCAGAATAAAGGTTGCTGAGGAGAAAAAAACGATATTGTGGTAAAGTTGACGAGTAAGAGCGAAAAGCGAAAACAAGAAAGTCGATCAATCCCGTTGGTGCGTAAGAGACAAGGGTTGAGGGAATAAAAAATATTAGAAAAATAGAAAAAATATTAAAAATATTACATAGTACATATCGTACATACGTACCTAGTAATTGTATCCAAAATTCTCAAGATTTTGACAAATCGTACCTCTTCTTACTCCAGCGTAGTCGTCACTTTCGCTTGCAATAAAAGACTTTTTTTCTGGGGATAAACGGACCGGATGCGCGTTCGCGTCTCCTGATTGTGTCGTCGAAGTGTCCTTGTTGTGTCCTTGTGAGTCCACCTTGCCCGCGAGAGAAACCCCAAAAGACGATCTTCTCGGAGAGGGCACAAGTGATAGTCGAAGAAGGTCACCCAGACGGACACCCATTAATCAAAGAAATATGGATAGTTCCTAATCGAGCCACGGGTCCATTTATAGACATAGGACTATATAGGCTTGGCACATAATTGCTCCGATTTTTTCTGTCCTCTTTTTTTTCTGTCGGTGTAATGTAAAATACTTACTGCATGCTGCACGGTGGTATGTAGAATATTAGGTAGAGGGGGAAAATAGAGATATCTGCCCAGCTTGCATGGCGCATTAGGTGATTAGGTGCTAAAAAGGTTCTTGCATAGTGAGGCTCCCTCGTATTTGGACGACAATCACGTCAATCTTGGGTAAATCCTTTTCAATAACGCGGTAGTGTTGCCCACATATGCCTACGATTTGCCTTGCGATCGCCTACGATGCCTCATTAATAGCCCTCCTTCTCCCCTTGCCGATCTTGCTAGACTGGGACGCGCGCAACGCGTGTTCCCCCCTCTCGCGGTCCTCGCGAGTAGTGTAGTGTAGGTGCTTGAAGATCTTAGGGCGTTCCCTAGGGCGTTGGCGGTTCTGTGCCGCCCAATGATAGCGCTGCCGCCCGCCGCCAACATGCATTATGGGTCATACCCGTCCCAAATCCGGGTAGGTTAGTACCACTTACCACTACCAGGGCCACTACCAACCAGGACCAGGACCAGGACCAGGACTACCTGGTTACGCTGCAGGCATGTAACTGTTCAATCTGTGTCTGGTCCGGAGGTGCGGCTTGCATAGAGTGGTCGGTTCCTGCACCGCACCGCAGCACAACCGCGAGAGGAGCGCCGACGAGACCAGGAACAGGTCGGTCGAAGTCTCGAAGCTGCCTCGTGGCGTAATATAGCGATATAGCTTTCAGCGGTATCAGGGCCGTATTGGGAGAACACACCCGCTGTGGACCTCGCTCTCGCCCTTCCCGACTGAATGGCGTCGAATCAAGCTGTGAGTCCATCTGCCCATCTGTCCATCTACGGGAAACAAGATCGATATTGCAGGTAGCGCAGCTTAAAGCAAGATGGGATTCCCAAGATGGGATTGCTAGGCGAGCACTGCTCAAGCTAAGGTACTGTACTCTGTTAAGTTAAAGAGCTAATATAGCGTGGGAGAAAAGAAGTCGCCAAGCTAGCCAAGCTGCTGTTCAATTGCGGTCGACCCGGCAGTTTGGTTAAGGTATGAAGCCGTCGTTTCAAGTCTTGAAGCGCTTACTCGATTCCCGTCTGGAGGAGTAACTTGGAAGCTATCTTAGTATCCATATCTTTGAGTCATATGTGCATATACAGGACAGATTAATTGATAGATCTGATAATTCTATAAGATAGATAGTATGCTGTAAGCACTTAGTCCTTTCGATTAGTGTTGACTTCGGTAGGTACCTTGCCTGCCCGCTCGGCATGTATTGAGGGATACCGAATCAATTTGTTAGTAAGCGATCAGGCGATATTCACCTGAATTCTTCCAACCATATGTGTCTTAAAGAATACATATTAAAAATAATTGACGCGAAAGTCAGCTGAGGCGAGTCGCATGTAACCTGCTTGGGTAGTAGGCATCCATGCTGCCACGATGATCGGAGGAAGAGGGAAAAAAAGGAACGTTGAAGAAACAGGAAAAGTAGGGGACGACGGGGACACCTGAGGGGAACATCTGGAAGTACTGTAGGATTGTACATGCGTCGGTACATGGATCCATGTATGTACCTACCTACCCCGTCCCTGCCCGTCCCTACTGGTGCCTATAATTTTCCCGTCGCACAATTCAAGGTTCCTAGGCGCACAGGTGCATAACCTTAATGTTATCGCTGAATTATTGCGTACGTACTCTAAAAATAGAGAGGGGTAAATGCTAGGTAGCCCTTGGAGGTAAAGATGAAATAGGACAGAACAAAAAGATAGCAACGACAGTTACCGTGACAATATGAAGAAATCAGGAAAAATATATGCACAAACGGGGAGTCGAACCCCGAGCTCAACCTTGGAAGGGTTGAATGTTACCGCTACACCATTTGTGCTTGATATTACCTTGTTGGTAAAAAAATTCATATTCTCACTACTGCAGCTTCAACACCAAACAAGTAGCGTGGTCAGAATAGCCAATGGAAACCCCCTGAATTCCACCTTAGCTAGTCCCAACTGGGCAAGTGGCAGGGCATAGAAGGTGAAGTACAAGGCTAGATGCTAGACGTAAGTTGAGCGAATTTCAAGTTACAAAATCAGTTACCACATCGACATATATGATAGATCACATTTTCTCTCTCGTCGGGTCTGGAAGCGAGATACAGGCAATAAACGATTTTCCAAGGCGTCCAAAGCTACCAAGGCTTCCAAGTTGTATTAGGCCGCCATAAGATCAGAAGGGGAATAAAAATGTTCGATCAAGTTACTAGCGTAGGGGGCTAGACTGAATAGACTGAAGACTTCCTTCGCAACATCGATTGATCCTCGCGGCATCCTCGCGGCATCCTCGCAACATCAGATCACAGCCTAAAACTACCTAGAGAAAATAAATTGGCACCGTCACTATGACAATGACATTATTCGTTACACCAAGGGTCACCAAGGGTCGAAAAGATGGACAACCGGATAGAACATTGGGAATATTGGGAATGCTAATCATGCCGACAAATGCTGGGAATTTGGAAAAATTTGACATATCACAAAATGATCAAAATGCCAAAGTGTCAAAGGACCACGCGGCCTGATAAGTGGCAGTTTTTAACGAATGAAGATATCTCAGAGGCTGCCGCCCGAATCGAGAAAAGAAAGAAAAGTCTGAGATATACATACAAAAATCCGATCGCTGCAACCAACCCTCCCAAGCGCTAATTTTTAAATTCTCGATTCCTCGATCGTTGGGAAATGGGGGAATGGGGCATGGGCTTTTAGGATTTCGCGACTGGCCACAGCCCTGGAGGTTATAGCAGACGCGGATATACCATACATCACCGATGATCATGCTACTACAGGCAGGTAACCTTCGGAAAATGACATTGACGAGTAGACGAGTAGCACCTAAGGCGGGTTGGAATTTCTTTGAATCCCATCTCTCGAAAGATGGAAAACGATGGAAAAAGCGAGGTCGGCAGCAACAATCGGGTTCTGCATGGTGTGTCTCACCCTGGCGGATCTTTGCCTTCGTTCGATTGGGAGTTCGTAAGCACGAAGCCTGCCCTCCTCGGACTTGGCTCCGGAAGGAGTCCAAAACTCGGCATTTCTGCGGTTTGTGCGGACGATGTCGGCAATGCGTGATCCAAGGGACGGTCCGGTTCACATGTGATCAGGCTACGTAGCTACTAGGTAGGTAACTACTGGGGAGCTGGCTAGGTAGCCACAGGTAGCGACATACCTTGGTGGTCAAGTGATGTGAGCGAATAACTGTCCGAAAAGCTGGGCAATTGCGGAGATGAGCTCGGAGTACCGCTTTCAAAGCTGCCGAGAGCAGGATCGCGATGGCGTTCCATTCCTTTGGTAACTTCTATTGATATCGCTCTGGTCTATGACGGTAGATGATCTGGAAACAGCATCGAAATCCGAAGCCGGTATCAGTACGAAATACAAGAGAAGAGCTGACCTAAAGCTAACTAAGAATATACCTAGTTGGTAGGGGTTTTCTAACCTAAACGTAACAAAATACACATCCATGGGTGGCTGGCTAAGTTTATTGGCCTACCACGCTTATGTGGGAACCCCTTTTCGAAGCAGCCGCTGGGAAACCATCGAGTTCACTTAGTAGGCTCAAAAAACATACAGCTTGATATGTATTTTCCAAAAGATTTCATTTCCGTTGAATTAACTTTATTTTCTATCACCTAGTATGTTTTCAATGTTGTTTTCAAATGCGTTGTTGAAGTTTTGGGGGAGTTGACGTAGGTCAATAGAAGCTGAAGACTAAGAAGCGCCTGTGGCGTGTCTATTTTTGGTGGCAGTGTCAGCTAAGTTAACTTCATCTTCATCGTCACCGTGTTGACAAAAATGGAAAACGATTTAAGAACACTACATGAAAATATTGATTCTGATCCGAGGTCTAGAACAGACTCACCCGGACTTAAGTTTCCACGATGTGGCCAAACCCCATGTTATCGTCCGGATCCCTCGTCCGAGACATACATACGGCCTCCTTAACGGGCCTAAGCTTACCGACCCTTCCGAACACACCTCACCCAGCTAGGTGGACCAAGATTTGTACTCGAGGCAATACTTCCGCTAATCGGAATCGAGCCTCAGCCGTGTCAGTAGGCTATTGCATATGTCAAGATGTGTTCAGGGAGTTCTTGCAGGCGTGAGCCAGTCAGAGAGATACACCTAAGACATGCATTGATGACTCCAAAAACTGGAATAGTATAGGGCAATGAGTCGCTGTTGCCTAGTTGGAGATAGCCTTGTGTGGGCGGCAAAGAGGCGTAGACTTTGTCGTGTCGACTATACGATGAACCAGCTAGGTCGTTGGAGGCTTCAAGAACACTTAGATAATGAGGTATACGAATATCCGAGCTGAGCTAAATCAAGGATAAAAATCAGTTGCTAGTATTTTGACAGCTATGTACATTATCAAAAAATTTGTGAATGATGTAGTTAGTTTTGTTGAAAATAGTTGCCAAGTAGCCGATGTGGTCCTGGACTGCTAATTGGGACAAGCAAGGTAGTCAGGCCTCTATCCAACTTTGGATTCGCTAGTATGTTTTCTCCCATTCTGTCATATCGTATCGTGATATTAGATCGTTCCGAGTGTCGCCATAATGATGTCAGTCATCTCCATGCAAATCATGACCTCCAAGTGGTCATTGTACGGTTATCGTTGAATGCTGGATGAGGGTTGATGTAATTGGGAAAAGCGACTGATGAAATGATATTGGAGCCCAATTGCCAATATTTAGTTGTTAACTACATGCTATATGCAGGGGCTCGTAATTCTCATATAACTATCACGGTATGTCTTCTAATATGGTATGTAATATAAGGCGGTCAAGCTTTCTGGCTTGGATATATTCCACTTTTACATGCGTGGCGGTGTGGCTTTCATACTCTCAATTTTGCAATCTTGAAGTCATTTAGCATGTGATCGAGTTAATAGAAAGAGTTTTCATATATCGTTTGATTTCGTTTTACGAGAAAATTTGCGGAGTATATTCTATGGCAATTATTTGCGATGTGCATCTTTTGGAGTGATTACCATTAATAACTGGGACTGTAAGATAGAACCTCAGAGCCAAACTCTTACTAGTGAGGACCTATCATTAAGTAGAAACAAAAGTGGAAATATGCATGAATATTATTATGTTGGTAGAAGTGAACGTTTGTGAATCTTGTTACTAGGTAGATAATATTTCCCCCGACATCAACCAACAACAAACGACGATTATCTCGTCAAAGGGATAAACTTTGGTTAAGATTCATTTCTTTCCTTGTTTTTGTTATATATAAATTCAGGTCAAAGCAATAGGTATATTCTCTTTTAATGTTTAAATCTATGAGGATTATGTACAGATATACTTGGAATTGAGTTGCCTTGTTTCTTTCAATCATTCTCGATATGAATGCCCACGCCCCTCTCACATTTTTGTTGCTTCTCTACGAGATACAGTATATCCAATACATGTCACAAGTTGTCCATATCGTATCTATCACTAAAGTATATCATGGATGTGGGAAGGTGAGTGATCTAGCTAGGTTACACCAAAGTTGAGAAAGGGGGTAAGAAAAGCTCAGCTAGAAAATATTGAAAAATACAATACAATAACAGCAACTTATACTTTAGCTTTCCATTATAATTCAACGAATGATCATGGTCACTCTGGATATCAAGATATTTGAGTTCGGCAGATTTTGTTGCTAGCCATGAAGTCCCCTATTCGGCAAATCCTACTGCTAGCCTTGGTTTTTGATGCCTTTATCGTACCTCCAGTGCTTTATATTGATCAGGGAAACTAATATCAATGGAGGCGATGCTTTACCCCCAATATCATATGCGATATTTTCAATATGAGCATACTATCATACTAAAAGAAAATGTACTGTATACTTTGTAAAGATTACACCAGAACTTTAGTATATATTAGCTAATATTTGAGTATGCTTTCTTTATTGCTTCGAGAGGCGTCTGAAGCCAGTACTAGTAGCTATTCCAGATGGTGTTCACCAGAATAGACAGTCACATGCGTTTTTCGTAGGATGAATATTATGTCAGTGTAACTATCAAGAAATATTCATCTCTACTTATATGAAATTATTGATGAACTAAGTTAATAAGAGTTATCTCCATCCTATAGTTGCAGAGATTATTATCTCCTTCTATAAGAAACCAATAGTATCAAATGCATTCTGACGAAAAGATGAAAGCCAAGTTTTTAGTCTTCCCCGGATACTAGAAGGCAACGTTGCCACATCTTCGGAAGACCCTTATATTTTCAAATCCGGGAATGAGTTCGTTGCACTTTACGGGTGTTGAGAGTCCGGGAACGACGATCTGCCTGCTTTATATATTGCTAAGGGGGACTCCTTACGCAGATCTTGCTCAGCTTGAACAATGTCGGCATATAGTAAGCCTTACTCACAGTCGTGGGTTGGCTTTCAGCCGGCTTGGCGCCTCACGGACAGCTGAGGCAGAAATTGAAAAGTTCGGAGATTTGGGGAAGTTGTTGGGGGTTATCCTAGGCGAGGTAAGGCACACGAGATTCCCGTAGGCCGGGTAAGGTACTTCCAGATGCCGCTTCAACCGATCAGTAGCGAGTAAGTATCTGATTGTATGAAGATTACTAGGTATACATTTTAGCCTTGAAAATCAACCGCATAACTAATGTAATCTACTCGAGAATCGTACATCGTGTACATGTTTCCCGGTTCTTGGCACTCTGTAACCCTACCATGCAGAATGACGATCGATGATGGCGTATGATTTCCGAAAGAGTATAAATACGCCATATTCGCCATTGATGATACAATTTAGGGCTTGAACGACGCAATCGATACTTTGACGTTTTTGGTATCTAGAACCTGGCGACATCGACGTTAGCGATAGGTCTGTGGAGTTGAGCGAGCACCTTATTGGTGATCGTGAGCTCGTTACCATGGGGCAGGGTCCTTCGCTTCCAGGCCCACCGGGGACGAAGTTTCGTGTCATTGGAGCTGGAATGTAAGTCCAATTGAGTCGCTCCCTTTTGAATTCTTGGTTCATAGCAAATTCTTCATGTAATCGCAATCGCCTTTGAAATTCTGTGATTTTTGTTATAATTATAATGAAATTGGGATTGACTTGATATAGGTCACGTACTGGGACTAAAACTCTCAATGAAGCTCTCACTATTCTTCTCGATGGTCCCGTCCACGACTCCGGGATCCAATCCCTCGGGGGTCCAGTCGATCAGATGAAAGCTTGGCTCGATATAATGGAGCTCGCGCCGAGAGCCCAGACGTTTTCGGACCAGAAAAAGCTTGATTGGCTTATATCCGAAGTACTCGACGGGTATGTCGCAACGATGGACTGCCCCGCTGCGACGCTTACCCCTGAAATCATGCGAGTCTACCCTGATGCGATCGTAATTGCGACGACGAGAGATCAGGCAGCTTGGTGGAAAAGCATGAACTATCTAAATAGTTTGATGGGGACCTGGTACCTCCCCATAGTGGTTCTGTGGCTACACAAGACCCAAGTGTACGGAATATGGCGCGAACGGTTCCATCAGATAATGATGTGGCGCTACAAGCAGGAGAAGATCGAGGAGGATACCCTGCGCAGGCATGAGGAGCACCTAAGACAAGTTGTACCTCCAGAAAAGCTGTTTTTCTATGAAGTTAGCCAAGGATGGGAACCGTTGTGCAAGATCTTGAACGTTCCTATACCGGATCGCCCGTTTCCACACAATAATAGCAAAGGTGATGCGGCGCAGACATTCCGCGATCATATAATAGCAGGCTTGCTATCTTGGGTATTCATGCTTATGATACTAAGCATGGTGATTTGGTTTGTAAGAAACTGGATTGTTGAGCGTTTGTCGTGATGATATTAGAAGTTGGCGGAGAGCGACGAGATGTTCTAATAATTCGGTAAGACCAAATGTCCATATTTCATATTTAGAACAGATAGCTACCTAGATTAAATATATTTATACCCTTCCTACTTTCGCTTGATACTTATAGAAAGATTAAACGAGCGTAAAGCCATCACTTACATCACCATGGTGTATTGGTACTTAATAGACAGGGGGAGGATGTGGTGTGGAATACTTAATTTGAACTGATTCAAGAAAAAAAACTTATTATTAACTGAAAGGTACCCAGGTAGGTACCTAGTAGGTATAGCTTTCTATTAGTTCATTTTGTCTATTTAAATAATAAAACAGATCCCCGACTTAATTCTCAACAAACGAACTGCATTCTAGTCCTTGCTCAACGACATGCCGATCCGGATAATTCTCATATTCCTCTCTACCTCCCGCTGGATATGTTCAGCGACCATGAAGCTCTTGTCAATGTATTGCTCCGGAACTTCTGAATATGAAGTGATGCCTTTGTCATAGCAGTCGGATGTTATGTCGTCTGCGAGGTTCCCAACCACGACAAGCACACCAGCACCATGTTTTTTTGGCAAGTTGCGCAATCTCTAACACTGGATTCGTCTGAGGTTCTTGGAACGATAATTGCTGTCTACCAATCAATACGAGATCCCATGGCTCGGTGAACAAAGCTTCGAAGTTAAGGTATTCGGCTGCAGCATCGTCAGTCTCTCGAAATTAAGCTCCCAACAGCATCAATCCAAGACCTAGACCTCCAGAAACGCCGCTTCCAGACTTGAATTTAACTTCTTCTCCTAGTATGTCACCTGCAATATCGCCAAGTCTCTCTAGTCCGGATGAGAGATTCTCGATTTGCTCCAAAGAAGCTTTCCTCTGAGGCCCTTCAGCCAAGACAACTCCTTCGAAGCCACAAAGATCGTCCATGTAAGGACACACAGCTTCAATACGTGCTTTCCCTTACATTTGGAACGCCGAGGTCAGTCAAGTGCGCTAATGAGCTAAAGGGGACTTCGACTTACCTGAGCCGCGTAATTTAGGATGGATATTGCTCAGGTCAACACTGCTTAAACGTGATAGCTCACGGCCTCCCCCGATTGCCAATATATCTTGGCCGTTCGTGTCGATTAGCCTGGCTCCAAGTGCTAGAAGCATTCTGGCACCACCATCAAGTGCTCCTGTATCCTCACAATTGATGATAATCTTCGTACAACCAACGTTGAGAGCGGCAGCAAGTAATTCGCCAACCCCATAACTAGTAGTTACAGTTGGGTCAGAGTCAAGATTCGGAATCCTGTTTGGCTCAGAAATTGCCTTCAGGTCCAACACGGCGGTGTTGCCGCCGTCGGTCAGCCAGAACCAAGACTTAACAGCATTGCAGAACGGACTGTTGACAACAACGGGGTAGACTTCACAGTTATAAAGTGTTATAAATGTCGGTAAGAAGTCCCCATCATACTGTAGCGGTGCCTTGCGTACCATTACAGAGTCCTCGGGAAATACGTTCCTAATTCCCCTCTCTATAAAGTCAGCAACTCGCTCTGTCCCAAGGCTTCCCCCGCCAAGGCTCCAGGAGATAATAAGAAATCGTGGTTTCGGCATGATGAAGTTGCGAATATCGTTTTGCTTGGATTGGAAAAGGAAAGTATAGGAGGCCTTTCGTTCAAATAGTCGCAGCGCCAGGATTGACACATTTATTAATCGGTATGTGAAGGCAAGTCATGATGCAAACGAATGTGTCTATATTGACTCACAGACAACTCAGCACTACGTTATAAATCTACAATTTAGTGAGGAAACTGAATAACATGTTGATGATGACATTAAAGGTGCTAGAGGAGGCAAGATCGCTACTTCAGTTAATTATGACAGGGCGAAAAGCTTGTGATATCTACTACCCTTCACAGACCACATATCTGTCAACATGCCTGTTACATAACCTCTCGCTCGGTAAGGAGACAACCGTCCCTAAACCATTATGATGAGTCTTACTTCACATTTGACTACCTACCTAACTTAAGAGCAATCAGAAGGTTTTCTGAGTAACTGTTGACGTTACACACAGGCGCGATGTCATATTGATACACTGCTAACATTCTTTCCATATCTTGATTCATCAACTTTCTAAGGAATCATACCCCTAGAAGTTGATAGGAAACATTCGTTTGACACAATTCAAAACGTAATATTGAAGATTTTAGAAATCTTCAGCTACCGTCAAATCGACTAGAAGCTCATGCGCAAGTAGTGGGGTATTTTCGTTCTTATCTCCTTCATTAACACCATTTTATACGCTCCTGTTATCCGACCGGTTGGAGTGCTCCTCGACCTCAACTTTCGAAACATCACGCTTTCCACCTAATGTAGCCTCCATCCTGTCCTCTTCTGAGACACCGAAAAGCTTATCCATCTGCTCGAGAGAAATACCTGGTAAAATAATGAGTACTTTGTCTTGTGTGAAAAAAGGAGGTGGAGGTGAACACATACCTTTAGTCTCGGGAATGAAGAACCAGACGAAGAAGAACATGCACACACAGAAGCTGCCGAAGATGAGGTACGTGCCGTAGCCGTGCGCACCAACGGTAGCCAACATATTCGGCACAGCGCGAGCGACAACGAAGTTGAATAACCACTGCGTAGCAGCGCCCAACGCGACATTCATAGGTCGCAGACGGGCAGCCGGGATTTCTGAGACCAAGATCCAGCATGCGGGACCCCAACCGAATTGGAAGAAAGCAGCGAAGATGAAGATGCAGACAAGGGCGAAGTATCCAGCGCCAGGAACGGGCTGTCCATCAACAGGGGGCGAGATGCGCACGTACAACCCAATATAGAACATGCAAAAGGCCTGTCCCACAGACGACACGAGCAGCGATCGTCGACGACCCAGGGAGTCCGCCATGAACAGCAAGAAAATACCACACGAAACCACTTTCACGATACCATAAACACCGGTGCTAAGGAGCGAGTTCGAGGTACCGGTAATACCGAGGTTCTTGAAGATCTGGGGCGCGTACACGTTGATCGCGTTGGTGCCGGTCATCTGCTGGCAGACCATGAGGACGATGCTGAGGATGGCGCGCTTGCGGTTGGTGGCGACGGTCCACATCTCCTTCTGCAGGGACCAGAAGGTGGCGTCGCCGATGAGCCGGCGCTCGTACTCGAGCTGGTCCGCGATCTCCTGGAACTCTTCTTGCAGGTACGGGTGATCGGGGGATAAGGCACGGATGCGAGTTAGCACGGCCTTGGCTTCTTCCCACTTGTCCTTGCGGGCTAGGTACCGAGGTGACTCGTTGCAGAGGGCCATTAGGGAGAAGAGGAGGAGGGCGGGCAGACCTTGCACGGAGAGGGGCACGATGTACTGCTTGGGACCGCTGAGGTGCACGCTGACGGCGTAATTACCCCAGAACGCGATCATGCCGCCCAACACGATGAACATCTGGTACAAGCCGGTAAGAAGACCACGGATGGCTCGAGGCGCGTTTTCGGTAACGTAGATGGGATTCACGACACTGGACGTGCCGACACCAAGACCTGAGATGAATCGACCGATGTACATAGGCTCGAGATGGCCGGATGCGGCAGCCTGCATCGCTACACCGGCGAGAGTGAAGAGAGCGGCGGCCATCAGACAGGGTTTGCGACCAAAGGCGTCGGTTAGGGGGTAAGCTGCGAGAGCGCCTACGAAGCAACCTGCTTGTAAGACGGAGACGATGTTTCCTTGAAGATTAGCTGTCGCGACATCGTCTTTGCTTCCCAACCCATAGGCCCTATTGTGACATATGTGTTAGAACTCATCTAAAACTAGACGGAGACAAGATATTGGTATATGTTAAAAACATACTCTATGAATGCATCAAGGTTAATAACACCGCCGATCACACCACTATCCCATCCGAAAGACATAGCGCCAAAACAGGCCTAGATGGGAGCAATTGTCAGCATTGATCAATGGCATCTCATAAAAAATTTAAACCTTACCGAGCAGGCCAGTAAATAAACCCTCCATCCGTAGATTTCCTTCGGGTCTGTTTTCATAGCGTCATTTTTGACGATATACCTCAATACGGACGACATGATAGTCGACTAGCGGGAGCGATCCCAAGCCTCTGACCAAAACCTGACGTCTCGCGATGCCTTCGATTCTCTTTTTCTACTCTCCGTCTAAAACGAGCGGGTGGTGCCGTCGTCGTCCGGGTATCAAATTCAGCGTGTACGCGAGGAAGAAAGGAACAAGACCAAGACCGGGAACAGCAACATTGGTAAGACGAGCGAGCGGCGACACCCTACCTTTAAAGGCATGGCAATGCACGCGCGCTGCGGGTGAGCTGCCGATAGCAGATTCTGATTTCTCGCCTCACCGCGATACCACGTTGTGAGCGAACCGGGGTACGAGGAGTAGAGAGATCTGGGGGCTGGAATTGTCCTTTGGTAGTTTTCTCGCGGATCCATGTTCTCGAGCTTCTGATGGGTGGAAAATGTGCGCTGGGCAAATTCCGTATTCTTCCACCAAATAGAATCGCGGGGATGGGTGGACGAGAGGCGCTGGGGTCGACTTGTCCGAGGTCACCCTGGAGGTACTAGATAGCAAACGGTTCTAGCTTGCGTAAGCCCTGGTTTTCTTACCCCATGGGCGGCCAAGCCTAGTTGATCTGGGGACTGGAGTACGCCGAGATTGGGGAATTATTCCGTAGATCTGGAGTTTGATATCTGCGCTGGTTATTTTCACGAGCCTTTACAGCTTCAATTTTTATCGAATTTTCAATTTTCCAACGCGTTTCGAGATACCCGGATCGATATCTCTCATCGTATCTTTCGAAGTAGTTGTGGATAATAACAACGTAGCATACATAATGTCTTGGAGATCAGATCACTCACAGACAACGACCCAAAAGAAGAGTGACAGGGTTAGCTGTTGGGGGTTGTGGGAGAAGTGGAGATGTCCCTTCTAAAGGATGGATCTCAAGGACCGAATGTTGGAAGCCGACCAACCAGAAGCCAACTAGCCTGGCTGATTCAGGTCGAAGCTCGACCTCCACTACGGAGATGGTTTTCATTTTAGGCTCAATGCGGGGGAGACGAACCAGGACATAACGGGGTAAGGTAGCTTAAAGGACTGTCGCTTATTTTAGGTGGTTTTGACATTTGATATGACGAAGCTGAATTTCGTGTTGGATATTTGTACGTGGGATAATGTTGACTGACACGGAATAATCAAGCATCAGAACTTTATTCAAGCGCACCACTCATAAAATATTAACCAGAGGTGATCTCTTCTGTCATAAAAGGCGATTGTGTCTTATGTCGGCTCAATATTCTGTATAGGGGTAACATTCAGGGGGTAACAAGAGTTGCCACAACTATGTTACACGGCGCAATTAGCATACTATAGTCATAAATGTATATTAATCTTTAAGGTGGGAAGACTTAACGATATAACATAATTGCAACTTGTCGATTGAATAGAATATTTCGTCACAAATCCATCAGTTGTGGGTCATCTCGTATGTTATGGGTCTTCTCGACCTTCACTGCGACTCGAAGCTCTACTCGGGCGATACTACACCGGCACTTCAACACTCATACAATACATAGTCGAAGGTAAAACTCCATCGTACGAGCGCCGCTATACAATTGATTCGGAATAGAGATAGGAAGGCTATAGCGACAATTGAATCTAATATCTGTTAGCAATTGAGCTGCACGCAATCTATAGCGCCACGTTCGATTCCGTTCTGGAAGGCGAGCGCCGTCACATCGCCCGTCGCCGGATCCTCGTAGCTGCATTTAGCCTCCCGAACCCTCCCACACGCTTCTACCGGCGCATCTCATTTTGTTTCATATCCTTTCATCCTACAGTCTACCTCGGTCTTCCGAGACTCTATCTTACCTCCAATTAATTGAAAAAAGTATCATTTTATATAATAGAGTCGAGATGACGCTGCCAGAACCCTCGGTATCGGTTCTTGGCCTGGACCCGACGCACCGGAACTGCGTGTTGAACGGGGCCGCGTTCCAGCAGGACGCCATCCAATCGTATAACGGATGGCAGTACGCCTGTTTCTACAGCCAGCTCTCGGCGGACAGCGCCAAGGAACCGCTGTATATCCGCCTATCACGCAGGAAGCTGCCGGAGGGAAAGTGGGAAACGTTTGTCTTTGACGACTACCCGCAGACGACGGATGACGGGCATAATACAGTCCAGGTAACACAGGACTCAAGTTCTTTCGAATAGTGAAAGTAGAAGCTGAGTGAAGTCAAGCTCGGTATCTGTCCCGGCGACGGGACGATCCATCTTTCATACGACCACCACTGCGACATGTAAGTCCTACTCATTCCAAGCTTAACCACCCTCAACCATACTCACCACCTCCAGACTCCGCTACCGCCACTCCCACCCCGGCGTCGCGTCAAAGCCCGAATCCCACACCTGGACCAAATCCCTCTTCACGCCTCACCTATCTCGCCTCCCCGGCCTCGATTCATCGCAAGACGCCTTATTCAGCTACATAACGTACCCGCGCTTCGTGCAAACCCCCACCTCCCTCCTCTTCACCTGGCGAACCGGCAAAGCCGGTCTCGGGGACGACCACCTCGCCGTGTACTCCGCCACCGCCACCCCTTCCCCTACCTCATCCACGGTCTACGGCTATCGGGTCCTAGGCACGAACCTCAAAGGCGTAGCCAACAACCCGTACATCCACGGCCTCGACCACCGCTCCGGGTGCTTGCACGCAACCTGGGTATACCGCGCCTTCGTCCACTACCCGGGCTGGGACGACCCGCTGGATACCAAGCACAAGCAGCAAGCCGGCCCGAACTCCGGAGCTAATAACCACGATATCTGCTACGCGTACTCGGATAACGACGGGTTGGTATGGCGGAACGGGGCGGGCGACGTGGTAGCCGATTTGGAAAAAGGGGATGAGGGCGTGCGCCCGGACGCGCCGGGTATAGTGGCGTTTGAGATCCCGAAGGGATCCGGGCTGGCGAACCAGGAGGCGCAGGCCGTGGATGGGGAGGGGGGCGTGCATGTGTTGAACCGCGACGCCGTGGGGGGTGAGCAGAGGTGGAAGCATTACTATCGAGCGCCTAATGGTAAGTCCTCGTCCCCGTTTCACACACAAGTTAGTGAATTACGTGCTGATAGAAATAGGCACTTGGACTCAGCGCGCCCTTCCCCACGTCGACGGCGTATACGGGGGTAAGCGGGGACGGCTCGCCGTGAGCAAGGACGATGATCTGTACCTTATTCTACCGGACCACGCGGCGCCCATCCTAAGGATCCTGAAGGCGACGAAGAAGAGCGATTACTCTGACTACAAGCTCGTGTGGCAGGAGGACGGGTTCCCGCCGACGGAGCCGTTGGTCGATGCCACGAGGCTCCAGTACGATAATGTGCTGTCTATCTTCACGCGATCTAGCAACGGGTCGGATATGGACTCTCATGCACAGGTCGATGTTGTAGTGCTCGATTTCAAGTTGTAAATCAGTAAACGTTTTATATATCCAGTTGATATATATTGCCTATGTCGAGAGAAAAACCTCGTGTATAATATATATTTTAACCTCTAATTAACAATCCGTTGGGATCCTAGTCTATACTTCATATTAGTTAAGTATTCGTGATTCATTACACCTCCGTGCTATAGGTCCGCCGCTGGTCGTTTAAGGGAACCTATCCCTTCTTAATAACGCCGTGGCTAATCGAGACGGGTTTTTCGTCGGGTTGCTCGTCGTCGGAGTGATCGCTGATTTCGATCTTAGGCACAGGAATCTTCGGACGATTCTCGAAATCGATCCCCACAGCAGCCAACGCCTGCAAAATGCCGTAAAGCACGAGACCGATAACGGCGATGAGATCGATAATGTGGACGAACCACCAAGGGTACTGAGTGCCCAACGCGCAATTCGCAAATTCAAATCTCCATTCCCAATTGTTCTCGTCGAACCAAACACTGAGTAATCCAGCATTGCCTCCAAATCCACCCATCATACTTCGAACAGTGATTTCCCTTAGACCCGGAAGACCTTGCTTTCCTGGGTATTGTCCGGTCTTTGCAGTCTCCCACAAAGTAGTCTTCCATTGACGCTCCTCGCCCTCAGTCTGGTTGATGTAATGATACGTGTCGCAGCCCTCGTGATCGTGTCCGTTCAATACGACGCCCCTCCGGCCTTTACCCTGACCCGGTGCGTTGGGGTCACCGCTCAGTCCGAAAATACCTTCCAGAAATCCACGGCTAGCATCAGCCGACAGTTGGTTTTGTTCCTTAACGCCGCCACCAGAATGGAAGCTGAAGAATGGAGCGTCAACGCAGATGCCCTCTAGTTTGTACAATGGTATATGCGTGAGAACTACCGTGAAGTGTCCCGCGAACTCGACGGCAGAGGCTGTATTGATCACATCGTTCACGAAAGTGTATGTCTTGTCCTGAAGGCTCTGGTCTGCAGCCGGAGTATCAAGGTTCATGTTATTGACGTTGACAATTCGCAGCTCGGGAGGCAGTCGGTCGGATTCGGGGTTCTTCTCAGCATCGTAGATAGTCGCATTGGTTGCAGGGTCGGTAACGGGGAGCTCAAATCGTAGCTCGTAGGCAGCTTTCCCAAACACACGTTCGAATCGTTCTAGTCGTTCAACCGTCAGGTCACCTGCATATCCGATATCGTGGTTACCTGCGACGTTAATAATCCTGCGTCGCCAAGCCGCTGCATTTTCGTCCTCGACGCCGAGTAACCCAGCCAATTCATATTCGTCCGCAGGGTATGCTGCAACCTCGTCGGGGACACGTTCACCTCCTTTGAACGAACGATTCCAGAATCTCGAGCTTCGTCGGTTGAATTCAGGATCCCTAATCCATTGACTTCCGAGTAAATCTCCAAGAACTGTAACATGGGTAGGTTTAGTCCACCATCGTAGCGTTCGATATATATGGGCGAGGTAGAAGTCGTTCCCGAATAAGTCTATACGCTTGCGAATCGACTCAGCCGTGTCGGGGATATCGTCAAAGAAGACGTCGACTAGATCGTGCACTACCTGTCGTAAACGGCTACGTAGCGACGGATGCTCGGTCTTGTAGGTAAGGTGACGAATAGCCCAGGTCAAATGTAGGAAGGATTCGCGGTTGTAGTTCCTGATCGACGTGTCGCCTTCAAGCTGTGGATCGCCGAGAGCTAGTAATCGGAACGGCGCTCCGTTACTCGAAGGAATTACATGCTGTCGTAGCGTATGCTGGAATGCCGTAGCCGAGTCCTCGGGTTCGGTCTTGTTGGCTTCTTGGGGTGGAAGCGGAAATGCACATCCTAAAAAGACTGGATATAGATATAGATAAATAGTTGAAGCTATGCAGATCGGGATGAGGACTCGCAAAACATTGCGAAGAATAGTCGCAGGGGACATGTAGACGCCGGCATGTGGCCGAAGCCGTTTAAGCAATAACGAATGGCACCTAAAATTGGTACTTGAAAAAGAAAAAAGAAAACATCTGGAGCATCGTCGTTTTGTGTTATGTGTAAAGAATATAGACTAGGTACAGAATATGGAAGACGGAAGACGGAATAAGAAACAAGTTTTAGGAATCCTTTTAGGAATCCTTGTGTCTTACTGGAAGGAAGCTAGAAGGAAAATAGGGGCTCGATAGGGGTGTCCCCACTAAATAGAAGCGTCGGCTCTCGGACTTTATAGCGATCTGGTAGCTGCCTGGGTCCCTATATCGTATCACATGCAAGCATTAAATATCACTAAATTTAGCTAAATTTAGCGATACGAATTGATATCTCACAGTTGATATTATTTGTGATCGTGGCTTTATTTTTGCTTCATTTATTGATTTGGTTCATGAGTTACTAGTGTCGTTGTAACTTAAATTGACTAGTCGTATGAGTTACCTACAAACACCATTAATAGGCGCCTTAGTAGGTTAGTATCTTGAGGGCGATTGATGAAATTTAGAATTATCGTCATCTAATCTCAGACCTAGAATAACCCCCTTTCCTAACGTGGGGCTCAAAATACACCCCTCAAGCCTTCTCCAAGATGAGAAGAAACATCACTCTATTCCGAAATCATTGCTCAGAATAGGTTTCGTCATTCATAAAATTCCACCACCCGTCGTCAAATCGTATCTCATGAGAAGTCTGCGATAGATACTTCCGCTACTCTTCAGCGGCAGCATCATCATCGAGTTCAGGGATATCGACTTGGAAATCCAGCTCGTAATCCGAGTCCGAATCAGAGGGTCTGAAAGTGAATGCCACTACATTGTTGTTTTGAAGACCAATATCGACGGGAGTTTGCGTTTTGGCGGAATCAATGGCGTCCCAGCCTTGGCTAAGGTCGGTCGGCACCTTAGGTAGAGCGAACTCGATCTGCTGAGGATCGTCGGGTAGCTGGATCTTCGATTGACCCTTCTCCGGTGAGAAGGAGGTCAATCCCTTAGGATAGCGCTCTGTTAAAATTTCCAGCAGCTCTTCTGCTACGTCGATAAGAGGTTTCATCGGGTCGACGAATAGGAAGATAGTGTGGACGCCATATTTGAAGCTGATCGACCGATCCGTATCTTTCAGCTCGTCCCGTTTGACCTACATGTAAATTAGCGATGTCGGATGATACGTGTGTTGGGTAATCGCAAATGACATCTTATATCCGCTGCCGAGACGGATGTTGGCATGAGAGATGCACTCGTCCGTTCAAACCAGAGACCCAAGCCCGCAATGAGGTCATACTAAGTATAGGATGCAAAGGATGCATTCAATTGCTTACCATGTTGACAACCGATGAGCGATAGCGCCCTCCCTCCAAATACCAAATAATTGTTTTCTTAGGGTCAATCAATTTTGTAGTGAGATCTCGAAAGTGAAAGTGAGTTTTGTTGAAACGCGATTTGTACCCGGTTGGAGAGATGCAAGGATGGAGCTTGCTAAATAATTGTGCATATGTATTTTGTATCCAAGTAGACGCGCGGGCACGTGTTCGCGTAAAGTGCTTTTTCCTGTAGGTAACCCCATATTAAGTAAGCGGTGGCCTAAGCTTCTCAGTTTGAAGCATTCATTTTTTACAGAGTTGGCAGGAGCAAGACATCAAATATAATAATTATACAAATTTCTACAATTTGCATAAACCATTCAAAGTTTACCAAAACACACGAGAAAACGTTTAATATATCAGTTCTCGCTCAATATCAATTATTTTGAGATCATAGGGAAATTCGCCTTTGCGACAGTTCGCAAAGGTTATAGCGCAACCAAAGATGGCAAACTCTGACAGAGAAGCTAGACAGACATGGGCTCCCACCAGAGAAGAATACGCACAGATATGGAACGAGTCGCGCCTATCTATCCCGCCCTTTTTACGCATACCAGCTGCTGCGTTGACATCTTTTAGTATAGGGATGTCTTTAGGGCTTGTGCATGGTAGTAAGACGGCAGGTTTACGTTTCAGAGCCGAAAATGCTCATCGACTTCCAACATCTACGACAGGATGGTACCTTTATCACAAGAGCAAGAATTATCACTTAGCATTAGGTGGTGTAAAGGAAGGAATAAAAGTCGGAGCAAGACTCGGGTTTCTGAGTACCGCAATGTTTTGCACCGAAAACCTGTTTGACGTCTATCGAGGAACCAAAGATCTCTTCAGCACTGTTATGGCTAGTCTAGCTGTGGCTGGTGGCTTCAGTTTTTGGAGTATGTTCTCAGTCTCTGTTTGAATCACTTGTTGGCATCCTATGCATATATGTCTCTAATCACATCTGGTGCAGATCGTTTTTCGGCCGCTGAGACAGCAAGAACTGCCAAGAAAGGCCTGAAATTCGGGCTTGCATATGGCGCTGTTCAAGACTTGCTATCCCTTGCTAAAGGCCGACCCGTCGGGTATGTCGAGTTTATCCGAAGACATGTTGGGAAAGCCACTCAATTTGAGGAGAAAACGACATGATGATATAACATCGTCCTTACGAACTAAAAGGGGGACACCGAAGACAGAAGTCTTCATACATCCGCTTAAAGCCGGATGGTGTTAAGGAGTTCTCAATTTGCATGCGGCCTTATCTTCAACCGGCTCACTCGGACACCTTGATGCGTGCTGCAACTACTGTACTCCGCATATAACTTCCGCATTAACCGCCGCCGGTCAATTTGATGCACAGGAAACCTTGGAACCCTGAAAAAATTGCGGGGTTTTATGCCGTGACAGAAACCTCGAGAGCCTCACGAAAGGCTAAAGTCGCTACAACAAGTTCCCTCAAATCTAACGAAAATTGACATTCACAAGATACAATCACAAGATATAGTCGGAAATTAAGCCGTCGGGGCACGTGGCATAGTCAAGAAAAGTTACGTTATAGATTACTCAATAACCCATTATTTTCAATTAGCGCTTTCGGCCATCATCGCATCAAGTTTGCAAGGGGTCTCTAAACAATGCGGCACGACCGAACATTCGGCTTGGCTCTGGATAACCCCACGTTTTGGCCAGAGGCCTCGAACGGCGCAGAATAATGGAAACATTGGGAACACTAGGAGTGCTATGAATTTTACTGCATAGTACCGCTTAGTATTGCGTAGTAGAAATTTACGCGCGGCTTATTCTTGCTATATTTGGTTATCCTTTGGAAGCCGGACCGGACTTTGAACTAGACCCTACTCAGTCTACCTTAGGTAGAGAACCAATACAGCCAATACGGTGCAAGGAATACCAAGGAATACTTGCTCGGTCGACCGAGCGCGCTAGGCTCAAGCTATCGCCCAATCTTTCGGGTCTCTCCCTGCCGCTATGCTACGGCTTTGTCTCTGATTGGACAATGGCACCATTTTATTACCTCTTTGCACGTCTTTGCGCAACGGCTACTTGCGGCATACTCGAACTCGATGGGTCCACGTGATCATCTACGATAAGAGCTCCCGGTGGATTGGTCCTGCAGTATCGCCATGAACATCGAGTCGTGATTGGAATATCGGGCATTGGTGGTGGACTATTCGCCATATTCGAGTCCCTTCCTTGATGCCGTACGATGCTCCCCTGTCGGCTTTCATCATAAAGATGCAGCTGAAGCCGTTGCGATTCCGGAGATAAAGATGTCACTTAGAATACTCAGCAGTAGAAGCCTTCGATAGTTAAAAGTATAGCCTCCCACTCCGTACTTACTATGCTATGACCTTCCATTGTTCTTTATTATGAACTATATCTCTCATCTACCTAAGCACTTTCCTATCAGCTACTATACTTGACATACCTACCTCACATCCCGCACCTTACCTTCCCTACATCTACTCCTATCCCTATCCCTATCCCTATCACATAATACCTTTGTCATACCTACCTATTTAACATATCAGCCTATCATAAAACAACTTATCGGTGTCGTCAGTGCCGTTGCGGTACCGCAAAACGCTAACAATGGTACAAGCTTTGGCATTAAGCAGGTCGTCCCTGCTACCAGTTTCTCTGGCTACAGTAAGGCATTCACAATGCGGCCTTTATGCTATAGGCCGCTATGGCACCAACCAGAATCTAAGGATAGCTACAACAATGGTAGCTATGTCAACAAGGAGGAGACAAATACACTCATCCACAACAAGGTCATCGCCTCCTGCAGATCAATCTACACTATCCGCTGCTGTGACATCAGTAAATCATATCCCCTCACAGATCACAACAGAATCGCCCCCGATGCCTAAGCCAGCGCCCCTATCAGTTCTTCCTTTGTCGACGGTGCTACGTAATTTAGCCACCACTAGCATATCATCTTCGCCAGTCCTGCTCCCTCCCTCCCTAGCCATCATGAACGTCCTCGCCCATTCCAACCGAGCGATATTCAACCCAGACAAAAACCCTCTACTGCGATGGTTTCTCAAGAAGACATTCTACGCCCAATTCTGCGCCGGCGAGAACGCTCTCGAAGTCCGTCGCACCGTCGACGGCCTAAACAAGATCGGCTTTACCGGTGTTATCCTGGGTTACGCCCGCGAGATCGTCCTCACCGAGGCACAAACCAAGAACCTCTCCGCGTGCGACTCGGGCCCCGTAGCCGAAGAATGCGTACGCAACGAGATCGGGCCCTGGGCCGCCGGAACACTCGAAACAGTACGCCTCGCGCGGCCGACCGACTTCGTCGCCTTGAAGTTCAGCGGCGCCGGACGGCAAGCCCTATACGCGCTTAAGAACCGCCTCCCGCCACCAAAAGAACTCCGCAAAGCCATCGACGAGATCTGCGAGCTAGCCGCCGAAAGAGACGTCCCGCTGCTCTTCGACGCGGAGCAGACGGCCGTACAGGCCGGCATCGACGACTGGACGCTGGAGTACCAGCGCAGGTACAACACGACGCCCGGCCACGCCATCATCTACGGCACGTACCAGGCATACCTGAAATCGACCCCCGCAACGCTATCCGCGCACCTCGCCACCGCGGCCAAGGAGGGCTTCACCCTCGGCATCAAGCTCGTGCGCGGCGCGTACCTCGGCGCCGATCCCCGGCATATTATCCATGATACTAAGGCCGATACGGATAATGCGTATAACGGGATCGCGGAGGCGCTTATATGTCGGCAATGGTCCTCTGTTCTCCCCGCTCCTGTCGCAGCGCCGGAGACCAGCTTCCCCCGCGTGAGTATCCTACTTGGATCGCATAACCAAGATTCCGTGCGCAAGGCCCGCGCGATCAGGGATAGTCCGCGCGCGGACCGCGGGACCGAACTCGCTATCGCGCAGCTGCAGGGGATGGCGGATGAGGTTAGTTGTGAGCTCGTGTGTGCGGCGAAGGGGTGTGAGGGGTTTGTTGGGCAGGAGAAGGGGAAGGAGGGGGATGTGCCGAAGGCGTATAAGTATATCGTCTGGGGGACCACGGGAGAGTGCATGAAGTATTTGTTGAGACGTGCGCATGAGAATAGGGATGCGGTGGCGAGGACGAGGAGTGGACGCGATGCCATGTGGGAGGAGGTTAAGAGGAGGGTGGGGAGGGGGTTGGGGTTTGCTGCGTAAGTGGTGAGGAGTTTAGAAGGGGAGGATGAAGGAAGTGGGAGAATGAAAAGATGTGCTGTGGATTAATACCCTGAGGAAAGCGCGTGCTATTGAAGACTCATGTAGAGTCGAGCACGGCGCGAGATATGAATTACGATATGAGCTATTTGTAATTACGCGGATACCTTCTGCTGCTGCCACCTAGGAAGATCGAGGTGCTTCGAGTAGTAGTATGAGAAAACCACGATTTTTCATTTAGGAATTGAAGAAAAAAATTACTTCAATTCGAGAATTTTTTTTTTTTTGGTAATTGATCCTGGTGCTCTGCTACTTGTGAAGCTGTCTTCGCTTTCTTCACTATGGCAACTCCGCCATATCCTATGGATCCCCCTTTTCAGATACGTCTGAGGTTTTCATAGATATCTCTCAAATTCTTTCTAGAGTTCTCATCTTCTCCTATTCCTTATATCATGTACCTAGCAGGCACCTACGACCACAAACCCCCCAAAGAACAATCATAATCCCCTCAACGCCATACCCTCCAGCACCAAAACCTCCATCTCTCCCCGCTTCATCGCCTCGTCCTTGACCGAGTCAAGCCAGTTCACGCCGTTCAGCTTATAGTACTTGCGCACCTTGGCCCAGTCCGTAAGAGACGACTGCAAGACCTCGTCGGTGAGGGGGGTGGGCGTGCCTTGTACGTGGGTGAGGAGGTGTTGTTCTATGGCTGCGGGGGTGAGGGTGGAAGGGGGCGTGATGAGGACTTTGATGATGATGAGGGAGGTGGTTGTGCCGGTTATGCCGAAGCGGCGGTAGGCTTCGGAGATCTGGGGGTCGTTAGTATAGGTGAAGGGTGGTATATGAGAGTATGAGGGTAAACAGGTAAGGGAATGGAGCCGTGTATGGAGTATGAGACACATACGTTGTTATTCGGACTTAAGGAGCATACGATCTCTGAGTGGACGTTTGGTGTTTTCATGTTACCGCTCATCTGTATTGTTATAGCCTTATAGACGGCGGCTAAGATTTGGAAGCGCGATACTACCTATTCATTTCATAAGAATCATTAGTCTACATTATGATTCTCGTTTCAACATGATACAAATTGAAACTTGCTTAACTCTAATGTTTTCTATAAATATTAAGCCCCTATAACAGTTGAGATATATCAAGAAGATCAATGAGTCACAGGGGTAATGGGTGAAGCCAAGGGTAAAAAGACAGAAGTTCCATAGAAACATACAGAAGTGGCATCGATGAAGGCATATTCAAACTCGGAATTCCGACTTAGTAATTGCTTCTGCAAGAAGTCTGCGTTGGTTACATCTTTGAAGAGACCGACATGAACTGTGTGTGTCGACGGAACGTGTTCCAAGTGGATCGTCTCCAGTATACCTGGCGCCTGTATCGCCTCACCCTCTTCCGCAGACGCCATTGCTGATTAATCCGGCTTATCCGAATAGCCTAATGGTGTGATCTGGTAGTATGCGGGCTCCGAGTTGGTTGTATTGTGTCCTGTGACGGGTTAAGAGGTTGAGAGACAAACCGTTGATCCTTCGAGTGTCAAATTGCCAAGGAGTATAGGATTTGAATGCTGGAAATGCTGGAGATGGTGAGATTTCAAGATCTAGTGGGGTATAGAGGGGCACCAACAGCCCTCCAGGGCTAAAGGGCTGTAGGAGGCTAGGAGCAGCTGGCTATCGGCGGCTATCAGCTGTTATTTAGCGTTAGTCATAATTTCATCATTCCTTATAATAGTGGGACCACACCCCCAAGAAAGACCCCAACAGAGAGACCCCTTGAATTTCAGGGGTTCACGGGTCTTATTCAGCGTAACCTTAGCCCTGGAGATCATACTAATTGGGAGTCTAAAGATTCCTACAGAACCTGTACAACCTGCAGAAATCAAAGGCTATCGATCGCCGCCAAAGTACGGGATCCCATGCTTTGTCTTGCTTTCCAGATAAATTAAGGGACCCGTCGGTTAGATAATTACGCCGTGCGGTTTATATGCAGGGCAAGACCCAATTGCTCGGTTCGTCCGCCCTCTTCATTAAGATTTAAACGCCACCACCTGCGCATCCGTCGCTCCCGCAATCTTCATCGTTGTAGACACTGATTTATGTGAGTACGTCTAGGGGCGTGTACAGGGCGTGCCAGGGCGTCAAGGCGTCGGGACGGCGTCTAGGGCTGCGTGCGGAGCCGGCGGATCTTGAAACCTTGCGTCCTTGCGACGGGCAGGACGGGAAGATGGGCTTGGAGCTTGGATTGTGGATGGGTTAAAAAAACTATGGAACTTTGGAACTCGTATTGCTGCGCCAGCTTTATTACTACGTAACTAACACAGCCGGAGTATATATATAATATAGCATTACGAGTAGCGGGCTCGCAGGCTGGTATGGTACTAAATTAGGAAAAGAAAAGGGGTCTTGAAGGGGGCAGAAGGGGGTGACACTGCGCAAGTACGAAAAAAGTACGAAATATACTCAACCATCAATGATCATCATTCTTGTCGCTGCTTGTCGCTGCTTGTCATTGATTGCCATGGCCTGTCACTGCATACTACGTTCATGGCATCCATGGATACTGATCCATGGGTGTCATATGTTGTCTGCCGTCATAGGCTGTTTTGAGTTCTTATCCTGTCGTGCGCCTGCATCGGCTCCATCGTTTGCACATACTCTATTCATCCTTTCCCACGCTTTCTCATCCTTCTAGAAACCCCATCACGCCCATCGCGACCAGGGTGTCCTAGAGCGTCCTCTCATCAATTAGTAAATCGGCCGGGTCCACGGACGGTCTAGGTCGAGATTTCGACCGCCAAGCCTCCGTAGACAAGGCTTGCCCTAGCCTACTAGCCTGTCCAGCTTAAAAAGAATGTGGGCGATGGATTCCTAGCACTTACATAGGACCCTAACAGGTAGCGGTGCTAGTTTAGTTCTGTTTAGTCTGTTTAATCTGCATGGCTTAGGTAAGTGTGAGTTGTTTCGAATGTTTCGATTCTCCAAGTCTTGCGGGCTATCATTATGCGAAGACGCTGTCGGTATACCCATCTGGGGTCTTGGGACTTGGGTATCTGATCAGTTGGACTGTTGACTGTTGACTGTTGAGCTGTTAGACCTGTCTCTATCCTTCACAACATATACGTGTTCAGAACACATGCAGTTAGTTTGATCTCCCTCTTCACATAATAAAACTCTTGCTTCACCGCTCGCGTTCACATTCCTATCAGAGAGCTCGATCCCCAAAGCTTGAGAGATTGACTCCGTACTTGGGTAGCTTTAGCTTAGCTCGATTTGAGTATGGCATAGGGGGCTTCGAAGTGGGCTTGGGGGGGCTTCGTCTGCCGACACACAACGCTCGAATGTTCATCGGCTTTTCTTTTTTCGGACATAGTGCTTGACCATGTTGGCTCCTTGCGTCCTGGCGCGTTATGCAGAAACAGGACTCGTCGTCTTCCAGAGGGTCCTTAGGGTGGGAGGGTCCAATATGTCCAATAGTTATGTAGCGAATGACGAATGAGACAAGAAATCACTCCGATGGCCCCGATGGTACCTTACTTATCCTTACTTTATCACCTACCTAGGTAACAATCGCAGTTGTCGGGACGCCTGGACGTCTAATCATCTTCCAGCAACTCCAAGTCGGTGGTTGAGTCTCCAGTCCGATCTCAATAATTTAAGATGCTTTTTGGAATCAGGACCGAGCGGTCGGTACATTCCGCCACTGTCATACGCATTTCGTATGATCTCTCTATTTGTTATGTTTTGTTCTGTTCTGTCCTGTCCTGTCCTAATAGTTTGTCGTTCCCCTGATGTTTTTGGGGATTGGGGAGTTGGGGTGGTGAGTTTTGAAAGTTGTATGTTGCATGTTGTATGGTTGTATCTTTCCAAGTTCAGTTCATTCTTATTATGGTACCGAGAATTACGAATTCGAACCCACACTTTTCAAGTTAAAGAAGGCTGTGTTTTAGAACCAAGTTGGACTAATTGAGCTAATTCGAATTAAGCTCTAAAGTTACATGGTCGATTTTAAAAGTCCGTGTACGTACTTCTCTTGCCTGTCTTGCGTCTTCTCATGCTGTGTTTCCCGCGCCTTCCTGTACCTTACGTACATCCTTATCTTAACCCTGGAAGTTATAGCCTGGAGGCGGTTGTCGATATAGCGTGTTCTAAGGTTCATGTTGGCATGGTTAGCGTGGTGAGCGCGTTAGCCCTAGGGTGCCTGGTAGGAACAGGGTTGGTAAGGTTAGCAAGGTTCAGGTTAGTACAGGGTCGACGGGTTGGCTGGCTGCAGGCTGGTAGGCTGGGTTTAATGTTGTCTGGGTTGTCTAGGTAGGTGCTGGGGGGTCTAGTCTAGCAGGTCTTAGCAGTTCTGGGAATTCTAGCAATTCTAACAATTCTAGCTATTTGATCTCTATTTGATAGCTTATTTAGCTATTAGGTAAGGACGTCCCGTCCCCAAACTGCCCCAAGTCCCATCCCGACTCCCGACCTTTAAGGTTTCGGGAAACTCCATTTTCTCATTTGTCGCGAAACAAGCTCTAAATCATTGTGCGCCAACAAAACGGTCACTCCTACAAAAACATCCACGGGCCTTTTTTACGCCAAAAAGGACTTCGTGTCGCCATGCCTCCAGGCCGACCGCCTAAACGGCCTGGTGAAGCTACCGACCTCGATACTCCAGACGGCACAGCTAAATGCAAGCTACCGAGATTAGATCGTGACCGCGCAGCTCCCAATGACTTCTCTAGCGTTGTCAAGAGTAAACTTCAATCCTACACCAGAACTGGACAAGCATGCGATCGGTGCAAGGTATGTTTAGTTTTTATCCGACAATGTCTCTGTGTATTTGTGTGCCGCGGAAAGAAAGACAGAAAAAAAAAAGAACGAAGACGGGAAGACGGAGAGACAGAATGTTGGATAGATATTATTCGTCATCGTCGCAATACGTCGCCAACAATGTCCTCCGTCGAGTTGAACCACGCCAATCACATCGATCATATCATATCATATATTTCCCCGATACTATTATACAAATCTACGTATCTACGTATCTAAGTCTAACGTGGTTTACCTTAGGTTCGCAAAATCCGTTGCGATGCTCTACCCGAAGGCTGCTCCCATTGCATCAATCAGAACCTCGAATGTTACGTGACGGACCGAGTCACTGGCCGGACGGAACGAAGAGGGTATATGCAAGAGTTGGAACGTGAGAAGAGGGATATGTTAAATCATATCCACGATCTGGAGAAATTGCTTCAACAAAATGGCGTCGAGGTTAAACCCTTCCGCTCGTCCTCGACCCCGGTCGAAAATTCTTCTTCCGACGGAGGTATTCCTAATATGGCCAGCCAGATACCGGATTCCATGGGAAAACCGCAATGGTCTCAGTCTCAGCCTGCGCAAGGGTCATCAAATTGGGTGAAAGATCGATATCGACCTCCCAGCATCCATTTTTCTAGCAACCTACGTCCGACGGTCGAACCAAGGCCGGCAGATACCCATATAGGCGTTGGTGCGGATCAAGCTCCTCTGAGTTCCATCAAGGGCACTGCTCTGTCTATTCTCGGGAGCACCATAGATCTTGGGTCGTTCGACGTTCCAGACATGGATGAGCCTTCTCATGATACTCCGGCTCACTCGCCTATATATAACAAATCCGTTCATGCTATGTTGCGGTCCGTCGCAAATATCAATCCTCCACTTCACGTCGATTATCCTCCTAAAGCTGATGCTTTCACTTATGCCGAATGGTATTTTCTTATGGTATATCCTTTTCACCCAGTCTTACATAAACCTACCTTCATGAATCTCGTAAGTATCCATCTTTATCTAGATTTATATGACTACATAGGTAGTTATCTAGCCCAATTTCATACTAAATGTGTTATTCAGTTAGCACGCCTTTATGACGACCCTAGCTTCAAACCTACCGTAGCCGAAACAACCAAGATTCATCTAGTATTCGCTTCTATATATCTCCAATACGGATTCCGTAACCGGGAAAATCCCGAGCAAAGGGCTCGTTTGAATGATTTATCAAATAAGCATTATCACTATGCTTTAAGCAAGTGGTTTGACTTATCCACATCCAAAACTTTCTATGACATCCAAGCCCTAACCATGCTTTGTGTGCATACGATGCGGTTTCCCAAGTCAAATACGAGCAGTATGCTGAGTAATTATACCCTTGGTCTCGCTATCGAAATTGGTTTACATCGCGCCTGGAGAAAGCCAGGTGAAGAGACTAACCTTGAAAATGAACTTCGGAAACGCACCTGGTGGGCACTTCTTTCGACAGCTATAACATTGAACGGCAGGATGGGACGACCCATGACAATTCGGTTGGAAGATATCGATTGCGAGTTCCCAGAACATATTGCCGATGAACTTTTGTCGGATGATGGGGTTGATACCACAAGATCACTTCCGTGTCGATATGAGATCGGTGTTGCTGCCTTCAAGATCTCAGCGTTATTCCTCGAGATGTTTGCCCATGTATATTCGGTGAAACGGGATCCTAGTCGATATCTTTCCGTGATCGAGGCTCTCGAGGACCAATTGGAACTCTGGAAAGAAAACCTTCCTCCCGGGCTGAAACTCAAGACCACTGGACAAATCGAACACGATTCGATGTTCGCTCTATACGCAGAATACATGTTTCTTGAATTTAGTAAGAAGCCACCAGCAGTTTATTTGACTGTTTAGTTACCCAGCGTGTGCTAACCTCAGGTGGTACAGGACTCACATTGCGCCATCCGGCTGCTTGCATAACAAATGACCCGAAACTAATTGCTGAAAATACCAAGATATGTGAGGAGACGGCAAAGAAAATGCTGTCAATCCTACATAACATATATAGATTAAAATCTCTCGACACAACATGGTATTGTCTTGCAGTATACTGTACTGCGATATTCTCTACGCTGGTTGCGCACTGGGAAAGACGACATGATATAAGCCCAAGTGAAATACAAACCCTTCGAGCGGATATGAGTCTCTGGTTAACAATTGTAGCCGAAACCGGAAGTCTCATGGGTGAGTCTACAACTCATGTTTAGGATTATCAATTTACATCGCTAACATCAAGACTTCTGCTTAGGCTGCGGTATGGGCCTTCATGATGCAATATCATCTATCATAGAACGCACAATATCTTGGATAGAGCACGACCAACTTCAAAAGGCTAATGAGCCTCTTTCACAACCACCATTATCCCAAGACATGCTCAAACAATCTCCTCATTCGCCACCTTATTCCAACTTACCCCCGCCATCAAATCCTAACCCAAGCCACAACGATACGGAAACGGTGAACGGCTCAGCCAGCCACGTCATTGCAACGCCTCGCAACAATTATTATACGGAAGCTACTCCCGAGTCCGGGACATACCCATCCTTATCGTATACAGACGCGGCACCGCATGCGACCAGCGCTATATCTTACGATCCGAACAGTTCTTTCCTATACGCGCAAGCAGCTGGACAAGTAGCCGTCGCTCAAGCGCAAGCTCACGCGCATGCACAAGCACAGGCACAAGCGCAAGTCCAGACTGCAGATCACAACCCACTTACGACGTTCGCTACACAAGCGACTCAGATGACGCAGCCAGCACATATGATGTGGCGGCAGCAACAGTCATCTGGTGGGAATACCTGGCAAGACTGGACGGCCGCCGTCGTGGATAACCAGGACAGATATAGTGCCAATGCATTGATGTCCCTCGGAAGTTCGGATCCCAGGCCTGGCGCAAATGTAGACGGTAGCACGGTCGGTCTAGGGGTTAGCATGAATGGCACACCGGCGACGACTTCGGCTACGATGCAGTGGCCGTTACTACTCTTCTCGGCGGATGGAGTAAGTGGCGCTTGAAATATAACGCCGATCACTCAAAAATAGAACGAAGAAATAACTATGACCGGTCTTCAACGATCCGGACTAGTCAGGAAACCTTGTACAGGGGGATTTTGCCCCGTATCTTACTAATCTTTATATTCACTAGGCGAGTAACATTGCCTTTTGCCATGTTGGTAGGAACTGGGGGATTGTGTGAATACCTGGTTGAGGCACGGTAGAGGGGTGTGGAGCGTGGAGTCATCCGGAATCACATATTCTGACGACATGAATGTACTATACGACAGCGATTGATATGGGACGCGGTGTAAATGGGACAACATTGTACAATCTAGACTTTCGCGCGGCTTTGCACATATTTCTAGGGGAGTTAGGGGAATTATCAAAGTGCCATTAGGTATTCTTGAAGGCATGTCTTAGCGACGAGATAAATAGGGGTCGGTGTTGGGGATTTAATTAAAAAAGGCATCTTCATGACATGATAGGACTACAGGTCGCAGGATATGATTATGTTTGTGTGAGGTATACTACTTGGGGATGTGTATGGGCTGCCATAATGACGAATTTGGAAATGATGAAAACCTTGGAAGAGGGTGACAAGGTCTGCAAGAATAGGATGCAGTACCTCTTCAGACCATACAAGGCAGTCTCCTGCCGGCACCCACGATCCAACCATCGATGGCGGAAGGCTACATCATCGGTGGGGGACTCGACTATCTACTACACTCAGGAGTGCGGGAACGTACATTCGGTAGATCTCATGGTGAGAATAGGTGGCTTCGTAAGCTTATGACTGGGAAGGTAATAATAAGCTTACAGAATCCTAGTACTGGAAAGGCTTTGGTATAGACCACCGATGGCTTG
The DNA here is from genome assembly GCA_003314315.1 of Annulohypoxylon stygium. Taxonomy (NCBI): domain Eukaryota; kingdom Fungi; phylum Ascomycota; class Sordariomycetes; order Xylariales; family Hypoxylaceae; genus Annulohypoxylon; species Annulohypoxylon stygium. The sequence continues at coordinate 353,422 of QLPL01000023.1, forward strand.
TTACACGACATACGGATACACGACTTGAGGTCACACGAGGCGTATAGGCTGCATGAGTACTTACTAGGTAGGTACATCTACAGTCAATCGGAACTACGAGACTATTCCCAGTTTCTCCTTACTCATAGTCAAGATCCAAATCAGGATTGGAGGCATGGTCAAGGTTCCTCAAGTGTTTCTAGGATTCAACATCTTCTATGTATAACACACTCTCGATGACTATCCAGGGTTACAGTTCACGATAGGTTCGTAACACAAGAATGTCTTAAGCTGCAAGCTGGAAGCCGAACTCCTGAGGTGGCTGAGTAGGTCCCGATATACCGACCTGACCTGTCGCCTGCATGAGCTGGTAAATTAATGGAACTGCCACTTTAGATTAGCCCGGGGAGTGTTAGGAGTCCTCACAACCCGACACGCCGAAATGTTCTTTCGAATGCACCTATAAACCTCAAAATCATCAGATTTATAAATTAAGGAAGGAAAACAAAATCGAACCCCCTTATTTTAGGAGTGCTCAAACTCCGATACCGTCATTATACCAAACATCGTCACTTAAGCTATTACATTCCCACTCAAGGGAACGCAATCTTGTGATACGTCGAATTTCTACCCCACGGGCCTCCTTCCGTGCCTTGCAGTAAGCTACCGCATTGGTGGGACGATTTATATCAGATGGTCGAAGATCGATCAGTTACACAGCCTTCTGCTACCCGTGCGTAGCTACAGGTAGAGACGGCCCTATACTCGGATATCTACTTCCCAAATACATACCTACCGGTCCCGAGACACGGGTCCGAGTCTACTGCGGATTAAGTACCGAGATTCTGGCCATGATTATGTCCTTTTGTAAGAACGCTTCGAGGCCAACCACGAACTTGAAACTTGTGCGACTTGAGCAATCATCTTCTATACCAAACAGCTGCTCTGGATAGACCACATGGGTCATTGCGTATCGTGAGGCTATGGTTCGTGGGTAGCCTTTGTGCTCGGATATACCTACCTAAAAGCCTTCTAGGGTTATGTTGTGAAAAGATAGGAAGTGAGAAGGAGAGATACTGAACGTAAAGGGATAGAACACCCGATGTTCCGTGATACCACAAAACCCGGCAGGACGTTGGAGTGAGAGGTGGTGATAGCCTCGACGCAGAGAGCCACGAGGCTTTTGACGTTCCTCATGTGTATTGTCACGATGGCTATTCAGAAATCTTTATGTCCAACAAGACGAGCAATTGGAATCACTACTGACTCGAGAACGAGAGGTGATGACTACTTATTTGTTCATTATTTTGTAACCCCATCAGTAGAAGGAACCGCCAAAAAAGCCACATACTATGCTCATATAGAGGGCGGGTGTGACACTGGCAACTACCTTACTACTCAAACTTGGGCTTAGATCGCGAGATCGAGCGAAGACCTCATCTGGCATCTAATCAATACTCTTTCTATTCTATAAATCTCCACTACAGATCATCTTTCTCAACAACTCACAAATCTCCACCAAACGTCAGAGACCAAATCATCTGCTACTTTGATGAGAGTCTCCAAATAAATCTACCCATAAGAACTCCAGAAAAAGCTAATCCTGACCTGCAGTAAGTACATAAAAAAAACAAGCCGAGAATCACACTTCTAACCTCACCTCTTAGAAATCTCATCATGCGTACCTCGGCTATCATCGCCGCTGCCCTCTGCGGCGTCGCGCTCGCAGCGCCCCAGGCCACCCAAGCCACCATCACAGCAGCCCCGGATGCTCATGTCGGCGATCGTGCCTGTAATGTCAAGCGAGACATCGACTGTCCCTCGCTTCAGCACTACTGCACCACTTGCAGCGAAGAGTAAGCCCCCTTTCCAACTTCTCTTCTAAGAATAGAATGGAATAAGAGATGAAGAACAGACATGCTAACATAATCCGTCCAGTGACCTCAACTGCGAGACTGACCCGCGATGTGAGTGGTGCTTCGAGTATTCCTGGGATCTAACCCGCACCGGCATGTCCTCGACCTCGAACTCGACCATGACGTCTACTTCAACTTCGACGTCAACTACTACTACCAGTAGCACCACATCTTCGTCTACTTCTTCAACTTCGTCCACGTCCACTTCAACTACCTCTACCTCATCCAGCCAGTAGGATTGCTTGCGAGAACTTCGGTACTTGTTCTAATCGATCAGGACATCTGAGCATGGGGATGGGGTAAACGTCATGGAGACGGATATGCTGGAGGCTCTCTGTGAGACTTTTCAACGTATGCCTGTACATTAATGGATGGATGGTCTCGTGGGTATCAGATTTGGGCAGGGCAATCAGTACCACAGCACCCCCAAGGAGTAGTTGAAAAAGGCCATTGATAATTCCATAGTACGACCTGAATCCAGTCGATTTTAGTTAATCCATGTGCTTTAATGAAAAACACGAATGAACAGAATAAACCAATTGAGGAATAACAAGAGAAGAAAAAAAGATCCATGGATGCCAATCGAGAACCCGTCTCGAACCACGCGCGCTACAAAGTTGCTCCTCCGGCTTCCACAGAGGGTACTCCATTCACAACTAGTTGTAGTGTGTCGTGAGCGTAGAATGTCACATGTCTACTAACGAAGTCACTGAAATTGATGAAAGCATATGGTTTGAAGGATGGATTTCTATACACCGCACCCGAGGCCGGATTATATTCCCGACCTCGAGTCGCTCACTTATACTCCTATAATACAGAGATTACATTTTGATCTCGGCGTATATTCTCCTTCTATCTCCCGTCCTATCTCTCCCCCCCTTATTCACTTCCCGTGTCTTTTGAGTCCTTCTAGGACTCATCCCGAAATGACACGAGTTGATATTTTCTTTAGACCGCGTATGCATGTGTCTGTCCTAAACTTGAATTCATTCAGCCCGTCCTATGCAAGAACCATGCCCGCTGTTTCAGAGTAGAGTTTCGTCTCGTTCCGGGGTAACGTAATAATAGTAATAGTAGTGGTGGTGGTATTTATGGTCGTCCTTCGTAGTCCCCGTATACAACCATAATGTAATCGTTCAACGCCTTCCCCTAGGCGTCCCTTATATCATACATCTCCGTAAATTACATCCATGGATATTTTCCTGTCTATTGACCTATTTTTGAGCCTCACTAGGAGCTGGGTTGGGGTTTTCCTCTGGCTTAGAAGGTACAAACCAGCTCGTGAAGGACGACTTCATGCTGCTCATAGCTTCGGCCTGAGCCTTCTCGTTCGCCGCCTGCTCCTCCTTGAGCCACTTCTCGCCGTTTTCGCGGATCTCCTTCTCCATCATCTCGTAATTGCGCTGACCTCTTTCTCGCGCGATATCTTGCAGCATCTTGCCTTGCGCGAAAGCCTCGCTCGGGCTGATTTCTCCCTCCGCAGGGACCATCATGCTCATGTTACCGGGTTTAAGTCCGAGTAGACCACCCAAAGCGCCCATTCCGCTTGCTCGCTTCCTCTTCTCAGATTCGAATTGTTTTTGGAATTCTTTACGAGCGATAGCTTCTCGTCGGGCGAACTCGGTAGGAATGTGCTTGCCGTCAAAAGACTTGATGACTGTTCTGACATCCTTGTACTGCATAGTATGGATGTACTCAAGGAAAGGAATTAGTGAGACGAGCTCGGTGTCCTTGGGGTCACCGGTCCATTTGTTTAGTACAATAGCATTTTCGGGTTGGTTCCGAACGTGCTCTGCCTTTGAGTCTATTATGATGACTTTTGAGAGGTCACGGTTCAAGTATGATAGGTCCTACATGGTTTAGTTACATGAACGATTGGTATCCTATAGGGCAGGGGTTGAAAAAGAACTGACCTTGACAATCTCACCATCTTTGTACTTGGTAGCCTCCCTGAACAAAGGCCAGACGATGAATCGGAAAGGATCCAATTTGCGAACTAGTGGTTCTCCAATTGCAAATGGCACGCTTGTAAATAACACAAGCTCATAATACTGGCTAAGGTAGCGTAAGAAGTAATCAACTCCAGGTCTCTTCGCAACTCGCCATCCGTGTTCTCGCGTCCATTCGCTATGTACCAACATATCCTCGAGACTGATACATAGAGTGTACGGACGTGCGAACATAGGGTCGGGATCGGGCAACAGCTTGTCGAAAGCGGGCTCGCTGTAGTAGCTTGTGACGTCACCGAAGCGAGCCATCATGCGCTTGTACCATAATCCAAATGACCAGCCATTGGGTATATCTGTATGTATCTTCTCCTCTTCCTCGTCCCATTCGCGACCCAGGTAAGCGACACCAAGGGCACCGAAGACTAGCGACCCAGCATACATCCAATTGGCGAGTCTCATCCTCTTTTTCTCCGTCGAACTGATGTATGCGGAAGCAGGTAGCTCTCCGCGGGCACGACCACCGCCAGATTGCGATTCGGGCGTCTCTTCTTTTATAGCAGAGAGCGCTGCCTTGTCGGTGGCGCCGCTCGTCTCATATTCGAGGGTGGACGGTATACCTTGGGTAAGATCGGGAAGAGAACTAAGGTCGGGTTCAGATTTGGATGCGGCTTCGGCTTCAGCGCTTTGTGAAGGTTTCGCGGAAGGAGTAGACTCCGATTTTGGGGTGGGCGCTTGAGATGCTTGAGATTGGGTAGGCTGAGCTGATTGAGCCGACTGAGCTGGTTGTGCGGGTCTAGCTGAGGGTTGGTTCTGATTCGGTCTCGATTGTTGGTTTTGTTTTTGATTTTGATTCTGGTTTCGGTTTCTGTTCTTAGCCATTCCTCGTACCCATATTGATGCCATCGGACTAGATATTCTAGAAGCAGTGGGATGTGCTATGGTTGTTCTCGAAAGCGCCGGTAGTCGCGCAGAGCGCATAAGGTTTCTGGACAACATGATGCCAAGCTGTCGACTATTGTCGCACGAATCTACCGCTAAATAGGGACGAATGACCGCCGTATACTCAAGGTCCTTCAGTTATTGTCTAGTCAGCAAAGTAATCTTTGCAGACTGGAGGTCGTCCTTCGAGACTGCGCGGGATAGAAAAGGTTGAACAGCAGCGCAGTGTTGGGAATGGGAAATTTTAGATGATCGAATGCTTCAATCCTTGTCCGATAGCAGAAGCTTCCACCAATCTCCAAAATTTTATCGCCGAAGTTCTACCATGATAGCAGTACGTACATAAAAGAACCCCACCTCACGTCATCAGGTGGAAAAATACTTGAGCGCATGCGGGCATCTGAGTAAAAATTGTAAAACCCTCAAAAATGAGGGGAAAAGAACATTGGAAAGAGCGATCAAGACAATGCACAATTTTGAGAACAAGGCCTCATGTTAGGATCAGGTATTTTAACATAGGAATGTTTACATAATTTTAAAAAAAAATATCTCAACAATACAAATTAAAAAAAAGTTATTGACAGGAAGGGGATTCGAACCCCTGCGGATTGCTCCAGAGGAAAGCTTCCTAATTTTTCAACAGGAAAGTAACAACACAACTCTCATTGTGAGTTTTTGCTTGAACCCTCCGCCATAACCACTCGGCCATCCTGCCTTGGTTGATGGTGAATTTTGTTCATCTAGTGGTATATGTAGCCGAGTCTTAGTGATAGAACTGTACCCAATAGGGTTAGTGAATGTGTCTCGGATCCCCACTAATAGCTAAATTGGTCTAGCCATCTAGTAGTAGGTTATCGCCTAAACCCGGCTTGTCCGTTCTCGCCGTGACACCATGACCCCACTTTGATCAGTCAAGTCATTCACTCGACTCACCTTATTGGATCAATGTCATCAATTTGGGGCAAACTACGAACCCCAACCTTGAACTCCGACTTTAGCTACACGCCTTTTCTATTCTAAGAGTTTAATCATCAAATAGATTCCTCTCATCACTAACCACCCGACGACTGCCACCATTACTGTTACTACAACAATACCACAAGAATACTAAGGTACTCCTTTTTGCTTCAACCGGGTGTCTACTGCCGATTCTTCTTCCCCTCTCTTTTTTTCTTGGGGACAATTCGCAATTCTTTTCCTATTGATCCTCTGCCGTCGATTCTTAGCCTATTTGTCATCCCTTTTTCTCATATGAATTACGCTGCATACGACCAACTTCCTACTTGATCCGACAATGGCAGCGCAGAGTGTTGCGTTCTAGAGGGTGGCTGTCACTCGTTGAAGAATCGCGATGGCACCACCCTCGCGACTCTACCACCTTTTTACCTCGATCCTATCAATTGTCTTTAATTAAACACGGAGCGAATCTCCACGAAATACCAAGAAGCAAGCCTAGACTTGAGACTTCTTTCGATTATTATATACGAACATTGACTGTCGCGTGACGTGTTTCGCACTGCTTGTGTTACTATCTTCACGTCTGTTAGATACCTAAGTGTTCTAGGATTCCTAAGCAAACCACTTTGCGATCTCGAACAAACCGACGTCTTCACGATGCGCCGTAAGAATGGTGCGGCGAAGGGTGCACGGGCTGTCAAGGGCCCGGGTCCGACACCCGTCTCTTCAACCTCTTCAGCCACCACTCCGCTAAGCTCGGCATTGCCTTCGACTTATGCTTCCGAAGCAGAGCACGATGTCAGCGACGAAGTGAATAAATTGCAAATCGGCGCGCTTACGCTAGATGCCTCGGCGCCGAATCAACCGAAGCCGAAACGAGTAAAATCACAGCCATTCCGCTTTCTCGATCTTCCATCCGAACTCCGCTTGAAAGTGTACGATTACCATTTCATTAACATCGGCAACGTTCTCGATCTTGACTACGACAACCACAAGAGAATCCATCAGAAGCTGGCTATTTTGCGTACTTGTCGCACTATATACCAAGAGGCATCATACTTGTTCTACAGCACCCACCCTGTTCGCATCTTTCCGACGACACCTGGGCGCTTCTTCAAGACCAAGAAACCTCTCCTGGCTCGTATGAAGCCAAACCAACGATCATTCTTGACCTCGCTCGAACTACGACTAGGACCAGGATGGAGCAGTCCACCCAGAGGTTGGGTAGTTAATCCAGCATTGGGTCTATCAGATTGCGCCAATGTCACTAGGATCACCGTGTACGTCGAATGCGACCCAGGAAACGACTTCTTCAAGGGATTTCGACAACCAGACAATTTCTATGAACGATTCTCGAAATCCCTACTTACCAACGTCCTCGATGAGATGCCGTGGGTCGGATACATCGAATTCGAGGCGTGGCAAAATGTCAAGAAGTCAGGGGCGCTGATGCGTGGTCTAATCGAAGTCGTGACATCTAGGGGGTTGAAAATCCTCTGGGGTAAGGAAAGGGGGTGGACCGATGCGGAGGAAGTAGAACCGCAGCCGGCGTTAGATCTGAATGCCCCCCTCCTCAAAGAGCACGGCACTCCGGGTATTATGGTGGTAGTGTAGTACAAGCCGGAGTTTCCTTTTTTCTCCCTATTATGTCATTGAAAAACTGGAATGTCTAAAGGAGTATCGGATGGCAATGGGCTGATCGGGTTTTGGGAACTATTCGTAAGGCAATGGCTATGTCAATCCCATAAGTTTCTTAGAAACTTGGGGTTGTATACTCACCTCTCACTTGGAAGAATTAGGCCTGAAGAGGACTGAATTATACGATTTTGATATGTAATTGTCTACTGCACCCCTGCGTGATCAGCTCGGTGTGAGAACCGCCGGTGACCCCGCTGTCAGGTTTCTGTAGTCCACGTATTGACACACTTCACAAGTACTCGTAAAGCTCTAGTTCCTAACTTATGCTCCCTTAATATAAATTATTTCAAAAATTGCTAGATATAACATCAAGGATCCAATCTTAAGCTAACATTGAGGAACATACCCGCTTTTAGCAACATCGAAACCGACAGATAGTGTGGAGAATGTATCCCAAGATCGCATTTACAGGCACGGTCCGGGGTGGGGATCCACTATATTTCAAAAGACCCCACCAAAAATTTCTATCAGGTAAACACACATGCATCCAAGCTTTGTCGCAAGCTCATCCTACATCAAACACAGCTTGAAAAAACACACATATCCCACCCAAAGCCGTTATTGCCTCTCTTGTATCCGAGAAAGAAACCGAGGGGAGAAACGGAATAAGGGAAATAGGTAGAAAAGGAACAATGCCCCTCGACACATCAACATACAACCTGGCGCTGCTGCGCATCGACGGGCGCCGCTGGAACGAGCTAAGACAGCTGCGCGCGCAGATCCGCACACAGGCTGCCGCTGACGGGTCCGCTTACTTCGAGCTCGGGAACACGAAGGTCATGTGCGTGGTCTCTGGCCCTAGCGAGGAGAGCAAGAGACGTGGCGCCACCTCTGCGTCCGGGACGGGAGGAGGAGCCGCTGGACCTGGGAGTATGGGGGGAGGAGGTGGAAACGCGGCCGACATCCTGGTCAGCGTCGTCGTAGGGGGGTTCAGCACCGTGGACCGGAAGAAGAGGGCGCGAGGTGACAAGTAAGTTTTCCCCCAATCCATTCCCCTCTACCCACTTCTACTTGATGATATCATATCATATACTAACACCACCTCCAAACAGACGCATCCAAGAGCTCCAATCCGCACTCGCCAAATCCCTCGCCGCAGTGCTGCACACGCACCTCTTCCCGCGCAGCACGATCTCCCTCTCACTTCACATCCTCAGCCAAGACGGCTCGCTCCTCGCCTGCCTAATCAACGCGGCGACGCTCGCCCTCATCGACGCCGGCGTCCCCATGACCGACTACCTCGTCTCCTGCTCCGCGGGCAGCACCTCCTCGCACTCCGCCAACGACGAGCTGGCGGATCCGATTATGGACCTAAACCAGCAAGAAGAACAGGAGCTGCCTTTCTTGACTATTGCGACGCTGGGGGGGTCGGATAAGGTGGCGTGTCTGGTGTGCGAGAGTAGGGTCCAGGTTAGTCGGTTGGAGGGGATGATGGTTACGGCGGCGGATGGGTGTAGGAATATACGCGAGTATCTGGATGGGGTTGTGAAGGAGAAGGGGAGGAAGATGGTGAAGGACGGGGCGGTGGAGAAGGGGGTTAGTATGGCGATGGATATCGATGTCTAAGTCGGGGTCTGCGCGTAAAGGGAGTTATGGTTGGTAATGGTTTAGCTATAGCATCGGCAGGCGTTACGGTCAAAGGCACGTTTACTCGCGAGTAAGTTGACCCTTTCATGAATGGAAAATCTTTTGATTCATTACTATATTTGGTATATAAACGGGAAACATAACCTAGTACTAAAGTAATCCTAGACCGCTATTTTCTCACAATTCTTCGTGTTTCGGTGCCTCCTTTGTGGCTTTAGGAGTCGGCTCCGTACCCTTGGAAGGTACTTCGGATTCGGGCTCAACCTCGACCTTGACGGATTCCTCAACCTTCACCTCTACCGTCTCTGCAGGTTTCTCTTCAACGGCCTCGCTGATTACTCCGGCTGGGACCTTCTTCTTGGTACCTTCACTAAGTCGAATGGCGTCGATCCAGCTTTCTACACTTTCAGGGGTGAAGTCGCCCTCATAGTGGCGCCACCATCCCCTCTTACCGTTAATAGCGACAATTTCGACATCTCCAGCGAGCTCTAGGCTCTTGAACACCGATGCGGTGACGTCATTGTCGTTGTGGACTTCGAAGAAGGGGAATAGGTGACGTTGCGCGTGTGCATGTTTGAATGCTAGCTCGGCCAGGCTGGTCAAGGCCTTCTCGGCGGTCTCGCCGTGGGCAGAGGGCACGAAGGCGAGGACGCAGGTATGCGCTTTGGTGTTTAAGCATTCTTTAGTCAACTGAGCTGCTTCGGTGATGACTGGGATTGGCGGCGCAACCTCGACAGGTTTTTCAGCCGGAGGCACATCGGTAGATTCAGATGATTCCGTTGACGTGGTTTTGGAGCTGGAGTCAGAGGGTTTGGGAGAGGCCTTCTTGTCCTTCTTCTCGGACCTTTTGTCACCCTTCTTCTCCCCCTTGGCCTTACTTGGCGCTGGGTCTGGGTTGGGTTCGCCGGCTTGGGTTAAGAACTTGACCATGGCATCTTTCTTTAACTCTCCATTGTATACTACGCTCTCCTTGTCGCCACCGGGTAATAATACCAGGGTTGGGTATGACTTGATACCGAATAACTCGTTGGCCTTCGTCTCCTTATCCCGGATCTGCGCGACACTGATGACGTCGAGGAAGTCGATCGCGATACTCTTTAGTAAAGCGCTTGTGGTACCCTTCTCGGTGAATAGTATAGCCTTAGCGGTCTCGTTTTTGGTTGATAGGAAGGAGTCAATATCTTTATCCGTCACACGCTTGACATGGTTATTGATCTTCTCAACAACGGCGTCGACAATGCCCTTGGCCGTCCGAGGACCGTTATAGTCTTCCACGATCGGCTTCCCCTTCTTGCCCGGGCGCACGGTCTTAAGGGTCGGGAAACCCTTGACGCCCATCATACCACATAGCTGCTTGTTCTCGTCCTCGTCGCAGTTCACGGCGGCGACATGGGCCAGTCCCTCGAGATTTCGGGCCGCTTTCTCGTAGGCGGGTTTGAGGTTTTGACAGTGGCCACACCATGGCGCGTAGAATTCGATGACCTACCACGGTAACCTGTTAGTTATTTGCTCCGATTGGCCGTATTTCATACTGCCAAGAACTCACGGTAGTATGATTTGACTTGTTAATAATCTTGTCATAATTCTTTGCGTCAACTTGGGTTACTGGAGAGCTCTTTAGGTAGAGGCCAGCTTGCGCGGTTGGTAGGGCTGAGAGGAGAGCCACGGCAGCGATGGCCGTGGTGGGGTTGAGATTGAAGGCGTGCATGGCCTGTCTTGTAGATCGTATGACGGAGGGGAGGATAGAGAATTCAAGAATATTAAGGAAATCACATTCACGGTTTGGACAATAAGAACTAAGACTGGGAACTTGGAGGGGAGTAGTATATCAAACCAGAAGCTATGAGTTTATAATTGTAGAAATTCTGTTCATGACAGATAACCCATTCCTTCAACAAAGTCACATAACGATGACGGAGACACAGAGGTGAAGCTTAGCTTTTAAATGATTGGTGTCTTCTTTGCTCGATTAAGCAAAAGGCCACCGTGGAAATTCGATCCAATTCGTTAGAAAACCATCGAAAGATCATCTGATGATTGGCTGAATTGAAAAATCCGGGGTAAATTGTGGCTGACGACCATGGCGATAACAGATTGATAAAGCTGTGGCACGAGCTCTCTCCCCTTATCTTAGCCCACCGAGGCTGCCCGCTTAGTGTGGAACCAGTGACTTCAGCGAGCAGTAGCGGGGGTTTTGAATATCGTGCCTGATGCAACCTGGAAGCTTAACCCTTGGAAGATTGCGTGGAGGCTGGTTTTATCTTTTTATCTTACTAGGCACCTTCTTCTACTTAAACCTTTCACCCGGCGACATTGCGTCTTGAAGACCTGCTTTTGCTACAATCAAGCAATCGAATCCGCGACATTTAGGTCATACGACCTTCGATTTAATTTGCGACATCGACCCCCGTATCAGCTCCGAGATTAGACACTCATCCTAATTCGCTCGCCTTCCTTCACGACACTCCAGCTAGCTCAATACTCGATCAAGCCTATTGAAGGGGGACAAGAACAATAGCAAGATGGCGGCAAATATACCCGCGAAGCTAAAACAGGCGGGGATAACGCCCTTTATCCTGCGCGCAACACAACTCGAGGCTGCGAAACCGGTTATTTCCTACTGGTGTAAGCTCCCTTCGCCGTCGCGTCGATGTGGAGACCGCGTTGCTAAATAGAATGGATATTATAGGCTTCTACTGGGCTGTCAACCAGATTCTCGGTAAGGGACTTCACTCGGCCGATGAGGACTGTCACCAGTTCACTACGAACCTGATGGAAAAACTAGAACATGTGCGTTGATGAAGCTTAGCCCTAACTACTCGAAGCATGGAGCTCTAATTGGTATCTCACCATTATAGATTAAAGAAGGGCAGGTTGGAAACGATGCGATTCACGACGATGTGGCGGGCCAAGCATATGTGGAACAGTTTGCGCAAGAGACATTCGATAGAGCACTTCGGCCATTGAAGGCCAACAGGGTTACGCAGTATGTATCCTCTGTCAACTAATAATATCTCTATGAATGGGATCGCTAATCAGCGGTCAGACAAACGGCGAGCACATTCGAAGCCGCAGCCACATTCTTCCAGCTTGTTAACATTTGGGGGCAAGCTGATGCAGAGACACAAGAGAAGATCAAATATGCAAAGTGGAATGCTGCGCGCATACTAAAGGCTATCAAGGAGGGCAAGGATCCCAACGAATCAAACCCGAAACAAGAGGAGGAAAAGCAGGAGGAGGCGCTGGACCCGAACGACCCAGAAGTGCAGATGATCAGGGCCGCGCAACCAAGACCGGCATCTGTAGAGGAAGTCCCGGATGAGGGTGGAATACCGACTTTGCCACCGACCCAAACTTATCAAACCTTCCCGGCCCCTGTTTCCGAGCCGACGTCGCCCCCAGAATCATCGGCACTGGCCCCTGAGCAGGTCTCACCTATAGTACCAACTGCTCCGCCCACACAAGAGCTAGGAGGCTACTTCCCGAGCGAGTCAAGTGCACCTAGTGCCTTAGACCTACCATCCACGACAAGCATGCGACCTCCAGGCTCAAATAATTACGATCTGACGGGCTCACCATTAATACCAAGCCCCAGCTCTCACGATCCGGCTCTACCGCCTTCGGCACCACCACAAGATTTCTATCGCGACCGCGCGCCCGCACCTCCTGTTGTCCCGCACCATCATCAGCACATACCCCCGCCAGCACCTGCACCTAGCCATAACTATTACTCCCAGCCGCCGCAACCAGTCATTCCACAGCCTGCACCGGTACCTGTGGTTCCGGCCCCGCAATACGGCGGAGGCGCATCTACCGTTGACGACATGGCAATGTCGCAAGCTCAAAAACATGCCAAGTGGGCCATCTCCGCGTTGAATTTCGAAGACGTACCTACAGCTGTGAGGGAATTGCAAGCTGCGTTAGCTAGCCTTGGTGCGCGGTAACGTCGCAATAGCCCATAAAATACTTGCTGAGGTAGGCAGTTCAGAAGGTTCGGGATGTAATGGTCGCTATTGTGCTTTATAGCTGGAGTTCAGGGGTGAAGGACGCTTAGTAATACTAAGCTATTTCCTCAAAGAGCCTTTTATACACCCAAGTGACCAATCAGATTTGGAGACATCGGATCTCGCATACTCCGCGGATCAATTGTGAGGATCGGGAAGCGAAGATACTCGAAGATCCGTAGATCGCTTTTGCCTGTGATTCTTATGCAAATACCTCTCAGTATTTCCATGCCAAGTGTCGGGATAAAAGCTGGTAGACACCATATCCGAGTTAATTGGGTCCTTTCATCGGATTTGGAACAATTGTAGACTTGAAAGCCGAGATCCACTTTCCCGGTCCTCGCAATTTAGCCCCCAAACCCGGACCTTTAGTACTTATGTAAGACATCTAGGATATGTGGAAGGCCGGGCTGATTCCGATCTGAAAACGACAATAATTCCGCTGAACTCCGTCAACTATCTACAATTTGTTTTTGACTACATATGTAGGTCTTTCTTAGGTCCGAAATACCTTAGGAGAAGATGGGGAACACGTAGAAACTCTGCATGGTCAAGTACCGGGAGTTCAAACTTGGGATAGCTTCGACGGGAACTATTCACTGTCTTAAGTCCTTGAGCCTCCACCCACTAAGAGACACCATATCGAATCGAACAACAGCATTTGAGCGAAGGCCGCATACCTTTCCGAATCTGGTAAACAGTGCTAATGACAGTACGCATACCTTATGTCATGTTCTCCATAGTTGATATCACGGTGGCGTGAATCAGACAAGCTGAGCTTTGGACAATGCTACCTATTGTCCAGCATTATTGCTTCTGATTCGTCTCGAGACGGACTTAGGGAGGTAGCTAAAGACCGTTAGATAATGACGGGTCTCATATCATGATGAGGCAGTATGTTTTAGGTCTTTATCACCCTCACTTGCTTTTGAGAGACTTAGGATAAATATCCTTCATCATCCGCTTGTCTGGTTCTGGTGTCTTGTCTTCATCACACAGCACAGCTCAGAAAGCTTCGATATATCGAACCACTTGACACAACAGACTCACCAAAACCAAAACAAACATGTCACTCCCAAAGACTTATAAGGCCGCCGTCATGGAGGCGCCAGGCAAACCCATCGTGATCAAGGACATCGAGCTGAAGCAGCCGGGTCCAAAGCAGGTCCTCGTCAAGGTGCTAGCCTGCGGTGTCTGCCACACAGATATCTTCGAAGCGGCTGGATTCATGCACAACGAATTCCCCCGCATCCCCGGACACGAGATCGTAGGGGACGTTGTCGCTGTCGGCAGCGGCGTAACTAGATTCCAGGGCGGTGAAAGAGTTGGCGGACCTTGGCACGGAGGTTAGTCCTTCCCTTCTTCTTTCTACTTACTTACCCATTACCCTTACCCCTTTGCACCATTATCCCCTCACATATGATTTAGAGACGAGCAATCATGACTAACCAACCCTCAGGCCACGACTCAACCTGCCGCCAATGCGCCCGCGCCCAATTCCAAATGTGCGACAGCGCCGTCGTAAACGGCGTCTCCATGGACGGCGGGTACGCCGAGTTTGTGCTCTTACGCGAAGAAGCCGTCGTCCGCGTCCCCACCGACGTCGACCCCGCTGAAACCGCACCTCTCCTATGCGCCGGCGTCACCGTCTTCAACGGCATCCGCAAGATGCGTGTTGAGCAAGGCAACGTCGTGGCCGTGCTCGGTGTAGGCGGGTTGGGACACTTGGCGATTCAGTACGCGAATCGGATGGGGTATCGCACTGTCGCGGTTAGTTCTGGGGAGAGTAAGAGGGAGTTCGCGATGAGGCTTGGCGCGCATGTTTTTGTGGATGCGGGGAAGGAGGATCCGGTTAAGGAGTTGATGAAGTTGGGAGGTGCCGCGCTGATTGTGGCTACGGCGCCGGATGGGAAGGCCATCTCGCCGTTAGTTAATGGGCTCGCGGTGGGTGGGAAATTACTTGTGCTGGCGCCGGTTGGACCTGTGGAGTTTAATACCGGGGTCTTGGTCCAGAAGGGCGCTAGTATACATGGCTGGCCTAGTGGACATGCGCTCGATTCTGAGGAGGCGATTCAGTTTGCTAAGGATCATGGGGTTAAGTGTCTTGTTGAGAAGGTCAAGCTGGAGGATGCGCCGAAGGCGATGGAGAATTGTCAGACGGGTAAGGTGAGGTTTAGAGGAGTCATCGTGTTTTAGATGAGATGATGTTGAGCTGAGACTTAAGGATGAGATATGATAATGACTCTGGAATTATCTAAAAGTTGTTATATGCGAAGAATTCTTGTTATGTAACTTCATGAATAAGAACTTAGGTAAGGGGCTGGGATTGTGTAACCTATAATGAATCTTAGACGAAGCTATCCCCTTTGTCATTCCTCTGGCTTACGTACGCGAATTCTGCTTGAATGTGAATGTCAATTACATAATGAGGGGATAGAAGCCTCTGAGGTACGTGGCTATCTACCCCCTATGACCCCGAATGGAGTAAGTCATACAATATTTTGGCTGAAAAGGTGCAGATGAGGTAACGCAGGGGATAGCCAAGAGCGTGTTTAAATGCAATTGGATCATCACATACTCTATTTAATCTGATTTCTTTCTGAATTTTTTTTTTCAATATGAATTGTCACATATAACCAACTTTACAGTTGAAATATTTCTCGAGGAGGAGGAATTGGAAGAGTTTCTATTTCGCCGTCCAGGAGTTCAGGGACAGCTAAAATTCCCTGCCACTGCGACGACCACTGCGACGGGTGCGACCCCTGTAACTTATAAGGAGATCTCCAATTGTTTCTCCTCAGCTGTAGACTAGCGATTTGATAGGCTGAGAAGTGACGAAACAGATTTCCCCAGCCGCTACGTCATCCACTTCAAGTTTAATCTTGGAAGCCATTCTGACTTCATAGGTTTTCCAAGGAATCTACCAACTTCACGCCTTCGCGCCGTGGAGGGTCTAAAATGAGGCCCCGACTTGGGCTTTTAGCCGCCTGCGAGCATCGAGATCTGCGAGATGTGGTGTAAGTAAGGCTGGCAGGTCGCCACTCAGGTTGGTTCAGCTTCGTTTGTTCTCTCTTAAAGACCATGTGAAAGGCCTTTTGTAACCTAAGAAATCGTTAAGTTACTATACCCTTTGTTGTGCTCGACTAGAAGCTACCTATTGTCCTATACAATCACTTGTGTCTGTAAATACACTCGCGACACCGCAAATAGTCACTGATCGACCGTTTCTTGAACCTTTCTGGTAAAATATAATTTCAATTCGTAGAGCGCTGGCTGCTCTTACCATGCTTTAAAGCGTATTTCATCTTTTTCTGTATATTATCATCTTCACATTGGGGACGTCCAAGTCCTAACCATCGCAACGATGGCCCTACCAATCCGAGCCCTATCCCACTCCGGCTCGAGGATAATACCCCTTCTCTCACTCCTCCTCATCCTTCCCTACCTAGTCGCAAGCCAATCCATATACACCACGATCGTAGTAACCGTCGCGCCGCCAATCCCAAGCGACGCTCCCTCCTTCACCGACCACGACACTTTCACCTCCGCCATCCTCAACAGCACCAACACCTACCGCACATCCTACAACGCCTCCGCCGTGCGCTGGAACTCAACCCTCGAGTCCTTCGCATCGTCATATCTATACAGCCACGCGTACACCAAACTGAAACGAGACGGCCTTAATCCCAACAACAACAACAGCAGCATGAACGCAAGCATCCCCGCTACTTCCACAATAGAAGCCAAAAGAGACGGCCAATCCTGCCACATGGCCCACAGCGGCGGTCCCTACGGCGAGAACCTGGCCCTCGGCTGCTCCGACGCGCCCTCCTGCGTCGACATGTGGGCCTCCGAGGTCACCGGGTACGACTACGCGTCCCCCGGGTTCGGGGAGTCGACGGGGCATTTCACGCAGTTGGTGTGGAAGGACACCACGGATGTGGGGTGTGGCGCTGTGCTGTGCCCGGGGAACGGGGGGTGGTACCTCGCGTGCGAGTACTGGCCGCGTGGAAATATTATTGGTGCTTTTGGGGGGGAGGTGGATGAGAAGGTTAGTGGTGCGGCGGCGTTGGGGGCGCGCTTTTGGGGAGGAGGGAGAGGATGGGGATTCGGGGGTGTCGAGGTGGTGATGGTTGCGATTGTAGCGTTGGTGTGGTGGGAATTGGGATGATTGATCTTGATGTATGTGAGATATTTTGAGGAGTCTTGGATTATTATTGAAAAAAAGGGAACTGGGAACTGGGTGAAAAAAATAATGAGATATGAAGTATGAATAGAAGTATGGATGGCTACCTTTATTGCGCGTCGCGATATAAATCAAGTGCGTATTGTATGATGGGAATCAAAACACCAAAAGAACATCAAAAAGTTGAATCACCAACTTCTAATAGGCCCAGCCCAGGATCTGTTGATCGGCTCCTGGCTACTGCGCCCCCGCTATTAGGTATTTCTTTGCCTACCATTTTTCAAGGGCCCAAGGTGCGATGCACTCGTTGGGACTCGAACCCTAAACCACCCGTTTCAGAGCAGTCGTCAAACAGGAACGAGAAGGTGTCTGTGGAAACGTACTCCTTGGCCATCCAGATGATTAGGAACATGCACTTAGGATCCGCCGATGGAAATACCACACAGTATTGGGCTATATAAGCCTTTGTCAGGTACCTGGGTAGGTGACGAGTGGGTAAATCACCTGACTACCTGGGAAACAGACTGACAGCACTGTGTACGATAAGCAACTTCCAGCATGTGACATCGGATTGACAATAACTTCTAGCGGGGTATATCCGACAAGAGAGTTCACCTATTAGTAGAGTAAAACTCTGGATTGCCTAAGTAAAATAAGAATTCGGTATTATTATTCATCGAAGTACATACTCATTATCTCTATTATGTAAACATATCATCATTACAACCCCTATTACTGCGTCAAAGCCAATTGTCCAGCAGGGACTCCAAATGGACCATTCTCCGCCTTTGGAAATTTCGGCGTGCCATCCTCGTTCCAATCGAACTTCTGTATCCGCGCGGTACGGTACAGGTCCGCGGCGGGGTTCGCTGTCGTCTGCGCATGGTACACGATGTAGCTCTCGGACCCGTCGGGCGATGAGGTGAAACTCGCGTGGCCCGTCCCGTATACGCCGGCCGCCGTGTTCTGGTGGAACACGCACCCATCGGTGTGCTTGCGCCACGACTGGTACTCCATCGGGTCGTCGCCTACGAGCTCCAGCATGCCTAGACAGTAGAACGGCGTGTTGACGCGCGCCGCGGAGTAGATGACGAAGTTTTGCCCTGTCTTGGGGTTCGTGAGCTGCTGCGGGCCTTCATTCGTCGCGAGTCTGATGGGTCGCCCGTATGGTACTTGCTCCCAGGGTTCGTTGGGGATGCTGATGATGCGGCGCTCGGTGAGGGTTGAGTTGATGGTCCAGGGGTCCGACATGCGTGTGATGCAGAGGTTGGCGGGCCACGATGAGTATTTCTGCTCCCAGCAGGAGTAGATGTGGTATAATTGGTCTTCGTGTTGGAAGTACGTCCCGTCGATGGCAAACATGTCATATGTATCCAGCATGGGTTTCATTTCAAAGTTGGCTGTCCACGGATCAGGGCCATCTCCAGCTAGAACAAACATTCGGTGGTTGATTGCCTATTTCTTCATATTAGCGTCAGGACTATAAGATGGTTTGCTCGTTTCTATGCCTAGAGTATGTGGGTTTAAAGCAAGAAATTGATCACATACGGGACAGTTAATCGGGCACATAGCATCAAGTAGTGGCGGCGGATTGTCACCATCTGACGTCGCAGTAAAGATGATATACCAAGAGCCAGATATGTTGTGAATCTCGGGAGCCCATAAACTAGTTGACCATGGTTCCCCGCTGTTGGCGTCCGGGTTGAAAACGACGCGACTCTCCGCATTATCCCAGTTGTCGGTCAGATATCTTGAGCGCCTTAGGGTGATGTTCGAATTTGTCGTGTAGGTGAACAGATACCAATCCTCGCCATCCGCGGTATATTTGGTCATGAACGGGTCGCCAACATTGAGCGTCATAACAGGGTTTGAGAAGGTCGCATTAGTCGTCTTATTTGTTCCGACAGCCGCCGGGTCCCACCCACTGGAACTGCCTTTATTCGGATCGAAGACCTGAGCGTTAACAGTGCCTACGCCTAAGCAAGAGGCGAAGGTGGCGAGGTAGGTGAATAGAGATCCCTTCATCTTGACGCTGTGGAGACTACCGGTCTAGACTCTAGCTACCCTACTCAAAGGGTGTCGATGCTAAGACTGAAGAGAGGACAGTCCTGGAAGCGACGAGCTCCCGTGGGATGGGCTCATCTTAAATACTTCTCATTACCAAGGTATATCAACCAATTGCCTGCTAAGTATGTAGCGATCTTCCCATATGCGGTTGAAGGTTGCCGATGCCGTGGAACGAGTTTTTCCCTAGCTCCTGCTTGCGTCTGGTAAGGCGGTCTGCAGCCAGCGCAATCCAAGCGCAGGTCTAGGGACAAGGCGCGTGATTCGATTCGCGGAACCCACGGATGAGTTCATTTTCCAGGGCGAGTGTAGAAAAAACTCGACTCATTTCCTAGGGTGATCCAAGTCAAAATCCTTCGAGACATGGTAGAATAGTGAAATAGTCGGAATAGTTCCTGGTCAAGGTTGCAATTTTCCAGCTCGGCCAGCGCTTTAAACCTGGGGTTTGGTGAGGAGACAGAGGAGACAGCTGCGGGGTAGCTTCTGAAAGACGCTTAAAAGATGCTTGGAAGATGCTTATCTCGGCTAGAGGGTGGCTGGTCATCAGGCTATCACGATCCTTCCAATTCTTCTAGGATAGCTGTGCCATCGTTAATGTAAAGATTGGCAAACTGGCAAACTTTGAGCAAATTATCATGTATTTTCATTTTGAAATAAATATTGATTTTTGATAAACAGCATATAATACTCAGAGAAGCTCAAACTTGATGAGGAATACACTCGGTTCGCTGAATGTTGCGCTGAATGAATCTTGAAAGTTTGAGAATAGAGAAGGGAAAATGAGAAGAGAAAACGGCGCCCAGATGATTCTCCAAATCATTTTACAGCGGGGATGAGGCCTATTAATTGCGGCGTAGCAGGTCCACTAACCGTAGAGGTAACAGCTAGAGCTCCTACCTAGTAGCTACGTAATCACCTAAGAAACATTTGGCAGGTGCAACGACAAAATTATTACCTCAAAGCTTAAGCTCCGAGTGTGATCGGTAATAATTCATACCCATTTTGTTAAACATCTTTAATGACCGGCTCTCCTCCGGGAAGAAATGGCTTCAGAATTGGCGAAAGAACATGTTCTGTGTTCTTCATGTCACGACTCTGTCATTAGCTCGAATCTTTCGCCAACGTTGTCGAAGGTGCCACAATTATTCAGATCATATCCCAATCTCGCAGAACTTCGCAAATCTTCTTTAGCCGGCTGCCATCTCTGTTCCCTTGTCTTAGGGACCTTTGGCTATGGCGATTTACGCAAGTTCCGCGATAACAAGGTCGAAGTTCGCCTTTCCGTAGCTGGCCACGCAGCGTCCTTGACTGTTTATTCGATTTCCCAGGCAGATCCCGAAAACAGAGAACTGTTTATAGATTTGATTTTGTTAAATCATATACCATCCCAACCTTCTGAGGACCTTTTACTAGTTGATGATAGTTCCTTCGTCTTCTCAGACCCAAGCGTGTATAAAAATGCGCAATTATCCAAATCACTTTCATACGAAGCTTCAGCTGCTTTAGCGAGAGAGTGGCTGAGACAGTGCACCGAGCAACACCCCAAGTGCGCTGCAGCTTCAAAATTATTCCCTCTAGACCGTGGCTACCCTACTCGTCTCGTTTATGCTGGTAGTAGTGAAAATGACCTGAAATTAGTGGTTACAGCAGAAATCGCCCCTTGTCTCCCGAACGCGAAGCTGGAATATTTAACCCTTTCTCATTGCTGGGGAGGCGCAGATGTTTTGAAACTAACCACGAGAAATATGAATGAGCTGAAAAGTGCCATTCCCTTCACTAAGCTTCCCCGGACTTTTCAGGATGCCGTTGTTATTACTCGCCAGTTGGGGTGAGTGCTACACTATGCTACCAATGAGCTACACGTGCGAATGACGCCCTAGGTTTCAATATCTTTGGATCGACTCATTGTGCATCATTCAGGATTCTGAGTTAGACTGGAGCTCCGAAGCTATGATTATGGGCGAGATATATGCCAACTCCACATGCACTATAGCTGCTCTCACGGCTCGCTCCTCATCTGAAGGCTGTTTCGTTGGACACGGTGATGAGCCTTCGGAAAAGGGTAGTAATGAGCGGAATCCTCTTGCTTTCCGTACTTGCAACTTACTAAATAAGTGGTATGCTAAATGCTCCCAACAACTGAGACCAGGTATTTTATTATACCCTACGAAGCGGCTGGCTCTCCACGAACGTGGGTGGGTGGTGCAGGAACGCCTTTTTGCACCAAGGACACTGTATTATGGCGCCTGGGGTCTCGCCTGGGAGTGCGTTGAAAGCTCAGCTACAGAGTCTTCTCCTGTTGGTAGCTCCGCCCTGTATTCAGCTAAGACATCCTTTTTAGCGACTTGTACCGAAGCAGCAGACAATTCCCTCCAGGCGACTAATATGGCCTATGATGCGTGGTGTCAGCTATGGTTGACGTACACTCCCTGCCAATTAACAAATTTCGATGATCGCATTGTCGCAATCTCCAGTGCTATCAGACAGATCGAGAAAATAACCTCATGGACCAACATTTGGGGTCTCTGGAAAGAAAAACTTCCGTACGAGTTGTTATGGGGTGTCGAAACACCCTCGAAGCGTCCAAGCACAAAAGAATATCTTGGCCCATCTTGGTCATGGGTGAGGATTCAGGGTGGCCTTTCGAAGGGTCGGCTCGAGGGCTTGGGATCGATGCTGTGGGCTGCAGAGGTGGTTGAGACTGGCATCGACCATGGAAAAGGTTTCTTGCGCCTACGCACAGTAGTGAAAGAAGTCGTCAGCCCCTCAGACCAAATGTTAGGTCTAGTGGATAAAAGATCATCTAAGAATTGGGTCGAGACATGGCAACCAGATTTATGGGATCCAGACATACCCGCGCCTCCGGTTACGGGCGAACTGTCATGTTTGCTAATTATGAGGATAACGCCTGATATCCATGGGGATTATGTTTACGGCCTCCCCCATGACGATCATACTTATGACTTTGGGCTCGTGGTTAGTCGCATTGGACAAGAGACAGTCAGGGTTGGCCGGTTTTTGCAAGACGCAAGTCACTTTCTTTCCCCATGTCT
The DNA here is from genome assembly GCA_003314315.1 of Annulohypoxylon stygium. Classification (NCBI taxonomy): domain Eukaryota; kingdom Fungi; phylum Ascomycota; class Sordariomycetes; order Xylariales; family Hypoxylaceae; genus Annulohypoxylon; species Annulohypoxylon stygium. The sequence continues at coordinate 375,754 of QLPL01000023.1, forward strand.
ATTCGACGAGGAGTTACGAGATGAGGACATAAGAGAAGTGGTTCTCTTTTAGGGCACATTAGTTGCCGTTTTCTAGGCTTCGTTAGTTGCCCCATCACTAAAACCCACCAATCATATTAGCTCTGTCTTCCGTTAAGGGAAGGGAAATCCAAAGTTGTTAGGGCTATCCCTGTCCATATCGCGACAAGGTTTTCCAGCTCTTCTTTTCAGCTACCTCTAGCGCATCTTACACTGTCTGGGCATTCTTAGAAGATAAAAAGCTAGCGATAGCAATGCCCCGAATCTAAGACAGCTACAACGATTAAACCGCTAACGGAGTGGCTACAAGTCCGGAAGTGAGGCCAATATTGACTGAGATACAGGAGAGAGAAGCTGATGCGAAAACATACATTACGAAAACACCGACGAAGAGGCCGATCGTTCTAAAGGTATCTCCCAGCGTTCAGGATCTCTCGTTTGGTTAGGGTGTAACCAACGAATGCGATCATGGAGAGTATCGAGAAGATGGTCCAATTCCGTCGTAGCTCTAGCAACAGTACAGAGCCTTCACCCGCTGAGGCAACAGCACTACCTACAGCAGAATAGTCCGAACATGCGACGTTGCACAGCTAACTGTAGCAACTGTAGCGCAAGCCACAAGACTACCTAGGTACCTAACAAAACTCCCTTTCAGGACTGGGATAGCTAGATATTTGATCTGAGTGAAGGCCTCGTATATGAATAGTGTTATTAGGAGCACGCCTCGTACTACGAGTGCGGAAATGGTTGTAGCTGAGTTCCAGAGGTGAGGGAGCTGAGACATACAATCCAGTGTCTTAGGCATCGCTATCTATCCTGATCTTCCGACTGGAAGCCCGATAATAGAAGAATATTAGTAGTCTTACCGCTGAAGCTACCTACCTATAACTCGAGTTCATGGAGCTGTAAGCCGGCGACCATGGCCCTATGAACTGAGCGCCTATCGTTGAGCGATTGGCGCATTCATCGCCAATCCAATTAGCGATAAACCACCAGCCGGTGTTTTTAAGGTGCTCAATCCCCTATAACCATCAACTAGAATGTCCCCAAGTTCTCCGAGCGCACTTCCTATGGTGCCGCAAAAAAAAATCGTCTCCCGAGGCCTAGAACGAGCGCCGTGGGCTTTTCTGCCTCCATGTTGACGACATAGAATGAGGGAAAGAAACAACCGCCCAATGAGTCAACCTCCAATATCGAAAAAGGCAATCGCCGATGGGAAGGCGACTTGTGCAAGTACTTAATAAACCACTATTCAAATACGTTCAGTCAAGAAAAGACTGAGATAGCAAACGCGACCCCTAAACCGACATCTTGGTTAGAGTACAACAAGATAGACGAGCAAAGATTACTTCAAGAGAATTTATATCTGCACCGATAACGCGAAAACTTCGTTTGGATACCTAAGTACCTATAACGGAAGGCCCATTAAGGCGACGGTTTGTCTATGCAGATGCTCAAACAAGCCGATCGTGAACCATTACAGCGGATTATGATCGATCGCTTCTAATAAGCGAGGTTCCACCACTGATTCGCAGCGCCCCGCTACAAATATAGCAAGATTTTAGATGCTTACAGCGTCAATCGTCAATCTTCAGGGCTTAAAGCCTACTAGGGTACTACCAGCAAACGCCCCAGGTGCTTTTAGACATTTTCCCCCTCTGCAAATCCACCTACTCTTTATCATGTCAACTCAACATCTCTCTCAACGCTGGCTGTCTTCCAACACTGTTTTTCGCGATCACCTTAACATATTTCATGACTTTTCCATACTACCTTGTCTTTCTGTATTGCTTCATTAACTATGTTGGAGTTGCGTATCATTCGAAGATCTCAAGTATACATTTTCGGCAGCGATAACTAGCTCCCATTGCCAACCTGTTAAGCGCCACGATCACGGGCTTCTTACCGAGTCTAAGACTCGGCGGTTCGAGTACTGTTCGAGTACCGGCAAGTTTCTCAAGCGGTGCTTTAGGTCTACATTGCTAGACATGAAATCATTATATTCTTTCAAGTCTACACCCGCAGAGAAAGCTCTCGGCTAGTCCCTGTGATGATGGCTACGCTTAGAAGATCGAACCATTTCTAAACAAAGCCAAACCCTCATTAAACACGACACTCAAGTACTTTCGTTATTCCAGTCATCCCTTAGCAGAGATACTGTCTCTTTCGTGATGATTCTAAACGACGCGGACGTAGCATCGTGACTAATCAAGATATCTCAGCTTGGATTATATGGACGTACGATCGTGTGTGGTTCATGATGACACGGTACCTACCTATCGAGAAAATGACAGATCCAGCTCCAGCCCTTCCCTCAATCGTACACATGAGATGCCACCAAGTCTGCAGGTACAGCGAAATATACTATGGCAATGCTACATCAGATACCTTGTCACAAGATGGTACGCTCAAGCTAATGGACCTTTACCACCTAATATAATAGCGCTCTGCACTATAATATCAGGGCTCTTAAGCTGGGATCGCTTATGCAGGTTCGGGAAGTTCCCCAGCTTACCGGTTCCACTAAATGCATGCCACACTAGGTGCCGGGCACCCCAGAGAAAAGTCTACCGTCTAGAAATCCAGCAGGGGCTCGGCTCGGTGGTTGAAGCAACGCGACGATGGCTTTATCGGAGATGAAACAACTTTTCTGTTGGCGATATCACAGGAAAAACCCGATCGTTACCAAGATACTGAGTGTCACACTATTGCCTTAGTCTAGAATTAACCCCTATTTCCTTGCTGATAGCTTGAGACACGTAACATAAGAACGATAGGGACTAGCAATGCTGCCGAGCGACTCTTTTCGGACAAAATGCCCTATAACTCGGCATATAACGCGGCATATAACGTTAGTTATAAGACAGCATCCTGCAAGTAACAACCAATCAATAGCCACACCAATTCGGATTCGCGGCACGGCCTCTGCCACATATAACCAAGTCGGCGCCCTCTCCAAAAGTATGTGGAATCTCATCTCATCCTAGATGTCTTGGCTATTAGTGTTGGTGTTCTCGATGTTTATCTCATCGATACCACCCATTATCGAGCTCTTGATAACGTCGTCTTCCCAGCCTTGAGGGCTATGTGGCCATCATAAAGTCTCAAATCCTGAAGTGAGTCTGCGTTGGTAGCCAAGCCTATGGGATTCAATGCATATCCATCATAAATGACACTGATACGCTTGCTAGCCAGCCGTGCGACGACCTCTTCCCATGCGCGTTGTCCCAAGAAGTTAGACCCGTATACTGAATCGGGTTGGGTCTGAAGCATGATGGCTTCTCCTGCAATATCGAGCTCCACGAGGTGCTTGGCGGTTATTATCAGATGCGGCCAGTCAGGAGACCTAGTCGATGCTATCGATGATGGTCGCCTACTATAATATGCCGTCTTGGCTGATGCCATCACCAACTTCCCTTACTATGGACTTTTTCCACTCGGGACCGTTCGATCACGATGACAGCGTCTCCAAATCATGAGATGCTGCCTTGCAAGGACTCGGTGCCAGTGATGTTCAGGAACGGATATCCTGCCAGCGTTACGATCCCATGACAAACCGGTGAATATCCTGCTGTTTATAGACGACCTGCCGAGCTGGGAAGCTCAGTCGCCTCTCGTTTTCTCCACGAGGTTATTTGCTGGGGAAGTTCTAGATCAGTCTCCTCGCTCGTTACGTGAAACCAATGAAGACGCATCGCCTAAGCCTCAGTCATAGCTCGTCAGCGTTACGTTTCCAACGCCATCGTTCGATCGTCCAGCAAGGCGGCCTTCTCCACGTTGGCCCTTTGCGTCGAGCGTAGGTCTGTAGTAAGCACTTCATCTGCAATTCTTCGTATAGAATAAATTTTCGATTTTGCCTGAATACGCTTTGTGACCTGGCCGCGCAAACATTCTCCACATCCTACATTCTCGAGTCACGGCGTAACGGCATCGTTATAAGCATAAACCTGCCGGTACTCTGAGACCCCTGGACGCTGGACGCGGCAAGGATCCCCCTATCCACACCCTCTCATCCCCACAGCAGCCGATCAGCATCGTAGCATTTTCATGCAGTCGATAGAATGATACCCTCCTACATCGTCGTACCTGACTATAGCTAAGTAATACTACCTAGTTGATAGCTTCATGAAGCTTGAGAAAATATGTTGCTAACTAGCTCGATGTGGAATTCTTGGTACCGGAACTGCTGTACATGCACACATATTGACATCGTCATATAATATATTCGCAGATGAGTATTGCTACCTCGACCGGTCTGATGTGGCTGGTGAGAGTTGAGAGAGTGGAATAACTTATGTAACTCGTCACGAGACCGGAGAGGACGACTTCTCTCCTCTACCTAATATATCTATTGATTTAATAATAATTCGACGATGTACGCTATACCGATACCTAGAGCATTCTAGCATCAACAGCGATTATGAGATGTTAGAGTTCAGGGGTAACTGGTAATCTACGATATTTGAGTCTAACGGGGCTCCTCTATTAATCTCCAAAGGCAGTATCACGAACCGCGGTACGGACATGGAGGAACCGAGCGATAAAGCAGGCGGAACTATAAAGAGTGTTAAGGAGAGGTTGAGCTCAACATATTAGACAAAATGAGACAGGCTCATACCTCAACAGTGTTAATCTCATTAGATACTTGCCTTCTAATACGATTCTCAACAGGCGGTATGATCTCCAGTCGTATCAGCCATGCGCTGAAGGCTGTCCAAATAGATCATCAACTTGGGCTTTCGCCACCATACTTAGAAGTCTCGCGCGGAGATTTGGGCAAATTCATTGGCGAGAAGATTAGATAATGTATCGCTTCGGCTTCTCGTGCGCAACGTACATCAGCATACGCGTCGGCAGCTCTTTCAAGCAGGATTCTGGGAATATATTACACAATAATGTCCCGCAGAAACCTTTCCAACTGTAGGGACGCCGAGGTTCCTGGCATAGGTCGTAAACCTGTGCGCATGTGAGGAATTCCGGAAGAGGCCACGGAGCTATTACCTCCTAACACAGAGTGCCTTAAACCGGAGGCCCAGCCGGGCCACCTGCAGCTCGGAGGGTTGAGTCTCGTGCCTAGACAAGCATTTTCGACAGAAGGGGAATAGTAGACGGGGATTCGTGCTTGGAGGAGGGGAGGAGCGTTTAGAGAGGCTCATGGATAGATAGGCGGCCATTACAAGAAACTCACGGGTGGCATGTGGGAGGTTAAGAAGCAATTGGTTAGGTAGGTACGTTGTGTTAGATATAGCTACACGCCTCCCTTTCTTCGACATCTACGATCTTATCTCGTCCGTCTGTTAGGTACTGCTGTTGTACACGTCAACATATCATAAGTCACAGCATATTTCCTATATTTCCTATATTTCCTATATTTGAATTTACCATATAGATGTTGATAGGTATATTTAAAACTATAGATACTTCCTAACTCCTAAACATGTGTTGTATAAGTTATTTAACTAATAAGGGCATACCTACTTGTTGCCTTGCGAGTTATTCTTCTGGAGGTCTTCAGTCCAAACGAAAGGTCTGTCAGTCCAGCCAGGAGGGGGGTTCGCCTGTCCCGGCAAGTATCGAGACATCTCTTTACCTCCTTTAACCCCGTAGTCATCTTTCTTGGTAGGGGGCTTTGAGGTATCCCAGACGAACTGTCTCTCACCCTGGCCCTGGTTGGAAGATTGAGGCATGTTGATGTAGTTTAAGGGGTAGCGTTTACAGTATAATTGAAAATATTGGTTTCTTAGGTAGGTATTGACTCTTCAAGGGATCTGTTTAGGATGTAGAAGATTCGATGCTGATGTAGAAATAAGACATAATCAGTCGAGAGACGCACAATATATAGACACAGCTATAACTCTACGACTACAATGCATGATAAACAGGTGAACAAGGAGATTGTTCATCACAATGGGATTCTCAAACTCTGCTAGTGATGAGAGCTTGAATGAGTGCAAGGAACTTATCGAGTCTTTGATCCAAAGTTGTGAAAGACCTCTTGGCTTTATTCTTAGCAGTTCTTTGAGAGATATTCGTGTTTTTTCCTCTTGCTCTGGGTTAAGCAGTCTTGATACTTGATAGTCAAAGGGGCGTAGAAAGCCTGAACAATGCATTCTTGATTACCATGGACATTGTTACGCCTACCCAAAGTGAGCTCAGCAACTAGAGTACTACATGTTTATGTTTACTCAAGCCATACCTACCTTTAGTATTCACCTTGATTGATTGAAGTAACAGGGGTAATCATGCACCTAGCTAATAACCCCCATTCTTGATCTTGATCAGTTACTTCATTCACATATAAATGACCGTATGAGTTTTCGGTGAAGATGCTATTCACACATCCACATGTATTTCGTCGTGTAATAGATCTATTTGGATTGACACACAGTAGGTCCTGTCACTTAGTCACATATTCATGCCAACCTACCTAATGCGGCTTCACAAAGGTCCTATAGATTTTCCACTTGGTTTCAGCTCCAATTGACCTACCCAAGTAGACATATGGCGCCATCACTTACCGCGCTACGTTTCCAAGGGAAGGTCGATCTGCAACAGCATGTGGGTTAACAGCAGACCCTGAGGCTTTATAGCTGAAGACCCAGATGATCGACATCATCTTCACCACATGGCCCTGCCCTACTGAAAACGTGGCTCCCCCATGTCCCTCCCCCCAGCAAGTCCACCAGCGCTCGGTCAAGAATGACGCGTTTCTCTGCAAAGTCCCCAAACCCACCAGTCCCCTAACGGGAAACTGGGAAACGCAAGATCTCCATCTCGAGAACGTGACGGTAACGGCGGTAACGAACCCAGTCACAACCTCGGCATTTCAGCGATGATGTTCGCAGGAACTGCTTGAGGGGGGGGCTATCATCGGCAGATGAAGCAAATCGCGGCGAATCCTGCCTGCTCGATTAGGCAGTGCCTCGCCCAATCCCCATGCTCGAAGGATCGCCCTAAAACCGAGCTTAAGCAGCCCGATTGACAGGAGGTTCGATAGCGTGGCCTACTGCTACTACTGCCAGTAGTGCCAGCGATAGGCAACGGATTGTGCCTTGGATGACTAAATATCTAGCCTGCTTCCTTTTCTCTGGTGGATATCGTGGACGAAGATTCTCCGACGACGACATGTGGCTGTTTGGCGGTGGATCTGCCTTCATGTATGTATGGATGGATGGATGGATGTAGGCAGACCGTTGGGACCTACACGAGACCAGCCTCGATCGTGCAGAGTGCCATCCCGTCGATTGGACGATAACTCAGCAGTCAATCTTTCGCTGCAGCGCGCAGATCGGACGAAAAGACCATGGGTCCTCGTACGGGGATATAGTTCGACCGCATCTGCCTGTCTACCTATACGTATGCGACTCGGCACGCACGCACGTCCTATTAATAACGGGACGTCAGGCTGTGTACATATACAGGCAAGACAGGTAGGCAGGTAGATACCTACTAGGGAGGCGTGCATCGTCGCTTGTTTTGTACCGTTAGGGGAAGAAAAGGTCATGTATGATGCGCGGCCGAAGGATTTCGTCCCAATGTTGGCGCGGCTTAGGTGCGAAAGAAAGTGGATAAATCTCCGCTCTACCGCTGCCCTCTCTCACGCGCTGGCTGACTGACGCAGGGTCGCGGCGGCCATCGCACGGTGCGGCGGGAGCCCGGTCTAGGTGGAGGGGGGTTTCCCAAAATCTCATCTCGCGAACTTTGTCCAGGCTTTGCTGCGAGTTTATTTTGCTTTTGCCATGTGGTTCTCATGTACTTACTACTATAAGGCTGAGTGAAAAACCTGGGGTTTGTTTTGACGTCTGTTGATAATATGGCGTTTTATAGATCGTCGTTCAATGTTTGGGTGTTGAAGATGCTGAATATGCTAGATTGAGACGCTATTTCTTCAACATATTTTAGTGGAATGCGCTGGAATGCTGTGTAATATAGCCTGCTTCAGCTTATAAATCAGCGCCATTGACGATATATTGCAGGAAATCCCTCGAACTGCTGCATGTAGGACGAATTGGGGGGTCGCACAGCGAGTAGGCGAACCCTCCGGTCGCCCAGCTGCCCAGAGCCCTCTGGAGATGGTGAAGAAAAGCCCCCATGTGTCAGTCAATTGATTAATTAACTGAAAGTCTCACAGCGAGTCTTCAGGGGTCATCAGGGTCATCAGGGGCAATCCTATGACGGCGCGATAGTGATTAGCTTGACACCCACGTGGCGAGTTATAAGGTTAATTAATACCTTGCAGTGGTGAATCCTTCGCGACAGGGACCCCGACCCTGCTGTATCTAGTCCTAAACCCCTTTCCGTATTGCGTATTAGGCGTCGCGTATTGGGCGTTGCGAGACCACTCACCGAGGTAAAATCCGCAGGGCGCGCGCATACCTTGGAGACCGTAAGGCCAATACTCTCTGCCGTCTCTGCTGGTTTTCCGACACAAGGCCTCGGAAAAACGTAGACTGCTTTTGCTTTTCGTATTCTAAAAATATTGGTTGACGAAAACTGATGCCTGTCCTTGCCCCTAATCCGCAGATCTGCGCTGCGACGCTGAAAAAGAAAAAAGAGAAGTGAAGAAAAAAATATCATCAGATGCAGCGAGGGTTGCAGATGGTTGATCGGGGTATGAGCCAGCTCGGCAACAGCTATTGTTTCGGAGCTTGTAGCTCTAGCTCTAGACTTACATACATCATACATACCTATAGCGCATATTTACGAAAATGGCGAGCTGGTGAGTTATTTAATATTGGTTCTCAAATGTTGGGCATCAATATTATCAAATGTCTCTGATTATCTTGTTACGGAGGCAGTTGTTTGCGCTCGATAAATCTGCTGTGCCGTAGCGGTGTAATTCCGCGATTTTCATAGGTGGTGATGGGTGATGTTTTAGATGACCACCAACTTCTTCAGCGAGATCGTTCGTTCACTCAGGCTTACGGGCTTAGGGGCAACCAACGCCAAAGAACTACGGAGCCATCCGAGCTAGCTTCGGGTGGCCGGCAATACCCTCTACGATCAACCCCACAATGCGATACCCTCAGCTACGTCAATCCGCGGGGGCGATCCTGTCTGTGTACTCTAATAGTTTATGTACAGATATATGTACATGTCTAGATGTAGACGGAGATGTAGATAGGTCAATGGCTAATGTTACTTGGCGTGAAACCCGTCATGGTGTGGGAAAGCAACATGGACGACAAGGGGGAAGAGAACCTAATAATAATCGACGAGCCTGCTAGTTAGCTCCAGCTATTCAGGGTATCCTATTTAGAGGATTCGCTCCCTGGCCAGCGGTAGGATCGTAGCCGTGGAGATACGCTGTATCTCATGAACATTCATTAAAAAGTTGGCTTCCCACGCTGTCAGGTTCTCCAACGATGTCGGGGTCGTCAATTCCTAAAATCTCGCATGTCTTTTGAAGGAGAGAGCGAGAGAGGCTGTGGTGGTGTTCGTCTTATGAAAAAGGATGGGAGCATCTCGGAGTGGGGTTTTATGTACGATGTACGCTGTATGCTGTATGCTGTATTTTATCGCCAGCGTCACAGGCGCAGATAGGCGTTAACATCTCAAATTAAACTGAACCGTAGTAGCCGTGCCCTTATTCATTCGGATTCGTCTCCACCGTAGCTTTCTCCATTGACGAATTGTTTCAACCACATCGTATTGAATGCGCCTATACGCACCCTGTATGCAGGCAATGAGCGGATCAGGAACCGGCGGGATTCATCGCACCGAACTATCCCGTGCCCTTCCGTTTTATGCGTATCGAGCATGCGAAGTGATGTATTGGATGGGAAGACTTCCAGAGAGAAAGGTAGACCGGTCTGAGGCTGGGCCGTTGGAGACCGGAGCTCTTGATTCCTAGGTCCTAGGAGTAACCTATCCTAGTTAGCGATCAGGGGGTCATTCGGATTCGATAACATCGTGGCCCCCATGTCAAAAAGATGCGAATTTCAAATATCGTAGCTCCCCATGTTTTCCTCTGTCATCGAAACCCGAAATCAAGTTCGGCGGACCCACCGTCTGTTCAAAGCCGGACCCGGAGGGACGTCGCAGATGACATTTGCCACCTTTTATTTCTGGCCCTAGCGGTACTTCTTGTTGGCGATGAAACAACCCGAAGACGGCATTTTCCACGTGAACTTTTGCTTTTCTCTAGCTGCGGCAGATTCCACGATACGAGCTGATCTAAAGCTTCTTTGGCAGGCGTTTCGCGCCACCATCAATAACATCGCAGGGTGCGTCATAAAACACGTGAAGTCCATTCCGACATCAGGCGGAATGGAGTCGCTGAGCGTTCGGCGCGTCCCTGGATTTGGAGAAGCTTCGGAACTCCTTAGAGCGAAAAGGGCAAGACGTAAAAAAAAGAAAGGGGGTTCGGTATTATAGAAAGTCATCAGATGCTATTTAGATAATGTAAGGGGGTAACCCTGCTCTACTTGCCGGGATATATCTGACCCTGGATCTCGCATCAATAGCTCTAAATAGCCAATTCACATGTTCTTTCTTTCATCTTTTATCTTTCATATTTCACTTGAATAAATAGTACGTAGTATATGGGTATAGATAGGTATAGGTATTTTCGATGCGGCCCCTAAGTAACATTTATCATGTGTTTAAATTTCGTAAGATAGGTAAAAGAAACATGATATCTTTCTATGGGGTTATAGTATAGGGGCCCTTCGGTCCTGTGACCTTGTGGCCCTCGGAGGTATTTTCTTCGACGACGTGAAGAGATGTTGTTTTGTGTAACGCGTGTATGATCCATGAATCCCATGCCTCGGGTATAGAGGGTTGTGTAAAAAGAAGAACCCACCAGCCAAAAGACGCCATTCCCATTAACCCCCAAATCCCAGAATCCTATGCTTCCCCCCCTCACTCCCTCCAAGGTAACCTTGTTTAACCTTGCAGGCGGTGGTATATCTATACCCACCCTGGCCAAACCAAAACCATTAAAGAAAATAAATAGGTAAAAAAAGACCCAATATTGACGGAGCAGCCCGCATTGGCGCAGATGCAAGCCAAGAAGAGCGCCGAAGCTTGTTGCTGTACAATCAATCCATGCGCTGCACCCATCTTCTTCAACACAGGTTAGACCTGAGAGAAAAGTCCAACAACGCGCACGTAGCAAAAACAAAATAGAACATGATATGACATGATAGATACCCAATTAGACTCCCGTATTAGGTAGATACAGCATAACGATGGACGGAGAAATTCGAGACCCGGATGAAGAGGAATAGAAAAATAAAAGGCTCGTTAACGTACACTCCGCTTGATCGTCGATTTATTTAGGATAGGTTGATGAGAAAACAAGAAATGGGTGTGGGTTCCATTGGCTTGGTCATTGCGTCTCCATCTTGGCGTGGTGACCCGTAAGCTCGGCGGTCCAGCTATCGTCTCCGTCAACAATGGCCCCGCGCTCGAGGAGCAGGGCTGCCATATCTGTGCGTCCGGCCATGACAGCACGTTGTAATGCCGTGTAACCAGCATTATCGCGACCATTCACATTGACATCGTAACGTTGGAGAAGCAGCCTTAGTGTGTCGATGTGGCCACCTGCGACCGCGAAATGTAGCAGTGGTGCCGTCGTCTCGGGGAACGAAGACCCGTGCTGCATATCTGCCATACCGTCCACGACGCTGTTAGCCGACGTCAGGAACGCCGACGTTAGTGATGAGCTTCCTGGACGTGCGCCACCGCCCGATTTTCGGTCTAGTGGTGACCAGCCTGCGGGGCTGTTGAGATCCGAATCTGGAGAAGTTGCATATGCAGTAGTGCTATGTGTGACTCCGTCATCTAGCTGATATGTTGATTCTGGATGGTACATTGACATCTCTTCAGTGTTGTTATATACACCAAAACTAGCAATTGGCCTAAGTTAGTTAAAAATGCACTTGGATAATGATGATAAAGCTATGTTAAGAGATGCACATAGTCTGCATTCAAATAGCAAGGTTTTGGCTTACTTTGTAGATACTCGAAGTCCATCGTGGCCTTCTGATGCAGCTCCTTGTCCCCATGGCATTGGGCTAGGGCAGGTAGATGTGTAAATGGGGGGTATGCTGTGGCTGCGTAGGTGATGAGGATGTTGTATAGGTGTGGAGGAAACGTTAGCTGTGACTGCGCGAGCTCGTCGGCCCGTAGACGGCAGATCCGGCACGACATCGTTTGAGCCATGGACCTGGTGAAAATAGGATGCAGTATCGAAACCGAGAGGGTTCTCCCCGTCCGTCGTAAGTCCGAGACCACTCAGCTGTTCCGAGCCCGAGGCATGAGGCCAGCTCTGCAGGTAATCGCTCATCCGCCGCGTCCCGTTGGGCGTGGTCGCCGAGGCTGCCATATCGGCGTTCTGAACGTGGGCATCTCCCATGCTGGATGGACTTCTGCCACCGGAGGGGAGCTCATGCTCAGGTGGTGGCGTAGTCGAGGGGTCCGCACTCATGGACTGTTGGAGCTGTTGTAGCTGCTTCTTTAGCCTCTCCACCTCTTTAGTTCGATCCCTCATATTACGTCCTTGACATTGTTAGCTCTAGATAGAGAAAATGGAGTTGCAATTGCTTGGAGAACTCACGATATGCTCGCTGGGCGAGACGGTTCTGGATTTTCCTCCTCTCAGCTGCATCGGGTAGATTCCTCCAATCTTCATCAGGCTTCATTAGGTCCACATAAGACGTCGTTAGCGGTCGACCGCTGCGTGGAGAAGCCGTTCCTGACATGGTGAGAGGTGGTAGATGTTAAAATGGTGCTAGCAGTGGTAGTGGTAGCAGCGAAGAGGGAAAGTAATGGGTTGAGATTTTAGAAACGAAGACGAGATTAAATGTAACACAGGCCGCAGAACTCTTGTGTTCCCTTAACTTAAGAAAATAAAGGCTCAGAGCATCGTGTTCCTGATGGTGGAAGTGACACTAGAGGGTAATTAACAGCAGCACCGATCCAGTAGGATCAGACAGTAGTGCTGATGGATTCCTTATGTCCTAATTTGTCTGAGAGGGCTAGCAGCAACGGGGAATAAATAGCGTTAGAGAAGATTGCTCGAAGTCTCCGAAACCCGGTAACGATTTGAAAGACACCTCCCCCTAGTAATGTATCTGATCTCTCGAGGAGGGTTCAGCTCACGGGCCAGCTTTTAAGACTTAGAAACATGACGAAATGCCCGGGCATCCTAGTCGCTGATCAACCCACACGGGTCAGGGATGATTTGTGTTGGGACTGCAGAGCAATAAGTAAGGTAGTAGGTGGCCAGCCTATTCTTCTCTGTTACGCGGCTTGATAGGGTTGGTCGAAAATAATACACAGAGTACATACTGCGAGTAGAGGGACCGGGGCTGGTTATCGAGAAACCCCAGAGAAGTTCGCTCCGGAGGTGATGGCGCCCCTGTTGATTTACAGGCTAGACCACGGGAGATGTGACTTGCCAAGAGGACCCTTTCTAGCCCTTGACTAATGAACTGCTAGACAAGCTTGGAAGAGAAAAAAAGATTAGCTCGGGTGCTAAATGTCCTGCAGCTGTAAGTGATGTATTAGGGCAGCCCTCCGTGCGCTCAATCATCCATGGATAGGTACGCAGGGGTAGGAAGGTACATACAACCAGATATCAGACATTGTGGCTTGCTCCGCCTCATGAATTTTGGGAGAGAGAAAAATAAAAAAGAGAGGAAACAGGGGGAGTGGGATTGTACACACCCCAGCAAGTAGGCCAGTACTGTGGTGTGCGCTTTAGAAATCTGCTTGCATCTACGTGACGAGGTCAACGGTTCTTTGGATCAGCGGCACAGCAGATGGCCTCTCCTTGGCGTCGATCCTACCATCGCCGCCACGAAAACCCCGTTACGGAAACTCGATAACCTGCGCTGTGTCTCCGTGTGTCCCCGCGTGTGTCTGCGCTGTGTCCTGTAGCCGATGTTTCCTGGGTAAAAACCAATTGGTTCTAGGTGTTCTAGTCGATATACTCGACACCTGACTCGTATCCTGCCACCGTTATAGGTCGAAGGAGCTTCCTAATGGCAATAATGGTAACATTGTCACAATAGCAGGATTGCCGCAAGTTTTTGCGAATCTGGCGCCATATGTGGATCGACCCTAGCCACGATGGCTATAGCATTATCATATCATCGGGTTATTTGGTTACCTGCCTTGTATAGGCATCCCGTGTTACTGTTCCTGACGATAGACACGAGACATTCTGATAGCAGATCGCCCCCGGGCTGATAACACGCAGACTGGCAGAGAGCTCCCACACCCAACAGCGGGCGTGGCGCCGCTGGGCGTCTTGTCAAGCGAAAGAAATCAAATCGATTTGAGACAAGACTTTCTGCACGTCATATGGCACCTGGAGATCATTCCTTCCTCTTCAAGTCTAGGACGAATTGGCTGCGGGCACCAAGGGCACCACGGGCACCACGGAGTCTGTATCGGGGCTGGACCAGGGGGTCGATCAGCCTGTCGGTTTTATTGGACGAAGCTCCATGCACCCCTATCATGCTTGTAAGAGCTAAAATCCTCCGCTGTACAACTACTGCCAGCGGCCTGGGTATTTGATGTGGGTACCTAGGTAAGTACCTAGGTATTCGGATACGCTTGTAGGTATTAAAGTAGATATCTACCAGGTAAGGTAGATATTTACGTAGATAGGTATGTAGATGCATATACTATGCAGAAAGACTATGCAGTATGTAGGCAATTGTGAGATGCGAGGACTCTAAACCGTAGAAGGATGCTGGATGAAAATATAGATTCCCTTGCCCACGTTCCCATGGCAAGGCGCCACCGTTGCGACGGAGATGTAGCTGCGTAGTCCCCTAATTGTTTCCTGGGAAAGCCACTGACGTTATTCGAAAGGTTCGAAACAACTCTGGACCCATAAAAATTTCGAGATAATGAGGAGAACGAAGGTGTCTAAGAGAGAAATGCCAGCGTCCAAATGCTACGCCGTTCTCAGTTGCCTTCCGTGGCCATATAGCATAGCAGCATATTCTTAAATCGAACATTTCGAACTCTCGGCACGGGTCGAAAGTGACGTTTTGTGGCTACCGTAAATGCACGCCGGTAGTTATAACTTAGATTGAAAGGAAACGGGCGCTAGGTTGCAATGAGATGATCGACTCGGTTGCAGCCGAATCTAGTCATTGGATCCAACAAAAGTTCAGCTTCGGATTGAGCACAAATCGAGTAGTAACACTTATGCAGATGCACACTAAAACCATCCCAGTATCATCAGGACTGGCCTGTATTTCTGGCTGGATGGCTGGCTGGGTCGGGGTCGACTGGGCGAGAAGCGAGAAGCGAGAAAAGAAGATGAGGAAATAAAAGAAAATGATAGACACATCCATGGATACGTATGTAGGTACACCGGTTACGCTCGCAACAGGTTCGTTCGCATGGTCCATCCTCAGACAGCTGTGCATTCTAGGGTTCCGGCTGTCTGTGAGACAAATTTGTCTTATGCCTCTTCAATAAGATCTGCAGAGTAAGGCAACTTAACCAATCAAATTGTCGTAGTCCGAAACGCGGTTGCTCAGGTTCCTGAGGTTTTCCAACGCGGAAATGGGCTTGGGACACACGAACCATGCCCCATAAAGTGTCAAATAAAGATAAATAAGGAAAATTTCCCACTAACGAACAGTCGATTCCCAACAGCTTGGGAGTCGATAGTAGGCCCTCTCGGCAACGCGTCAAGGCAATTAATCTTCTAATTAGAAACAGGAGATCCTGTTCCAGTCGTCTGGAAAGGTCGGCTGTTGCTCGCACATTCTGTGCTAACATTGGTCACATAACGAAACGGCATTGACGGCCATGGTAGTTGTGGTGGCCTTGGTGGCCTTGACTAGCCATGACTACACCACAGTGGTGTGTTAGCCGTTAAGCGGATCTGCAGCAGGGTTTGATCAGGGCGTATCGGGATGTGTCAGGGTGTAATAAGGTCGGTATATAGAGAAAATCCAGGGTCCCCTCCGAGGAAACCGGATGATATGGTAGCGGGACTATCTGGGGAAGAGGAAACTGCATCGACTGCATCGCGCACATCGAGTGCATCATGGACAGGGCGAGTTGGCGAGTTAGAATCAGCCGGAGATACTCGCCTAATGTTCGAGAAGGATACGAAACTGGCGCTCGCGCTCCGGACGTAATTATGTCGCCGGACTTTTGGCTCGTCTCAGAATATTTCCCAATTTCCCAATTTCCTTAGCTTCCCCAAATTTCCTAAAGCGCAATACATCACTGTACGTAATCTCGCGGTTTAGGATGGCACTTCCCAGTTTTGGAAGGGATCGCGATCTTCTTGTTTCGTTCAAGGCCAAGAACGAGCGATGATGCGGCTTTGCATCTTGAGACGGATATTTAGCTACTCAAGTGCCATGCTCGGCGTGGGTGGATCTCGGACCCCCGATGCTCTTCGAGGAAGCTAGCCGAGAAAGGTTAGGTAAAGATAGGGAAAAGGGAATCAAGACGGCGACGATGTTCTGTATGAAGAAGTTGAAGAATCTGAGGTGATGAGATTAGTCCACGAGGTCTCTCGCAAACACCCTCAAGGACTATCATGTCATCCCAACTCTCTCGAATCTCACCAATACACATAATACAAATAAATGAGCACACACAAATACAAGGCGAACCTAACCAAATCAAACTGTCAAGGTGATGGTCGGGTCTTAGAAATCAACGAACCAGCGGGGGCGGACTAAGCAAGATGATTCAGAGGCGACAATAGGCGACAAGAGACGATGGAGGAAGATGTTGAACCGGTAACCACTAGATTGGTAAATGGGGTTAGACCTACATTCGTACATTAGTAGAGCAGAGCATCAATGCAATGCTGTGACTTTATCGTGAGTGCGGGACACAAATGACACGAATGCGAAGTGAGCTGTAACGAGAAGGTAACGAGGAAATTTGGTGTGAAAAGGTGTCGAAGGTGTGAACAAAATGCGTCAAATGGGGAACAAATGGGACAGGTAATCCCTGAATGACCTTGAACTGACAGCAAGTTGAGCAGGTTGAATGGACCTGAAGCTGGGCGCCCAGACCCCATTAGGCCAAGTTGGGACTCGATTGGGGGCAAGGCGGGGGATAAAGAAGCTTGGCATTTCAACCACCACTCACTGACACTCAACTTTACGGCTACTGCGACCACCACGTCCACACCCATACAGCCGTCAGAAGAAGCTACTACGCAGTAAACTTCAGGGGATATAAGCTAAACCTTCTATTTGATGTACCAATTTAGGTACGTCTGGCAGTCACATCCATAGTACGAGCGTGGAAGGAGCAGGGATAGTCCTGTACTACCGTAGTCTGCGGGATAGGACAGGGGGTCAAAATCGTAGAGGGGGGGACCCCTCTTTGTCAGTGTGGGATTTTCTTCTTTTCTTTTTCTCTACTCAACCTATTCAACACCTACCCAGTCAGCCAGTCCACCCAAATGCTCCCAGCGCTGCGATATCTCCATTACACATCACACACTAATTACATAGCTAGGCACCTGTTATGGTAGCAGCTATATGTATGTTTCGTATTTACTGCCAACCGTTATCATAATGTGGTTCCGAAGAACAGTAATAATCCCCGATGTCGCCAACTCATGATCAAATTCTCAGGGCTGACATATTCCTTCTAGGTAACCGCGAATATGGTCTTTTGTCATGGATATGCACCAAGCAGCCGTTCTGCTGCTACTGCTGCGAGCACGGACCAGCTTCGATTTTCGATACGGAGTTAGGAGGTCTAGACTGCCAGCAATTCAATAGCACTAGAAAATAATATCTAGGTGCTCGCAGCGTTTGTCCAATCCCTATAATTCTTTAACAGCTGCCTAAAACCCATATATGCTGTACCACAAACACTAACCGAACAGGGGCGAAGGATCGCTAGTCCGGGGAGATTCTGCTGCAGTTGGGTAATTCCAACAGGGGAATCTCGTCCAAAGACAAGGGGCACAGCCCGTAAAATTCGTCAGCCACTGCTATCTTAGATGCGCTGCGAGAAGCTCTGCGACACCTGAACCCGTCTGAGCCGCAAGGCGACCTACCCGGTATGTAGCTGCCTGGAAGGGCGCAGTGCCTTACAAACCCGGTCAATTGGCTCTAGCAGCTTAGCTAGCTCTCCAATGTCTCCAGTGTCTCTGACGTCGGGTAGCTAAAGCTGTCAAAATGCTAGGATCTAGCTTGTCAAGACCACACAATGTCTAGGTTCAATCTATTAAGCATGGTCCATTGAAATATCCATGAAATCACACGTGGAATTCAATGCTTAATATAAGATGAGCCTCATTATTCGAAAATAATTTCCTAAGAATCTTGTCTCCAGAACCGGCCAAAGCTTCGCCTCGCCTATTTCCGCATTGCGCATGGCGTGCTGGTCTGAGACGAAGATGAAGCTCAAAATCCAAACATATATATATCTAGACAGATACCAATCTAGCATCATCATATACACAAGAAAATATACAAATCAAATCAAATCTTAATCACATATTATAGTGCATAGCTTCGCGATCCTTCGATCGAGTCCGGCTTTCTAGGCGAACGAATTATTTGGTGCTGAGTCGCCCTTCAGGCTACACCGCGTCAGAGATTGAATCTCGTGTTAGCTGATGCTGTCCAACACTGTCTCTGAATATTTTTAGCCCAAGGCTCGCTGAGACATACCCGACGTCCAAACTTCGCAAATTAGATACCCTTAAGGGGCGCCCCCACAGTGCCATATGAGAAACTGACCGATCAGCTCCAGCCATGGTGTACAAACTGTTGGTAACATCGCTTGTGCAGCTCGTAACACGCGATGACGACGATGATTCGGATAACGACGGCCCGTCCAACTGCATAACAGCCACTCCGGGTCCGAACGGAAACGTGCCGGTAGACTCCTGCAACTCCTATTACAATTACGATCCACAATTCGCCCCGGCCGTCGCCGTCACCGTGATATTCGGCCTGCTGACCGTAGTCCATATCATTGAGGCTTTCATCTATCGCAAGGTTAGGATAGACTTTTTAACATAACTCCTGAAGCTCTGCTAATAAGGCCATAGAGATATATGTGGGTCTTAATCATGGGCGCTTTGTGGGAGACAATAGCTTTTATCCTGCACTCTTTAGGTACCCGGGATCAGCAGAAAGTTGGATATGCGACGGTATGGCAGATTCTATTCTTGCTAGCACCTTTATGGATCAATGCATCGGTTTACATGACCTTTGCCCGGATGACCTGGTTCTTCCTACCTGATCAGAAAATCGGCGGGATCAAACCTAGGTCTATTGCCAAATACTTCGTCTGGGCCGATGTTCTTACCTTTCTCGTCCAAGCCGCGGGCGGCGTCTTGACTTCTCCTGATACTAGCTCGGATATCGTCATGATTGGTATCGACATATACATGGCTGGAATGGGCTTACAACAATTCTTCATTTTACTATTTCTAGCACTTATGGTAACCTTCCATCATCGCGCGCTCGCGACACCCCCTCAAGCGTTCTCAGAAACCGGCGAGAACAGGCAAGGTTGGAAGACGCTTTTGATTACCCTCTATGTCGTTCTAGCTCTCATAACGGTAAGTAACGCCGATGAGCCATCCACGATCTTTCCTGTCCTGACAAATTCCAGGCTCGAAATGGGTACCGGATTGCGGAATTCGCTGGTGGAATCACGCCTTCAAATCCGGTTCCGTTCCATGAAGCATACTCATACGCGCTCGACTGCTTCCCAATGATGCTAACTCTTTTGGTCCTCGCCATCTGGTACCCAGGAAGAACGCTCGTAGGACCCGCCAGCGAATTTCCTCGGAGGTCTAGAGCGGAAAAGAAGAGAGAGAAACAAGAACACAAGGCGGCTAAGAAACAAGCAAAGCAACGGAAAAGATGGCCGAAAAGCAGCCAAGACGCAGGCCATCCGGGTCACATCGCGGAAGACATCCAGCTAAACAGATATCACAGCAATGGGTACGATAGACTTTCCGATCAAGTTGTATAACCCGATTATAACCCATTATTAGCAAACTAATTCGGAAATAAAGGGAAATCCCATGATTTACCTGCGTTATTACGTTTCAAATGAAACCAAAATTCTCCTGGTTTCAATCTGAAGGTAAATCCACGAAGAGGCTTCTGTAATGGTCGTTAATCATATTTACTTGTGATTCACAAGTTTAGTATCTCGCAGCAAACAAGAAATCTAGACTATAATTAGGGGGAAGAAAAATGGGTCCAGTGATAGCTTCGAGATCTATAGTGAATCAACCCAGACTATAATCAACATAACGACAAATTCGGTCCGATATTCACGTGTAGAGAATATGAGCATATTTTGACTATGAATGACGCGTCTTATTTCCGAATTTTTGTGATTCTACTCTGTAAAATAACAATGAGATGAATTATTCTAAGGTTGACATTGCCTACGTCGAATATGTATGTGTTGATGGTGTTACATAAACGTTGCAGTATATAAATAGTAATGTGAACCCTTAATGAGGGTCCCTGAGCTCGTTCTTACGTAAATAATTGGATGTTCGAAAGACCTGCGCAGCTTGATGAAGATCTAATCTGATGAAGCTTGTGATTCTCACGAGCTCCGCTGTAAAATACCTCACGAAGATCCTCTCCATCACACGGAAATGCAACCGAGAATGCAGCAGAGTATGCGATACAAACTAGATAGGTATACGATATCTTCTCTCTAGCCTAGAAAATGGAGGCTACTGACTAATTCCACATCGATCTCGCTAGTTTGATCCAATCGGAAAGAATAGATACCACCCCCACGGATGGGCTAAGCAAAAGGACCCCTCCTCAAGTCCTAGCTATCCATTTCCCCATAACCAGCTCCAAGCATGCTATCCCCGATCTAAGGCGAATAGGGCACGTGAAGAGGGTGTACGGAACGCGATATCACAGTAAGCGATACCGGCTTGATGACTACATGGCGTTCAGCGGACAAGGGGCAGAGCATGCACCTAGTCGAATTAGAGTTGTTCCAACGCTTCCAGAAGATCCCTACGAGCTAGAATGCTCCGGTTTATAAGGCTTACGGCATTCTAGCTAGTTCACGGAGTGGAGGTTTGGGCCTGGGTATATAGGACGCACCGCCCGGTCTCATAGGTCGGATTCTCAATGAGCCTCACCCAAAGCCGGACCCATCCCCCCTCCTCGGCAGCGGCTAACGCTAGCTGCCGCTCGAACCAAACTTAGAGCGAGTGTGGGAGCCGCTGTGGCAAGACTTTCACATGTATGTACGTGCGTGTGCTGGCTGGAGGAGAACTGCGTCCGTGTGCTTCGCCGGCGCCTGCTTACTCTGTCCGGGGCTAGGGGAGGAGATAAACGCTTCCCTTACCTACCTAACCTACACAGCACACAAAAGCGAATTAGCCTACTACAACGAGATGAAACGAAAAACGGCAAGCGTCCGGGGGAGCACAGACATTCCATAGGGCAGACTTTTATCAATCGTGACCAAATCGGGATACCAGTCGCGTTGCGGCATTGTGGCGAAGCTCGAGGCCCGTTACGGAAGGAGGGAAAGCTGAGTCTACCGGTGATTGGCAGCATGCCCTCGAGCAGCCGGTTCGGGGAAAGTCGAGTCGATGGGGGTCACGTCAAGTCACAGTTTAGGTCGGGATAAAAATAATGCACGGAGATAGGATAGGGCGGCCTGTGGCTGCTGCCCGGTGTTTGGGTTTATGCGCCCATAGAAAATCAATTAACAAAGGAAATAAATCAAGACGTTATGAAAGTGCCAGAATAGGCCAGATATCCACCCATGATGATTTCTTAACGCCCATTGTCCCATGCAATATGTAAAGCAGAAAGCAAATAAACAACCTAGGTAAGATGCCAAAGCTGTCGTGACAATCCGTGCGTAGATCGGGCACCCTACTCTGAATGTAATAAGTTAGCCATCTGAGCACAGTATGAAATCTTTATCTTGCAGAAACAAACTTACCCTTTGATTGGCCTTCTTGAGTACCATGGGGTTGAATGCTGTATTTCATTCTAACCGCTCATGACTTCGTCATCGACGTAGTCGGGCAAGTCATCAGCATCACCAGAAGTGACACACGGGGCAGTTTCTGATTCTGAACCTGGTTGGTCCCCAGTGTCGGCATCTTGGTTCTTGCTGTTCTTGCTCTCGCTGCTTCTGTCGCTGTTGCTTGTTTGCTGTGCGTGAGCCTCAACAGTATCGTTAGTGGACTGCGAATCGACGGCAGCCATCTGGGAGTTCTTACGGGTAGTGTGTCTGTGGGTAGGTTGCGTCGGCTTGTCATCGGTTGCCTTGTCCTTGGTCTGGGACTTGGCGTTGGCGCGACGCTGAGGCTTGAGGTCCGCCGTCATATGCTCCTCTTCATCGTCGTCATGGAAAGTGACGGCGGTCTTTGCAGCTCCCTTGACAACGTTGGTAGTCTTCTTCACGGCTCGCTGCTTCTTGGGCTTTGGGGAATTGGCGAAAGGTTCGTCATCACTGGGAGCGGCTCGCTTCTTCCCCTTGCCTGCCGTCACAGGAGCTTTGTCCCCGTTAGACTTGGGAGCTTTCTTCCAGTCCTCGGGAATGTCGTTCATGTAGGCCGTACGTACGCGCTGGAATATATGTCTACAGACAGAATCAGAATTCCATGTGTCCTACGTTTCGCGGCAGGTAACTAGGGGTCAGTAAAGGGCATAACTTACTTGAGCGCGACCATCGTGAATCTTCCGTTGAAGGCCTCCTGCGCCTTCTCTCCGATCTCCTTCCAACCGCTCACTGACAAGTCGGGGTTCTCGTGCTGCCAGATCAGCATCATCGCCTTCAGGGTCTCATCGTTGGTCCAAGTCTTGTTAGATTTGGCACCACCTTCACCGTTAGCCTTGGAGGCGTCGGAAGCATTCTTGTCAGACATATTGTCTGCTCAGATGTTGAATTTGGCGTGTCGGTAAGGAGTTTGCTTTCTCGGGTGAGCGACCTGTTAGTAAGACTTAGTTGGATGAAGGGATTGAGCTTGTTCAGGTATATGTAGCTGATGAATGAGATGGAGAATTGAGAAGGTGGGAAAGTTGAGTATCACTATCAAGAATTCTTTGGATAGTGAGGTACAATAGGATGAAGATTAATGGTAGGAACCTCCTTAAATAAGCCTAGGGTAGTTCCAAAGGAAGTACCCTACAAAGTTGGAGTGCTTGATATAGGTAAGTTATGTTTGGTGTTAGAGTCGACAATAGAGTATAACGCGAAAGAACGGGAAATCAATGAAATAAGTCAGGATATGACTTCGGGATAGATGGGTGGGATTCTCTGCGTGTTTCAGACGAAGAGAGGGCTTATACTGGTGGTATATGTGTTGGGAAGATAGAATTAGAAGAAGAAAATAAAAATAAACATACCTCTTGATGGCTTTGATATTGCAGCTTGACCTTAACCACAAGCGAGACGAAAGCGGGATGATATTCTTCGTGAATAGCTAGAAGACTGGTAGTGGGTGTTGAGGTTGAAGGAGAGATGTAGATGCAGGTTGCGTTGAATAAGGAAGAGGGCGGTCGAGGAGGATATGAAAAGACTAGAAAGTTTTCAGGACCGGGCTCGGGTTTTGCATACGGGGAAGTCACGTATTATTGTTTTTCTTTCTGGAGACTGAGAGATCCACCACTACAGCAGGTGCTATGGTCGAAATCACGTAGTTCTTGCCATTTGTAAGTTATGATTCCGAGTGGAGTTCCGTAGTTGCTATGGATATTGACCCGGGTCGTCCGACTTCACCCCTCCAAGGCTATCTAATCAACGTACGCAACTGCCTTCTTGCAGTGGTTGCATAGTTTGTGTTCTTGTATGTAATATACTCATAACTCTAATAATTGTCTATTGGAAAGAGCATCGTGACTGATTAGCCCGCTTGTAGATCAACCCCGTACTACTTCATACCCCTTTAGCTAGGTACTTCTGTCAAACCACGAACATCCATTGATATACGCGGTTACTACTAGCTAGATAGCGTCCATAGATACTGTAAGATAAAGAAATTTACGAATCATACAGCTGGTAAAGTTATATATGATGTTGTCGCCGCTGACACTATGAGTGTAAAGTGTTGCATATATGCCTACGTGGTACATAAGAGATTTATGGGTGTCTATATCCAATAGATAACTACTATATACCTAGTTTATTTCTATCTCTACTAGGTACCTTACCTACCTATCCTTGACGATTGAGTTATACCATGCGGCTAATACCGTATTAATAGAGGCCTAATTCTCTGATAAGCATACTTAAGGAAACACCGCAGGTAAACGAGGTTTCCCTCGTCACCGTCTGCATAACCTGGTAACCTTAGATAGACAGTAGCGTCAACCGTATCTGGTAAGGCAGCCAATAGAACAATCAGACGGGCCTCAAGCTTCTTTGTTCTTTCCCTGCATGGGGTTCCTGCCATGGTGTTGAGCGCGACTTTCACCACTGTGAGTCAACGTGCATGCATTCCACCTGCATCTTCTCGAACGCACAAATGCTTCTACTGTAAACTTTTCAATCGGAACTTTCGACTGGTCCATGCACTGTCTTTTCCGTCCATCTCCATATCCACACATGCTAGTTCTACAGCTAATTACGCTACTACTATTGGACATTCTTTTTCTCACACTTCACTACACATCACCACGAAACACCTTGCATACATCAAGCGCAGAGTTAGCTCAGCCTTAATAGGTGTTTGACTAGCATATTCCCATCATTCATTTCTTCACAGATACTATTTCACCATCATAAACACAACTGGCTTCACCTAGCTAACGAACACCAGTGTCGCTAGAGCCTCTAGAACCAGGATTCGCCGCCTCCGTGCCTTACAGCTTGGTCGCACGTAAAGTCGACCCCCTCGCACCATAGCAACAACCAGCTTTAGTTACTGACGCCTATCAATTTAGTAGAGGTACGTTGGTCCTTCCTCCGATTTTGCTTTCATGCTTTGCTCACTCCCAACCATAGATGGCTGCACAACCTCCTTTTGGACTCCTCAGTGTATATCTCCCTGACGCTGGTTTCCAGTGGATCACTATGCACCG
This sequence comes from Annulohypoxylon stygium, assembly GCA_003314315.1. Taxonomy (NCBI): domain Eukaryota; kingdom Fungi; phylum Ascomycota; class Sordariomycetes; order Xylariales; family Hypoxylaceae; genus Annulohypoxylon; species Annulohypoxylon stygium. The sequence goes on from QLPL01000023.1 coordinate 400,779, forward strand.
CAAACCATTCACCAACTTCGATAATTGCGTGAACATCCTCTTTGCAATGCAACAGTACGGTGCGCGGTATGGTGCTCCTGTCAGCGAGTTCCTCATCAACCAGCTCCTCGCACATCTTTTCATCCGGGCACGTGAACTAGTTCATCTTTGCGAGAACAATACGCCCTTCGACTTCTGGAGCATGGTCGGCTGCAACGTACAATGGTCCAGCCTCGCCGAAGGAGAAGATGTCTTCAATTTCGCGACTCGTGTCATGGCCGCCAGAGTCACCTTCCGCCACCGCCAGCGGAAGTATGAGGAAGAGTCCCAGGAGGTCGGCGATATTCCTCAGCGCTACCGCATTCGTGACCATAACGTCGGCAACATTGCCGTGGATGATTTCATCTACTCGGTCATCCAGTACTACGGATTGAAGTCAACGACGCGAGAGCTCTTCTGTCCTGATGGACTGACCGAGCCCACTGTCTCGTGGGCCCCCATCGGATCTCACCAACAAGTTAAACAGGCTAAGCAGGCTCGTCGTAACAGCAAGCAGTCTTAGGAAGGAGGGAGAGTTGCTGGGTGTGTTCTGGTAGAAGAGACGGATGAGAAAAAGTAGTCTTGCCCTTTTGCTCAAGCTACGCTCTACTGTTTCTGGACAGAGCTGAGATACAAACCTGGCTAGGAAGGCCATTGTTTTTGTAGATGTTTGTTGCAGGGACTCTTCGCGGCGAGGTACACGATCATCATGGAGACTACGTGACAATCATTACTCTTGTATAGAAGAGCCCGACTGAATGGTTTCTAGCATAAATGAATTCGATGTTTTACCTGATTATGTTACGAACCTATACCTAGGTACTCAGGTATACGGGGTGTTTCGTGGGTTTCCTTGTTTGTTAGCAGTACTCGTAGAGATCAGATCAAAGTTAGGTCTGTTCGTAAGAGAGGCTTGGAGTCCTCTCCCTATTAGTTCGATGCGGTTGAAGTAATAGACTTAGATTGATAGCTGAAGAGCTGAGTGAACGACTAGATACATAGGAGCTTGCCATGCTTATATAGATATCCTTCCTACCCATTCTTTGTACTTGAGGGTATCGTGATCTGATTGATTTGTATGATCTGGATGATCTGGTCTTAGATCATCTAGATCATTCAGATCGACTAGATCAGGGATTTTCCGAGGTTTACCCGTGATTGGTTTGAGATGTCTCCGCTTCTTGGGTCTCTGAAGTGGCCTGGTGTTGTTTGGTTTGTGACAGATTACTCATTGCTATACGTGCCAACTAAGACTCATACAGCATAATCACTGTAGTAAAGAACTAATCCATGCTTCAAGGTACTGAACTCTCGAAGTAGATTCATTTATAACCAAGTGTATAGATCAATAAGGCATCGAGAGCACCCCTAGAAGATTATAGAGCTACATCTATGTGCTTGGCATGTAAGGATATATGGGAAATAAAGTTTCAACATGGCTACAGTATCACTGTTGAAGTTACAAGAATGTATGTTAAGGAGGATTTTTAGCTACATATTCCCCTATGTAGCCGAAGATGGCTTGGTAAACGAAGAAGACGATAGTCTCAAGTTTCCACAGCATATTAGAGGTTGATTTGTGCCATTTCTTCTGGGAGCTTAGGTAGGTGGGTACCTATCATTCTATGGCATACACGGAAAATAAAATATGTGATTAATTAATACATATCGTACCTTCCTCTACTATTCTGTCTACGGCTATCAGTTAGGAGGGTTCTCCCTTTAGATAGTGGATACACTATGGCAGTTGCCTAGATAATTTTGTCACCAGACAACTTATTCATTCATCCACTTATCTTCAATCTATAATTGTTCTTCGCCCATAAAGGTAAAATTCAAAACTGAAAGTTGGTACACTCTTTTTTTTACACTCTCATCCTCTCACTCTCCCACCCAACAACCCTATCTTCTCACTCTCACACCTACCCACCCTATCTTCAAGTTTACCTTTTTCGCCTACTTTCCATATTCCCCAATACTGTAAGTTGATGAACCACACGTCTATTCCAGTTCCCTACTACATTTCACACGTTACTTTTCTCTAACCTCGCTATCCCTTCTCCTTCACTCTCAAATCAAAGCAAGCTTTGCTGATAAATAGTTGTAGCGCAGGATTTCGTCTGGTGACTCTGTTCGAGAAAACAACGAGTATGGCAAGGTTCGTCAACTACAATTATACCTTATCATATTGGATTGCACCTGACTTATTCATCCCTAGACGCAGAATTCGCAAGCGTAATCGCCCCAGACCTAAGAAATCTAGGCGCATGAATTCAACTCTGCTCCTGCTCCAATTCCTCCCCGAAGATGGATTCCACTGGTACTCTACACGCGGCAAACCCTTCTTAACTAATCAACAAGCTCGTCACATAACGAAGTCGATGAAGAGAGCCGGAAGATAGATGGACGAGAATCTTACCGTCGAGTATATGACAAACTTATTTCGCGTTGCCACAAAACTGGTAGGACAATGTGGAAAGCTCCGACCTCATCAGTTTTGGGGGGAGGTGAGATCGCACCTCCGATGGGCCCGTGATTTGGATGGCGGTCACCTCGATTTTTCCAACAAAATCATCTCCGCCAGAAATGGTTACAACAACTCTTTCTATTTCTACCGAGAATTCAACAAAAAGCTTGAGGACATCCCCGAGGACTACAAGGAGCATGTCGACAATGACTTGACCCAAGCAATCAAAGATTGGGTTTCGGCCGTCCACAATGAGTACGGCGAGGACTCAGAGGTACCTGTACTCTACTATCCCCAGTGGCTTGTAGACTCCGACAATGAAGGCACTATGGAGGATACCAACTCAAGGTTCCTCGAACGAATTGAGGAGTCGAAACAACAAAAGGATCTCAAGAAGAAGGCGGAAGATACTGCTGGTGTTGCCAATGCCGATGACCAGGACGTAGAGATGGATGGTTGCGAGGAGCACGGTAGTGATCAGTACAACGAAGAGTATGACGAAGATGATGACGATGATGAAGATGGGGACTATGAGGATGGGGACGATGAGGATGAGGACGACGAGGACGACGAGGACGATGAGGACTATGGTGAAGACTTCGGAAGTGATTACGGTGGCGACAACGGCAACTCTGAGGGAGTGAACGACGACGTGGGCGATGCCAAAATGCTAGGTGCAGAAAAAGAGAACCAGCCCACCGCCCTTTCCACAACACTACCCTTCCGTTTTCGCTGAATGGACGACAGAACAAGATAGTCATTTCGCATGCTGAGATATTCTCCGCTGATTAACTCTGTTTTCTGAAGAACATAGTAGTACACTGCTTTGAAATTAAGTGATTATACTTGCTTTTTATACATCCAGGTGAATATATAGAAATATGTTTATTACCTACAGTTAAATTGGCATTGAATTATCTTCTGAATAGAAATGATGCGAAGTAAAGGTTACTTGGAATAGATCGAAGGGTAAAACTTCTATCCTAATTACAATTATATGGAATGTTGTGGTGGTGACGAAATGACACAGTAGTCGGTACCTACTACGGTGTGGTGGCCGAATCGTGTTTTGCGAACAAAAGTATATAATTATTAATATCCCGTCATCATTTCAACAGCTAAGAAGTGGTACCTAGAGATCAGATGGAGATTTGGGATCAAATGGCTCACTGGTGTTAGACGCGCCTTGCAACTCGCGCCTCCCCGAGGAGACGCGTAGGTAGTGAGTTCGATTCCGATAGGTGACACGTCTAGGCGATTTTCAGAAGTTCTCCTGATACCCCGACTCAAACTTGGGTGGTCAGTGCGGCACGTTCATTACATACAATTGGGTATCTATCCAATTCCACGATCCTCCCATACCTGGCCAGTATCGGTTGAGGGGGCTTGGCTATTAAGCGCATAGGAACTCGCATGACCTTAGTTCAATATACAGGACGAACATCTTTTTTTTCTTTTTCTTTTTCTTTTTTTTTTACTTATGTATGAAATGTCATCCTTCATAAGTAGATTAGGATCATATACGTACCAACTCTATACATATAGTATACTGTGGGCATACCTGCTTCAATACGTATGAACACCCGTCTTTTTTACTATCATCACACTTGTAAATATACATACATATACCAACCAGGTGCCTTTTCTAGCTAATATTTAGATGATAATTCTCACGTAGTTTATGTACACCATAACATGATAGAGGCCTTATTAGTACCTAATATTTTTAAACCAAAAAATTCATAATGGAGGGATCACTAATTTCTACCTACATACCACAATTTGTACATGAACACCGTTGCGTTTTAACGTGTATACAGCTCTACGTAGTTTAGTATCACGTCCTTCAGACGTAAAAGAAATCATCATCATCATCATTCGTACATGAACAATTCAACAAGACGGGAGTAATTATGAATTAGAATTAGTATAATATTCATTTCTATCTCCTCTCTATTAACGACGGCTCTCTATCCTCTATTTAGCTGCACGTTCCGTAGCCCTGCTGGCATCCCGTGCCGCAGTAGGCGTCGCCCGTTCCGCAGTATCCGTACTGCGAGCAACAATTGCCGCTCGCGCACGCGTAATCTTGTCCCGCGCCGCAGAGACCGTCGGAGGACGTGGGGAGGGATGAGCTTGAGCTCGAAGTGGAGGTTGATGTGGACGTAGATGTAGATGTGGATGTGGATGTGGATGTGGATGTGGATGTGGAGGAGGAAGAGGAGGAAGAGGAAGTGGAAGTGGATGTCGTGAATGTAGAGGATGTGGATGAAGAGGATGATGATGTAGTGGAGGTCTTGGAGGAGGAGGAAGTCTTAGAAGAAGTAGAAGTGGACCTCGAGGTTGACGTTGAAGATGACTTAGAAGTGGTGCTAGTTTTTTTTGTCGATGTTGAGGAGGACTTGGAAGTCGAAGTAGTCTTCGATGTGGTTTTAGAAGTAGATGTGGTCTTGGCAGTAGAAGAGGATTTGGAGGTAGAAGTAGACTTCGCAGTTGAAGTCGATGATTTCGAAGATGATTTAGAAGAAGAGGTGGTGGGCTTTGACGTCGATGTCGAAGTTGTTGAGGTCTTGGACGTAGAACTAGTCTTCGATGAGGTTGAAGTTGACGTCGAGCTAATGGTAGACGTGGAGGATGCGGAACTAGTCGATCCAGACTATATTTGGCTTATGTCAGCACACTACCCCTTTTCAAGATTGCCAAGAGTTATAGCGTAAGCAGCCCCAAGCCCTGGTAAAAAAAGGGGTAAAAGGGGGTGGAGAACGCAGGATGAATCCAGATAAAAGAACACTTACCACGCACGATAGCTTCGTATTAGTTGACGAAGAATTCAAATCCTTCTTCATGTTCTGGTAGAAGTTGAGACTATCAACTACGTATGACGCCGCATACGTGGCTTCCCAGATGCTGATGCCGCCAAAGTTGTCGCGGCAGTAAAACGCGTCGATGAGGTTCTGCGCCTGCGACGGCGTAACGAGAGACGATGAGCTGGCGGCGCTACTGGAGCCGGGCAGGCCGATGTAGATGCGCGCGTTCTTGCTCGGGGTGCTGGAGAGCCAAGTAACCCATTGGTCGAACGTGAAACCGCTAGTGTTGAACGAGCCGCCGGACTTGTAGTTCGGGTTCCCGCTCACCCAGGTCGCGGCGCTGCAGTACGGCGTGTTGTAGTACTGGATGAACAGCATGTCGAAGGTGCCCTTCAGGAGCACGCCCTGCAGGTTCGCGTCGGGTACTATACACTGCGGCGACGCCGTCAGGTAGTACGTTCCTGAGACCGAGGCGTAGTTCGTCTTTAGTTGCGATGCTAGGGCGATGTAGCCTGCCCAGTTGTCCGTCGGCTGGTGCTCAATGTCCAGGTCAAATCCATCTACCGAAAATCCGACGCCATTGTAGTCGAGGGGCCGTGCACCGCCGCCGTTGACCCACGTCGTTGTGCGCGGACCGAAAAGGCCCCACAGGAGGTTTGCGAAGGCCGTACCGTCGGTAGCACCGGTGAGTTGGTACTCACTTGTGGCACCACCTAGGGAGAGCAGAATCTTCTTTGACGGGTAGGACTGTCGACATGTGTATAGGGACTTTTGAAGATTGGGACATTGGTATAGGTGGTTGTTGGCAGTATTGTTGGTTCCGTTATAACCCGGGCCCGCGTACACGGTGCCGCCGCATTGATTACCGAAGTTGATACCAGGGTAGCCGTTGGCTTGGGCGGGGAATAGGTACACGAAGGACAAGACGATGATATCGATACTAGAGTCTGCGCAGTAGGTGTCTAGACTGGCTTGACTAGGACCTTGACCCTATTTGTGACAGGTGTTAGTGTATGTTTGTAGAAGTGGGAGTGGGAAAGGTAGGGGATAATTCTCACATAGTACACCGCGACATTTTTCTTCGACGACGAACTGAATGCGCCGCTTGCGATCGATGTCAAACTAGAGACCACTGCAAAGAAAGATGCGAACCGAACCATCGCAACAGGAAATGTGAATTTTTGAACAGAAAAGGAAAGGGAAAGGAATGTAAAACCAACGAGGGGCTTTCGACGAAGAGAGTGTATAGGACTGACTACAACGTCAAATGGAGATTATTCAAGTTGAACAATCTAGAATGTTGTCTTGACGCTGTCATGTAGACAAGTGGTTATAAATATTCAGGTTCGCCGAGAAAAAGGACAAAATGAGTGTGGACCGCCTACGCTCGTCCGGGCTGGTAGGCGGATTCATGTGTCAATTGAATCATGATCGATGACTGGTCCACCTACATTGTAAATATTTTCAACGTCGAAGTAGGCGTTTTAGGGGGGCTCCACCAAATCTCGTGGCAGGCTAGAACGCGAACGCGACTCAGGTAACCCCAAGGGGGTGGCAAATCCTCCCATTTATCTAGATAACCCTCTAGTAAGTATCTAGCAGTCTACTAACTGACTCGCTCATAATAATTCATTTCCAATTATCGACGTGTGACTTCTTCAGGATGACTTCTTTAGGGCTGGGTATCTTCGGCCTTTCCCCATCTTGATGTCTCGTCTCCTCCTGCCCATTCCTTTTCTACATAACCTAGTAGCTCCTTCACTTCTGCCACTTTGGCCGAATCGCCAGTGTTCTTTCCAATATTGTCGCTGATCTTGATTGCGGGATTTCCTGCCGCGGAACTAAGCTTGATGACGATATTCAATGGTACTGATTTTTTCCCAGTGGTGATTTGAGTAAAGTCGTTAGTCAGGTAGGTACCAACGCCAAAAGTCGGTTGGAATCCTTGTTCCTCCGATATGCGCTTGTATTCGATGCACTTATCGATATCTAGCGAGTCAGAGAACACAATAGTCTTCTTTTCCTTAATCCCGTTCTTCTCGTAGAATTCGCGCATCAATTTAACAAAGGTAGCCGGGTCCCCCGAATCTTGGCGCACACCAGCAAATACTTCGGCGTAGGATCGCGGAGAAATTGTGGGTCGGCTGCCATCTTCCGAGAGCAGCAGGTTCGGTGTATCCGGAAGATATCTGACAGGTTTGCTAAATGATCTTAAAAATTCCGGTGTGCCGAATGTGTCCGTCAACGCGATCCCTAGTACGCCTTCGCCGAAACAGCCAATCCATCGCCGTAGCGCCTCTTCGGTTGCTCCCAAGTAATCGTTCGTAATGGCTGCGACACCCATAAACCACTCGTGGGCAACGGTTCCAACAGGTGGGAGGTTGAACCTCATAGCTAGATGGACGTTGCTGGTTCCTGAGAGTTTACCAGGTAAACCGCGCTTCTCCGCGTCCTTGCTGGCCTTCACCAAGCCTCTGAAGACCAATGCCTGGGTATGGTAATCTCTTCGTCTACGGGTGCCAAATTCGGAGAGTATGCATCCTGCTTCAAGAAGACGCATGCCTTTGTCGTATGCCTTTTCCTCTTGTCCGTCGTAATTCCAGTCCTTGTCCATGAACTTGAAGTAGGCCTCGGACGTCAAAGCGAGAAGCGGGATCTCGTAGAGAATAGTGTCGACCCACTTGCCGTGAACTTCGATGTGGATGTCGCCCAATTCCTCCTCCGCTCCGGTGTCCGGTCCTATGGGGTTGAAACTCGGGACCAATTGCTCACGAGGCTTTAGTCGGAACTCTTTCAAAAAGTTCAGATAAGGGGTTGATAGATATTTGCAATGGGTTTGCAAGAATCGAAGTTCATCATCAGATAACGAAATGTTTCCGAGTTCTGTAAATATGATCAATATCTATGAGACGACGACTAAGTACATGATAGAGTCACCCACTGCTTATTTGTTCGCAGAGCCACGCGAAAGCCTTGCGCGACAGCTTCTTCTCGGGAGTACGATTGGTGAATGCATAGGATACAGGTACATCGGGATAGTGTTTGTAGACGGCACATTGCATCGTTAACTTATACAGATCGGTGTCGAGGAAGGATATGACCCCTTCCGGAAAGGGTGTCGACCAATCAAAATGATCCATTGTGGTTGTGTTGGGAGTAATGCTATAATACAGAAGAGACGGAAGAAATCAAGGAGCCCTTTTCCAAAGAAGTGAGCGGAGGTAAATGGGCTTTATGAAAGGTTGATCTCGCATAAGACTCTGAGATAATCGGGAGGAGCCGAGGGGGCCGACGTGTAAATGATAAGTCGATGTTTCAAATACCTTTCTCCTTTAAATTGATCTTATACAGTTTTCCATATAGTTTGTTCATCCGGCTCCCAAGAAGGTTGGAAGTTTGACACGGACTAAAGTCCAGCACACGGAAAGATATAGAAAATGGCTCAACTCATTGGCTAGCCTTGTATGTCCTAGACTAGGTACCTAGGTAGTTTGAAGACATGCGACGCGTCAGTTGCGGGATGTGTCATATCATCCCCACACCGAAGACCTTCAAGGTTCCGATTCTGCTCTTTTCTGGTGATGTGATGAGAAATCGTTGTATGAAAAGTGAGAGCTCCCTAAGGTGGGGGTGGGGTCGCTGTAATATGTCACTGGTGCTTTTCGGACCTGTCCGATTTGATTAATCACCCACATGGGTTGAGGCTTGATTTGAGTGGCTTGTGCTACGTTCCACAATTTCGATAATTGACTGTGGCTTGAAGCCATTCTAATTTAGGACCCGCCTGCATCGGCAGGTACACGGATACTTAATAAGCAGGGATATAGAAACGGAATATCGGAGAAAGTAAAATCCAATCCCTGTCATCGAAATACGTCCGAGCTTTCCAAAATCGTGGCCTCAATTGAACCCCAGATTTTATTTGGAGACAGCTCTAAATATTGACCACGCCATAATCCACACGCGACTTTCCATTCTTCCATCTACTTTCACTTTTTATACCTTCATCAATCACAGAGAGGGGGATTTTGCCGTTCTTGTTCTGTCTATTCTTTCACTGATACCTAATTTTCGAAATGGTACGTTCGGAATCCATATCGCAATTCAATTCCTCAAAAGGGGCAAATCTACAAGTCTCAATCAGCGGCTGCCGCGCTGCATGAAATTGGCATTGGTGGCCTGTTCGCCTGTGATCAGAACTTGCGCTGACATTTACGATTACTACAGTCTTCTCCTCGAGCCGCTTCTCCCGCGAACTCGCCGGCCGCTACTGGCGCCAGCACCGGCCGACCTTCATCCCCTGCTCCCCCAGGAGGCGCACGGACTGCTATTCGACGACGAGCTGCTGCCGACCAGAAGGAGAAGATCGCAAATGCGCGGCCGAGTAGTACCCGTGCCGCGGGTGCGGGTGGTAGCAGCAGCACGATGCTGAGTACGTGAAGGATTGTGTGCATATTACGACGTCATGAAGTACTAATTCAGTTCAGGACTCTACACCGATGAATCTCCCGGCTTGAAGGTCGACCCTGTTGTTGTTTTGGTTCTCTCCCTCGTCTTCATCTTCAGTGTGGTTGCTTTACACGGTATGCGAAGCACCTATCTACTTGCCATAGGGATACTAACATAATTATTAGTCATTGCGAAGATCACTAGACGATTCTCGAGCTAAGTTGGTGATGGTGAATGATGGATGGTGGTTGAGATATAATAATACGAGTGCTGCATGACCACCGAAAAGGGCGCGGCGACGAATCACTGCGACTTTCGACTAGGCATGGAGCAGGCGAACGATGAAAACTGAGGGACCCGAACATCAGCATCGATGTTGGCCCAACTTCACCTACCAGTCTAGGACCATGACACAGGTTCTGGCGAGCTGGCCTTTGTATTATATGAAACCTGGCAGGCTCACGCAAAAAATTTCCTTTGCTTCTACGATATTAGACGAGCGATCTATGCAGTTTCCAAGAGATTTCAAAAACCAGTGACGCATTCGTCTTACGACTTGAACTACGTGAAATTTGTTCCCTTACCTAGCTCTTACAGCTGATACTGGAGACAGAAGCACTACAGATACTTATCCTTTGCGCAATTACACAAGTGAAGATCGAGGAATGAATCAATAGATGCTAATTGGCATATTTCGACTCATAAGATTGGTCGGGGACATCATGAGGTACAGTGTATACCTAGGTTTTGGAGATTTCTGTTATCTAATGTAATAAGCTGAATAAGCTACCTCACTCCTAACGAACGACATTTCACCACATGTCAATCCTTATAGGTCAAATTTCTGCCCAACCAACTTTTCACTGAGTTCCCACAGCTTACGCGCATTGTCAGGATTACTCGCATGCTCAAGCGGGACAGCGACCTGGCAATCCTGGATCCAAGAGCCAGACTTGTCATCGAACTCGGGATCCAGCGCCGCAGCTAGCAGAGATGAAGCCGTTCCCGATAGCGTCTTGAGGTCATGGCCTACGCCGCCGAATGGCTTGCCAGTATTCTTCATTGTAGCGACCTCTAGTTGAGCCCACGCGGATTCCTCTATATGCGCACTAAGACCCGTGCCAAAAACGCCGCCAGGGTGCACAGAGTAAGCCCTCGCACGTCCACCCAGACGCCGCGCGAGCTCAACCGAGAACAAGATGTTCGCCGTCTTCGACTGCCCGTACGCGCTCCACCCATCGTAATCAGCGCCCCCGCTGAAGTTGTAATCCTCGAAGCGGACCGGGCTGATCCGGTGCCCAATACTCGTCACATTCACAATCCGGGCCTCGGGCCCCGCGGCCAGGATCTTCGGCATGAGCAGGTTCGTCAGCAGGAAGTGGCCCAGGTGGTTGCTCGAGAACGTGATCTCGTACCCCTGTTTGTCCAGCGTGTAATCCTTGATCGCCATTACGCCTGCGTTGTTCAGGACTACGTCGATGTGCGGGATCGACGCGTCGGAGTTGATTTGCGCGGCGGCCGCGCGCACCGAGGTGAAGTCGGAGAGCTCGCAGGTTATGAATGTGGTTTTGATGGCGGGGTTCACGCGCGCGATCTCGGCGAGGATGGGCTCTGTGCGTGCTTTGCTGCGGCTCACGAGGATCAGGTGGGAGGGCGATTCCCCTGCCAGGGCTACGATGGCTTGGCCGCCGATGCCTTTGGCGCTGGTCCCGGTGATGAGGAAGGTGCGGCCTTTGATGCGGTCTGAGAAGCCTTTGGCGACCTCTTCGGACTGGGTGTTGAAACCGAATGGAGACATATTTTGAAGATTTTTCTTGCAAGTTTGGGCTTGAACTAAGTTGAATATTGAGCTGTTTCTAACTGTATGCTAGGTACAATAGTCTTTGGTGATAGTCCTATTCTCAAACTTTACCTCCCATATTTATCCCCTTCTCGATTATCATCCACATCGGCGATACAAGTCAACCTCATCGTCGTTAGGTTTTAAGTAGAATTCGTATAATCGGCGGTGTATTTTTTACCCACTGAAAAGGTAATTGATGAAACTCATAGCGATATACCTCGATTCATAGGTCCAAATACCGATAGATATCGTCGACTCTTGCCCGGTGTTTAGCGGAATTAAGACTTTTGATCCGTCCTCGCACGGTTATGTCTACACTTGTGGACCCGGAGCATCGGGAAGTCTTCATGCGACTTGGAGATCTGTTGCGTCCGCCGCTATTACTAGCGGCCGTAGTATATCATCTCCGTCGGCGATGTTGTTTTGGATATTCGGCGATCTACTTGTTGCCTGATAGGAAACGACGATATGATGTAAGCATCCGCCTGGGCTTCTCCTTTTTTATATAAGGCATTTAGGTCCGCCTCTAAGTTTTCTTATGTTTCTGCCTGTCTTTTTCTTAGGATTCCCTGAATGAGACATGCAATGCGGATGATAGTGGAAATCATTCTATTGTAGCTGCCTAGGTATCTGAACCGAGGAACAGTCCTTGATAGCAGCATCTAGTGTGAGGAGCTTTCCGAGACACGCTAAAAAGTCTATTAGGAAATCTAAACGAGAACGAAGGCGCATTTAGTAACATTTGGAGTTAATAAACAAGTTATAATTTTGGAAGGATCAAGCTTGCCTAGCAGCCCTGGAGCCTAGCCGGCTCTTTGCGCTTCTGAATTGAGTTCCTGGTTCTAAGTTGAACGTTAAAAATATCGTCTTCACTTTCACTTCTCACAAATATCTAGAAGCCTACTCATTTCCATTCTCTTACACATTTTGGTTTAAGATTATCAAACTCAATATCCATATTTTATATTTTCATATTATTATATGTCTGGTTGTTTTTACGGAATACGTCGTACACTCATACCGATACGAAAATACGCCTGACTCGTACAGCCCCAATTGGTGTAACGCATGGATCGCCCATCTCCAGAGTCCAGCTCATTGCACGACCTTCACAGCCCCTCCCTCTTCCAAATCTAGCATCCAACCAATAAAAAACTGGCAATCAAGCCTACAGGACTTCCCCAAGATGCGACAAACGGACGCGCAAGCGCGCAACCCTTTGTCCCATTGATCGTGAGAACTAACAACATATTTATTTTTTTTCAACATGTGATAGTATTACAGCTATTAAACAATCAGCTCAGGAGAATTGAAGCCGATAGAATGCGATATTCGCCCTCTCATTCGAAAATCGGCTCTAAAAATACGCGTATTAGTTGAAATATTCCAAGGTTCCAAGGTTATTATCGGCGGATCTAAAAGGGACAGCAAACGTACCAATAGATTATTACCATATCTAGCAGCCTAGACGTCCGTGAACGTCACCCACTTTGAACGAAGCAAGCTCGTTGGCTAGCTGGCTAGCTGCATGTAAAGGTGCGGAAGCGGGTCCTAAAAAGTCGCAAATGGTAACAAAAATCGCAAGGCTTTCGCTACCAGGTTCGGGACAAGAAGCGGTACCTGACATCAGCTGTACTGGGTACTTCGCCCAGTACTTCATGCTACCAAGGTCCTAGAGTTCAATATTTACTCAAGAAATCCCAAAGTCCCAATCAAACACCATTACTCATTCATTTGCCTCTTCCTTGACTTCATTTTTCCTTGTGATACCTGATTGTGTCCTCAGTATTCATTTGTTGCTTCAGTGATACCCCTCCTGCGTCATTGCCATTCCCCTCTTCCTCACAAACCACTAGCGTCCAGCATCAGAACTATCTCCAGAATTGTCTTCACTACATCCCTTACCTATTCTATTTACTTTCTAGGAAAAATACCTAAACCTATTACAATATTATTCCGCATGTTGTCGTCAACGTAAAATACCGTAAACATGTCGATCATCGACGAGAAAAGCGCTCAAAAAGCTAGCGAAGTTGCTCGAGCTCCTCGCCGTAACTCCCTCGGCGATGCTCCCGAGGTCGTTATGAGCGAGGTCCCTAGCGACGGCCCCATACCCGTGGAAGCTGAATTAGGGGCAGAGGATGATGTACCCCCAGCCTACAGCGAGTTGCATGACCAATTCTCTCTTCACCAAACAGGGTTTGACGCTGGGGCTGCTGTTACGGGTAGGTCGTAATACCTGGATTGTCTTGGTTTTCTAGCTAATCGGAGAATATGACAACAGATGATGGGCGTGTCAATATCAATATTAATCAAACGAGCCGGCATTTGGCCGATTTCATAGCTCCTGCTTTGCGTAATCAACTAAGAGAGAGCACCGAAATTACCGAATCGACTCTTCCACCTGCCTATATCCCCCCTAGTTTGGGTGGCCAACCAGGTCAAACTCCACCTCCTCGATTGAACATCGTTATACAAATTGTGGGATCAAGAGGCGACGTACAACCGTTTGTTGCGCTAGGGCTAGTTTTGAAGAATACGTACGGCCATCGCGTTCGAGTAGCTACACATGCTACCTTCCAGAAATTCGTCGAGGAAAATGGCTTGGAATTTTTCAATATTGGCGGCGATCCCGCTGAGCTCATGGCCTTTATGGTGAAAAACCCAGGACTGATGCCCGGTATGGATGCGCTGAAGAGCGGAGAGATTACCAAGCGAAGAAAGGGAATTGAAGAGATCGTTCTTGGCTGCTGGAGATCTTGCATAGAAACCGGGAATGGCCTCGGTCCGGCCCCACGTTTCGACCGTCGAAGTAGAGTGGATGACGAGCGCGACGAAAGTCCGGCCCCCTTGCCCGAAGATCCGGGAAATAAACCATTTGTCGCAGATGCGATCATCGCGAACCCCCCGAGTTTCGCACATATCCACGTGGCTGAAAAGCTGGGAGTACCTCTACACCTAATGTTCACGTAAGTCCTATCAGTCTAAAGGGTGTGGTTTTTACTAATTTTGATAAAGTATGCCTTGGTCGCCAACAAGAGCATTCCCGCAACCATTAGCAAACATTCAGTCTTCAAATACTGATGCTGTCACCACAAACTACGTTTCCTATGCGCTAGTTGAGATGATGACTTGGCAGGGACTTGGAGATGTGATCAACCGATTTCGTACAAAAATCCTCGATCTTGAGCCACTTTCTATACTCTGGGCCCCTGCTGTACTAACCCGCCTTCGGATTCCCTACACTTATTGTTGGTGAGTAAGGAAATCTTTTTCTAGAAGTATCATAAGTCTCACTTTTCACAGGTCTCCGGCTCTCATCCCTAAACCTAATGATTGGGGACAACATATCGACGTCGCTGGGTTTTATTTCCTCAATCTGGCATCATCCTTTACACCGGACCCCGATCTAGCCGCGTTTCTTGCAGCAGGCCCACCCCCTGTCTATATAGGGTTCGGTTCCATCGTCGTGGATGATCCAAATGGCCTAACTAGGATGATATTTGATGCAGTCGCGGAGACTGGGGTGCGAGCTCTTGTTTCGAAGGGATGGGGTGGGTTAGGAGCAGACTCAGTTGGTATACCTAATGGCGTCTTCATGCTTGGCAATGTTCCTCACGATTGGTTATTTCAACACGTCTCTGCTGTTTGTCATCATGGGGGTGCTGGAACTACTGCCGCCGGGATCAACGCTGGTAAACCCACCATCGTCGTGCCATTCTTCGGAGACCAGCCTTTTTGGGGTGCTATGGTTGCGAGAGCCGGAGCAGGACCGGATCCTATTCCATATAAAAAGCTCACTGCTGCAGGATTAGCTGAAGCTATTCGGGTAGCAACAAAACCGGAGACCCAGGCGCGAGCTCGCGAACTAGGAGAGAAAATACGCGAAGAGAAGGGCACAGATGTTGGAGCTCAGTGCTTCCATACGCATCTCAACGTCGATAGACTTCGCTGTGCACTAGCTCCTAGCCGAGTTGCTGTGTGGCGCCTTCGACGAACACAAGTTCACCTCAGTGCGCTGGCAGCTGCTACGTTGGTTAACAACGGATATCTTCGGTATTCGGATTTGAAACTGTAGGTCGACTTGGTTGGCCCTGATGGCAATCGAGAATCCTTCACTAACTATGAATATTAGATTCCGTGCAAATGAATACAGCACAGAAGACCACCCGACAGACCCTATATCGGCTTGTACCTCGGCGCTACTTGGAGACATTGGTACTATTGCCATGTCTGCGGCAGATTTTCCAAGAGAACTTTTCAAAGCAGCAAAACCGAAATCAAAATCTCCCGATAGGGTTGACGACTCAACAACAGTGGCATCAAGTGAGGCTAATAATAGCACGCCTAACCTAAAGCTAGAAGGGCCCGCAGACTCGACTACGACATTGGCGAACACCGAATCTCTCGGTGCATATTCGAATCCACTAGGCGTGCAGTCCGAGAACAACAATTCGACTACCTCAATTCCTCTCACTACCAGATCAACACATTCAAGATCGCCGTCTGGAACACCGTCCATCTCACGCCGAAACCGCACCGATTCCTCCCTTAGATCGGGGACAGCATCGCCTAACCTCCTAAGTAATGAAAACTTCGAGAACGCAATCGGTGCCGGCAAGAGCATCAATAATATCGTGGCAACGGGAATGAAGTCACCCATGAACTTCTGCCTAGGACTCGCGAGAGGCTTCAGAAACGCACCAACTCTATACAATGACGATACCGTTCGTCCTGCGGAGAAAGTAACTGATTTCGCCAGCGGCCTCAAAATTGCTGGGAAAGAGTTCGGCTTTGGATTTTACGATGGAATCACTGGGCTGGTTACACAACCTATTAGAGGCGCAGAGAAAGAGGGTGCTATGGGCGCTCTCAAGGGATTTAGTAAAGGCATCGGAGGATTGGTGCTGAAGCCCGCAGCTGGTAAGTTATAAAGTGACACATGACGCGATAAATACACTAATCATGACAATAGCTATTTGGTCCCTCCCGGCGTATACTATGCAGGGTGTACATGCCGAAATTCGGACATTATTTGCCCAAAGTGCTCAAAGGTACATTGTTGCATCTCGAATTTCTCAAAGCCAGGATGACTTTGTAAACTCGTCACCGGAAGAGCGTGAGGATATTGAGGTTCGCTGGATTTCTGAGAAAGAAAAGATGAAGGGATTCTACCTGTGGAAGCAGAAGGAGAAAGGGAAAGCTCGAGAAGACTCTCCCTCTTCGTCAGCTCATGGCTCAGTCATCACCGAGCAAATTGTCGGCAACGAGCCACCGAAAACGGGATGGCTCAATACACGACATTTATCTTTCGATGAACGGAGGAAGCTGCTGGACCAGAAAAAGGCATGGAAGAAGAAACGAGCGGAGGCGGCAGCGACGGGTGGTACTTTTATTGAAGAGCCTCCAACTACTCATACTCCACGCGACGACCAAAATTTCGAAGAGGCGATTCTTACCGCGGTACGAGAAACCTCTAGGGGAGACGCGGTCGAAGATTCCCGGGTAGAACAAGCGATTCGATCAAGCGTTAGGCTACTCAGAAGTAGATCAACGACGATCTCGTCGCTTGCCTCTACATTTTCTCACGCTTCTAGCGCACAAGATTCTGGATACATGTCCATGACTGATCTCAGACGTCCACTGCCGAATTACGACATCAAACAACCGGTAACCGGGCCGGCGCTACCACCCCGCATGCCCGACGACCTAAATATTACCGATGAGGAGTATCAGGCCTTGATCGAGCAAGCCGTTCAATTGAGCATAGCTGAGGGGCAAGTGAGCGGGGTGCAGAGGCACGACGTCGATAGTAGTGACGACGAAGACTATAAGCGTGCCCTGGTTAGATCACAAACGGAACGAAGCGGCGGGGATGAAGACGACGAGGATTATAAGAAAGCTATCCAAGCTTCGGAAGCGGAACGCGGTAGCTTAGACGAGGAGGAAGAGCTAAGGAAGGCAATCGAAGCTTCGCAAATGGAGCAGACTCAGGGTGTCACCGATGACGAGGAATTACGCCGCGCTATCGAGGAATCGGAAAAGGAACACAAGGAACAGTTGGCACGGGCCTCGTCGCTTAAGACGGAAGAGGATATCGTGCTGGAATACGTCAAGAAGCAGAGCCTGGCGGAAGAGGAGTTCCGGAAGGCTAAGGGGAAACAGGCCGATACGGCCGATGAAGACGAGGAGCTCAGACGTGCGTTGGAGGAGAGCATGCGTACTGAGAGTGGGGTCTCGCGTGGGGGTGGAGGTGGTCCGTCGCAGTTTTAATGTGCGTGATGTGATGAGGCGGAGGCGAAGGGGAGGGATGGGAGATGGGAGATGGGGGATGGGGAATGTGGATTGATACGAGCATACATGGTTACGCGAGTATACGATAATGATACCCTTATTTGACGAGTAATAGACTAGAAGGAATGGCACGGTGTTTGAAATGAAGATGATTGCTGTTTTGGGGCTGCGGTGACGTTGGGATGTGAGGTATGTGAATGTGACGAAGATGCTGATTTAGCGAGAAGCAAAGAATTGGAGATGATGATCTAGATTACGGCCGAGTAGATAAGATGGAAGTGAAGCCATTCTCGATTTCTTAACATTTATGCTGGCATTTAAGGTGAAGATATCGTGAACTGCGGCACAGAGGCTTGTGGCGCACGATGATGTAATAGGATCTGGGCTGCATGACTAAGCTAGGGGCTTGCTTTTTTTGCATCCTGCTGATGAGTCATCTGTGTCACTTTTATCACAATCACCATTAGCGATGCTGGAGGCAGCTCGCTCGTCACATGGGGCAGAGCTTGGCTCCGTGAATGGGGGATGGAGCCGGGGAAATTTGATAGGTCATTAGTAGGGGCGGGGGGGGGTTGAGAGATGAGATGTTGAGGCATGACGGCGCCACGTATGTTTGTGATGCCGATTTGGGTATTGGGTGATGCAGTACGGCCAGGATTAAAGTGAAGTATTCATCGTGAATTAAGTCGCTACCTTGAAAGATGGGTGCTAGGGCTCATGCTTCCGGGGCGATCCGTAGTCGGCGATGACGTTGATGACAATAGGGTATTCGAAAATGATGCGGACGTATTTCTGTAAAGACGAGAATATGCGAAGAATTGTGTATAAGAAACAGAACTCCCGCTCGATATCAAAGAGATTATCATCCACAAGACACACATCATCTTATCAGCCAGAACACACACAGAAGCCAAACACTTAGCCGATTCATACTTTCATCAGAGACACAATGTTTACTCCTATCAACGAAGCCTCTACTCCCGCGCCCGCTGGCACCGTGCCCGTGCCTGACACCCCGTAGACCCCACTTCCCGGGGACGAGAAGGCGGATGTTCCGCCACAGGAGTTGGCCGATGAAAAGAAAGCAGAAACCGTCGAGCTTCCGCTAAGTATGTTCTTTCCCTCTCCCTATCTCCCTTCCCCTTTTCCTTCCTAGCCTGCCTAAACGATCTTCGGTAGGGTTGAAAGTAGGGGATGTGTATACGTGCACGTATTCGCTAACGGCGACAGCCCGCGACGACAAAGAAGCAATCAAAACCTCAAACATCATCGGCGAGCGCACGCGCCACGCTCGGCCCCTCAGCGGCACGTACGAGATGCCCGGAGATGAAGAGGGGTTGCCTATGGAGGTTGTGGAGGTGAAGGCTTCCGGGTCTGCGGACGAGGACTTGGATGGGAGCGTGGATGGGAGCGTGGATGGGAATGTAAGTGAGGGTGTGGATGAGGATATGGATGAGAACCTTGACAAGAATGTTGATGAGGCTAAGGATGGGGATGTGGATATGGTCGGAGCTGGGGAAGTGAGTAAGGAGATTGAGGGGGGAGGGGAGGATGGAAAGTCGGATGAGAAGGTTAAAGGAAGCGTAGATGCGGAGATGAATGCTGAGATGGATGGAGAGACTGGTGAGGAGGTTGATGAGGCCATGGGTATGGGTGTGGCTACTATCAAATGATTTGCAAGTGGTTTGGAGTGTGTTACTACATCTAAAACTTGATCAAAGCAAGGAAAGGAAATCGTCGTCTGAATAGTTGCTAGGGGGTTGATAGTAGTTTGGCATTCTTTGTCGGGCATATACAGTGGAGGAAGTGCTTCAAATAATCAACCGCTCATTTTTGCCACCTCTTATATATTGCCTCCAATTCTATTCTAACCTAAAGTTAAAATCAGCAGTATGGAGGAGTCTCTTATAGTACATTTTATTTCTGATATACACACGTGATATCACACTCACGCCTCTGCTTCATCTTGCGGTATCTTGTCCGATTCTAGGAAGATGTGGTACGTCTTCTTTTGTTCTGGTGTAACCTTCGATGGGCTGCCGACAAGAGTATCCTCGCCCTTGTTGTTCTTGGGGAACGCGATGACGTCTCTGACGGATGGCACGTCAAGCAGGACGGTAAGAAGACGATCGAAACCGAACGCGAATCCGGCGTGTGGCGGACATCCAGATCTCAAGGCGTCGAGTAGATGAGAGAACTGGCCAATTCCCTCGTCCGTCATCTTAAGGATGTCCCGCATGACAAACTCTTGAACCTCGGCGACGTGTATACGCCTGCTCCCACCGCCAACTTCGACGCCGTTGATGACAAGGTCGTAGTGGTCGGCTTTAGCCTTAAGTGGCTCTGTCTTAAGATATTCGAAGTCCTCCTCGTCTAGTGGGGCCGTGAATGGGTGATGCGTCGAACAAATTCCTGCGGTGCCTCCTTGTCCCACCTCGTCACCTGTCGGCGAGAAGAGCGGAAAGGAGTGGACCCAGAGGGCTTTGAACTCGTGATTCTCGGGAATCAATCCTTCCTTCACGGCAGCATGGTAGATCGCTGTTCGGAGCCTGCCAATCTCTGTTGATCCTCCGTATAGAGGACCATCGTTCCGCGCGTGCATAATAATGATGTCTCCGTCTCGGCATTTGGGCCAGTCCCGTCCCATTTGGTCGAGGACCTCGACTCCATCGTGGCCCAAAGCCGATAGGCCGTTGAGGGGCTTGCTGGAATCGTAGACAAACACGCCCGGAACACTTTCAGGTGCTATTTTGAGATGATATTGGTGAAGGTTGTCCATAAATTCTTTGATGAAATTAGTGGATTTGGTGAGGCTGGGGTCAGCAAATTGAATCCTGAAGCCCTCGACAACGGGATCTGGCAAGGACGATATCATTCTTTTGAAGTCTGAGGGGAGACCCTTCCCGTCCTGTCCTATTTTGTATAGCTATTTATCTATGTTAGGAAGCAAAAAGCATTTACTGCAATGAGGCAAAACCTACCGGCGATACCCAGGGGAACCCAACGCGCATGTCGGGCTTGTCAGTTCCATAGTTGCTCATTGCATCTGAATAACTCATGACTGGTATGTATTCAAGTTTTCCATAGCGATTGAATATATCCTTTGGTGTCCATATACTCCTCGACGAACGTGTGCGTTTGGGTTTGACTAATTGAATGCGAACGGGGTGTCGTACGCCATCTATATCTACTATTTTCCAATCTAAGTGAAGTTGGGCAAAAAGACTCCTCATCAGCTTTGAGACGACGTTCCTGACATCTCTTCCAACGACGAAGGCCATCTCAAGGTCTAGCTGGGTGAATTCGGGCTGCCTGTCAGCACGGTGATCCTCATCGCGGAAGCATTTGGCAAATTGGAAATATCTAGAGATACCCCCGGCCATGAGGGTCTGCTTATACTGTTGCGGGCTTTGCGGCAGTGCGTACGCGTAACCCTGTCTTCTTGTCGGGACTAAGAATTCACGAGCGCCTTCCGGAGTCGACTTGAAGAGAATGGGTGTTTCAATTTCGAGAAAGCCCCAAGATTCTAGGCTCTGGACTAGTTGTCTCTTGACCCAGGCGCGGAATTCCAGCCTATCCCGGAGGAAAGGATCGAAGCGTAGCTGCATGTGACGGGGTTTTGGCGTCGACACGATGTCCTTAGGAAAGGTATTGAGACATCGTATATATTTTAAATGGAGCTCCATCTTGGTGAGGTTTTTGGCCTCCATTAGAGGGTCGGTAGCAGTCTTCTGGGATTCCTCCAGAGTTCCCATTACCAGGACGGGACTGTAAGGGGGTATAGCCTTTAGATCTTGGTAAGCATGATGTTGGCGGGTATCAGAGTCGTTCCATCTAGACACAATCTGAAAACTGGCTCTGGAATCCGTGTCCTCGAAGTCGCAGAAGCTGAGTCTAGAGCTTAGATCTTTACGTTTGCCAATATAGCCGTAAAGCATGACATCGTTCCCTATTTTAAGCCGTGGTTTCCCCGCCAGATAGTCTGCTATAGTCTTACTTGATTCTTGAAAAATTTTAAATGGGTCTTTGACGGAATATTCTGTATTCTCGTCTTGAAAGAAAATGATCTCTTTAGTAGAATGGCTGTCTTGAATCTCAGGATCCTCATCGCGAGGAACATGCTGTGGAAGCCTTGTTGCCGTTATAGACCTCGTGTGTTCTAGTTGAAAAATCGACTTGCATTGGCGAGGTGGAGGTCTTCTTAAGACATGAGTAATACATCTTAGATGACTTGTTCGTGCTGCAGTGAATAAAAACCTAGCCATTGAGCCTATATTTGGCTTATTAAGCCTTCGAAGGCCTCAGGTAAGTTTTGGGGGGAATGACGTTCAATATGAACATATGAACATATATGAACATATATGAACATTGAATATGTGAACATTGTATGTGTGAACATATGCTAGTGGTATAAAGTTCGTACAAAACCTTGAGTGGAGAACTTTGAAGACAGTACCTAGTTCGGGATTGTGTATTGTGTGGGTATATATTATGTAATCGTACTCTTCAAAAGTGGAACGGACAATTGCAGTTCCGGTCCGGCGCAAAAAATCCCATGTGCTAAAAGAAAGGTGCAACGGAAATTTGGAACTTTTTTCTTTTCCTTTCTTCTTCATCCTTCCAATTCAAATAAAAGTGAGTTCTAACCCACCATGAAATAAATAAAATGAATTTTACTAACATTGGTATCATAGATGATGAAAGCTGCGTGTACCATATGATGTGTTCCTCTTAACGGAGCTTCAGAACTCTCCCTTTTGGGCTTAAGTGGTTCTGTTGTGATGTGAAGTTGGAATCATGAAATAAGCGTTCGACACACCTCGACCTTGTTTACATCGGACGCGATACAGCAACTCTGATTAATATTTGGCAGAGTGGAAGGCTTGGATCTTTTACTGTTGTTACTTTAGCATTTGTCTTGTTTTGTTCTAGGATGGTATTTTCGGCCGCGTCATGGTTGCTCGTATGAAAGAGTATCGTCTAGGACCCTTCGCAACAAAATTGTTCTGAACTGTTTCGAGAGCCTACCTATTCAAAATTCATGTATGTTGCATGGTCTCATGTTCCATCATGCTTAATATAGGATATGAACAGATGTGTCTCTTAGAATGTGCAAGGAGCTACATTTCAAGTGTAGTATGTGGATGTTTTTATGTCTGCCCACAGACCCAATTACAAATGTGCCCAATTTACCAAATCCACTTACTATGTAGTACAATACACTAGAAACTAGATCTATTTGTGCTCGCGATAGCTACCAAAGTGTTACATAATTCTTCAATTTGTTTATTAATATAGATGCAATGACCTCATAGCTGGGATGAACCATACTGCGCGATATCCAGCTTCAATGGTACCACATCAATATACAGTTGTGTACCTAGGTACCTTCTCCTTGTTCCTACCTAGTAGGTACAAGTTTGTACCTGGTACCTTTCTCTACGTACCAATCATCAGGCATGTACGCATGTGATTTACAACGTGTAATTCATGCAGATATTCCATCGATTCCGTGCTCCATGATCTAGAGAAATATCCTATTAAAAAACAAGGGGAAGGTTGTTACGAATCAAGTAGCGTTATATAAATGAATCGCATTCGTTGTTTCTAAATTTCAGGTACGGTAATGTACTGAGTGGGATCGTACCTGAGCTGTGGATAGGGTGTACCTTTGTACAGTGGGTAAGGCCTGGGATGACAAGGACTGAACCTTAAATTGGATTAGGAGCCCGATATCCCGACAGACAACTCCCAGTCTCCCAACCTTGAACTCGTAACTCGCGGCTGGAAGTCTTTCTAAAAACCTTGGAACTTAAACCTTACAACTTCCATCTTCCGCTACGATAGATTTTTTAAATGACCAGGACGAGAAAAGATATTGAGTCTATTGAGCTAACAATCGACAAAATATCTCGAAACTTCCAGTCGTTTACAAATTAGAATTAAATGTATTAATAAATAGTTATATGGGAAACGTCTTTTACTCGAAATGGAACAGCCGTAACGACCCTAAATCCGCCCGTCGCTAGTCGCCCGTTGCTCGTCCCTAGTTCATGCCCACGCCCACGCTCACGCTCACGCCTCCGAAACTCCGTCAATCCATTCAATTCTATCGGCCACGAAGCCGATCAACCGTGACGTCGTACCTCCGATTATGATTGTCGCCTTTGTCCAACATTGACAAACAATCCTACGACTTCTCCTTGGTGTTTCCGACAACTCCTCATTTCCCCTTGCAGACCACCACCACAACCACGATCCCCGAACCCCACGAACTTACATTGCCCGCCAGTACCCAACCCGCCAAAGCTCCAAGCTACCCCCTAGAACACGAAACTAAGGAGCTGAGGCTTGACCTCAGCCTATCTAGCTAAGGTCTTAAGGTCGGCATCATGTCGAGCTCTTTTGAGAAGTCGGTGAAGGGTGCAACCAAGATAAAGGTTAGTCCGCAACAAAATATCATAAACCGTTTGCGATATGTCGCGTATGGATCATGGCGTGGCATTGTAGAAGGATTCGGAGATGCGCCGCCCATCAAAATATAAATCAATTCTAGACAACTAATCCTAATATATCAACTAGGCCGCTCCTCCGAAAACCAAATATATTGAACATATCCTTATCGCCACCCATTCCGGCGAAGCAGGCGTAGGAGAGATTTTCCGAGCGCTGCAGTTTCGCTTGCGAGACTCAACATGGACCGTCGTACTGAAGAGCCTGATCACTATTCACTTGATGATCAGGGAAGGCTCCCCAGATGCGACGCTAGGATATCTTGCGAAACATCGAACTGCGCTGGCTATCAGCTCCTTCACTGATGGTAACTGCTCTGTCCGCACCATCTGTTGACGGGTACGATTCTAATAAATATAATAGCTCAAATCCAAGGTCGAAACATAAGACATTATGCCGGCTACCTAGCGGAACGGGTGCGTGCATTTAGAGAGACGGGAGTAGACTGGGTTCGAGGCAAGGAGACGCGACTGGAGAAGCTTTCGGTTGAAAAAGGACTACTTCGACAGACCGAGGTTGTTCAACATCAACTTACCGCTCTTCTCAAGTGCGATGTAAGTGATCGAAATCTATATCTACACAAAAGCTATCCCAAAGCTAACATCGTGTAGGTTCTCGAAGACCCCGAGAACGAAATTACCATCACCGTCTTTAGACTTCTAGTTCTAGACCTGTTGTCGCTGTTCCAAGTGTTGAACCAGGCCATGATCAACATTCTGGGTATGCTTGGAAATATTATCAATTAATACGTATAACGTAAGCTAACAATATTTAGGACACTTTTTTGAGATGTCCAAGGTGGATGCAGAGAGAGCTTTGGGAATTTACCAAAACTTCACCAAACAGACCGACTATGTCGTCCAATATCTGTCCGTGGCGAGACAATGGGAACCTCATACTAGAGTTGAGGTACCTAAGTTGAAGCATGCCCCGGTCACTCTTCGACGCCAGCTGGTAGAGTATCTAGAAGACCCTGATTTCGAAACCCACCGAAGACAGTATTTGGCCGAGCTAGAAGCCAAGAAAGGCGGTTCTGGACTATCCTCGAAGACGGACAAGGGCACAACTGATTCCAAATCTGCCGCCGCAAAAGCAAAGGCAACGTCCGCGTCCACTTCAGGCGCACCCCCGCAGCCTGCCAAGGGACCAGATCCGGATCTCATCGATTTCTTCGACTCGATAGAGCAGAACCAAACCTCCATGGCCATGCATCCGAATCCCCAACAGCCACAGCCCCAGATGGGACAAGTGAACCAACCGATGCCTACTGGAAACCCTTGGCCTTCGAGCGATGGCTTTGCAGTGCAGCAACCTGGCCAGCTTCAAGCTAATGGGTTCGTTCCTCAACCGACTGGATTTCAACCAAACAACAGCCCTTTCCAACAACAGAACGTGGGTGCATTCTCCCAGCAACAGCAGGTACCAAATCAGATGCAGCCAAACTTCACCGGGGCTGGTTTTGGTGGGTTTACGCCGCAACCACAGCCGTCCTTCACGCCGAATAACCTTGCCCCCATACCGCAAGATTCTACCACGCCATTCCAACCAGTAACTCTCTCGCCCCCAATGCAAACTGGCCTACAGCCCGGTCAGCAGATTACAAATCCTTTTAGGGCATCTATGATGATGGCAAACCCGACTGGAATGCAGAATAATTCATTCGGCGCGCCGACCAACCCTCAAACCCAAGCCACTAGCCTAACTCGACAAAACACCAACCCCTTCGCCAGATCATCTCCTCAGGCCGCCACACCCTTCCAAAACCCCCCGTCGACTTCTCCTTTCCAGTCCCAACCTCCCCAAGCCCCAGCTCCAGCCCCACTCCTATCGGCCACCACTGGGACGAACCCATTTGCTAGAAATTTTAGTCAGACGCAGAACATCCCTCAACCCCAGCAAGCTCAACCACAGAGACCCCAGACGAGTAGCGGACTTATGCCACAACCGACCGGTAGCACCAATCCTTTCCGTCAAGGCGCCTTCGTAAACCATCAAACGGGAATGGGTTGGCAGCATGGACAGCAGCCACTGGGTGGAGGACTGGATAACCTGGAGACGATGCCCGTGTTTCCTCGACCCACTACGCAGACACCCTGGCAACAATAGGGTAGCGTTTATTAGATGGCGTCGAGAAGTATGAGGTAGACAAGTAAGATGGATGCGAAGAAGAAGCAAAACAACAAGCTATGTTGCGAGATGGTTTCCGGCTTATCGAAGTGCGCATAAAGCGAGGCGTTATCCCCGGGTTTGATATTTCACCGAAGCGCGCAGGACTTTTTCAGAATGGAAAAGGGGAAGTGTGGAGAAGACAGATGTAACCAACACGGAATTCCCTCAGGGGTTTATTCTTCATATATGGGATGTCGAGACGTCCCGCGAGGATTGGGTGAGTCGAGGGGGGAAGAGAAATAAACGAAAGGCTTTGCTTTACTGTGCTTTAAATCACCCTTTTCGAGGAAAATTTACTGTAAGAAAGAGACGAGCAGGCGGAAACTGAGATACCGGATTCGCGACCTATTCGAGCGGGTGCCGGCAGATGAGGAAGATCGATGGGGGTGGAGGTTTATCAATCTTCATACTACAAACTAAACCTGTACTATTCAAGGGGAAAGAATAAGAGAAACAAAGAAAGAAAGAAAGGAGGTCGTTGACTTGACTTAACGGACACCTTGCAAAACCAATTACGTTTAATAGTAGGCTATTGTATAATGACATGGCATATCTAGCTACGTTAATATTGTGAAAGTCTCGTTTGTGCTGTGCTGTGTGGTGAGTTGTGGTGTGATAGTCCGTGGATGCGTTGGCGAACAGGAACCTAGTCTCTTAAAAATCCTCAAATCCACCCTAGAGATCAAGATCAGTGTAAAGAGGTTAAAAAAGGACACAAGCACTCAAGTATAATAGCAAAGTAATCAAGAGTATCAATATGTTCATTGTGACGCCCCTAGAAGTTCTACATTTTGTCCGTACCAGAAAACAAGGGCCTATCTGTGGTCCAGCTATAGTAGTGTGAGCAAGCCCCGACTCCGTCGCCATGCAAATGTAAATCAAAGAATGCCAAATGTGAATGCCAAATGTGAGTGCCCCCTATCCCCTGTTGTCATGCTAGTCCATGAGGTAGGTAGTTTGGGTATGCTATGCGAAACTCGTGTGTTCGTGTGTTCGTTTGTTCGTTTCCTCATCTCATCCACTCCTCTCCGTACACCATTGCACTTAGACAAAGACGTCACCACCGTTCATTCTCGGGGCTCCTCGGTTTCGTTCATCGACACCCATACCCCCGGTGCGTCCCGTAGCAGCAGCTACCTCGGCGCTAGAAGTGCCGGCAGCTCTCGCCTCTTCGGCCTTCTCCTCTTCGATGAAAACGCCCAAGCCGGCGAAGGCTTCGTACATGGCGCGCGCGATGTACTCGTTGGTGCTGTATCCGGGAACGCAGTGGTCGTCGGCGGTGCGCGCGCGCTCGAGCCACGGGTTGGGGTACTCGGTGTTCGGCTTCTTACCCTCAATAACTTCTTTTCCTGCTTTCGCATCTCCAGCCGCGCTTCCGGAGAAAAAGAGAGAGTATCGCGTGGGCTGGAGGTCCAGGCCGGCGAACGGGTCGTAGGGGCGGGAGTAGTACTCGGCTTCCTCGTCGCGGGCATTCTTGTCTTTCAGGCCGCGGATCGAGAGTAAGTTCGAGCCAGGTCGCGAAGCGTTGGTTGCGCCGGTGTTAAGCAGGGAAGAGAAGTGCGCCCCGTTGATCTCGGCAACGCGCGCGCGCTTCAGCGCTACGATGCGCGCTTGGATTTCGGCCGCGGAGCCGGATTCGCCACGTGCAAGCGCCTCCATGACCTCGGCATTGATACTCGCCTCCTCCGCTCTCGCGCGCTCCTCCTCGCGCTGCTCCTCAAGCCGACGCTGTCGCGCCGCCTCCGCATCTGCCGCATCGCGCTGCTTACGAGTAGCCTCCGCCTCGCGTCCACGTCGTTTATTCTTCTCGATTTCGTCTCTATGCTGCTGTTCATACGCGACAAGCTTCTTCTCCGCAGCGCGACGCTGCTGCTCGCCCCCATGCACGAGGTCGAAGGTTAGGTCCTCGACCTGCTGCAGGTAATCGTTGTAGTCGCGGAGCGTCTCGAAGTCGTCCTCGGCCATGTTGAAGACTGCCATCACGCGCTTGCGCACGTCGACCTCGCGCTCCACGCCTAAGTTCTTGAAGAAGGCGGGGTGGAAGCCGCGCGCGCGAAGCGTCTTGTTGCAGCCTGGGTGCGGGCACTGCGCCGGCCCCTTGCCGAAGATCTGCTCGACGCAGCGTTGGCACATCGGGTGGTAGCACTCCGGGTTGATGAGGAATGTCAGGTCGGGGTTGAAGTACTTTTGGCTGCGGCAGATCGGACACACGTCCTCTGGGACTTCGGCTGAGGGAGCGGCGTTGCGGGCGTCGGGGTTGGAGGAGGCGGCGACTGGTTTGCGAGACATGGTGGTTGATTGCGATTTGGATTGTTCTAGTTGTTGATTGTTTAAGTGTGGGATATTTGTCGCAATCTATGTTTGACTTGCTGTCTCGAGAGGTAATGAGCGTGAAGAAGCGATCGTTGTAAAGGCGGTCGCTAAGTGAAAGAAAAGATCGGAGATAAGTAGCGCGTCACCATTTGAGTTGAATGTGGCGTATTTCAAAAGGTGAATGAACTAATTGCGCGTCAAGAAAGACTTTGAAAATGTCAATCAGAAGAAAATTGAAGGTTGTAGGTTGAAAGAATGAAAGTTAACTCTGGTTGAAATTCTGATTAATAAATGTTTAAAATACGTAACTGGGTAGGTACGCAGGTACCCAGAAATAGAAATTAATGGGGTTAGGTAGCAGGTACAGCACTGTTAGGTACCGTACCCAGTACCCACATCCCTTACCAGGGACTGTGATTGGCTGAGATCTCCCGGGAAGCTTCAGAATCTACAGGGATAGTTGCCCCACTAACAGTTGCCCCTCCATCAGCTATTTGAGCTCTTCAAATCTTCCGTGATTTTCTGATAGATTCTTCTAATACACCAAACAGCTCCCAAATCGCTAGAAAACGCTTGAAGAAATTTTACAACGATGGCGGACAACGGTAAGCATATAGACACACCTCTTTTCCAGAGTCACCATCGAAAAATATGTATCTAACGTTGATCAGAACCTACCCCCGAGCAAGAAGCAGCTGCCCGCGCCAAGGAGGCCGAAGAGCAGGCAGCCCTGCCTTACAAGTGGAACCAGACCATCGCCGACGTCGACATCAACATCACAGTACCCGGCAACCTCAAGGGTCGGGATATCGTCGTAGATATCAAGAAACAGAAGCTGAAGGCCGGTATCAAGGGCCAAGATCCCATCATCGATGTACATAGCCCCCTAGTCACGCCCGCGTCCATAACACACGAAGCAGTGTATGAGTTCAGAACACAAGACATTTACTAACTCACACCACCAGGGCGACCTCCCCCACGCAGTCCACACCGAAGACTCAACCTGGACGCTCGTCTCCTCCCCGGACAACACGAAAACAATCGAGATCCACCTGGACAAGATCGACAAGATGGAATGGTGGGCGCACGTCGTGACCTCCGCGCCAAAAATCGACGTAACAAAAATCCAGCCCGAGAACTCGAAGCTGAGCGACTTGGACGGCGAGACGCGCGGCATGGTCGAGAAGATGATGTACGACCAACGCCAGAAGGAGCAGGGCCTGCCCACGTCCGATGACCAGAAGAAGGCCGATATCTTGAAGAAGTTCCAGGAGCAGCATCCTGAGCTGGATTTTAGCAATGCTAAGGTGCAGTAGGCTTTGGACGTTGATCAGGAGTTGATGGGGTGGAAAAACAGTAAAATTTGAAATTCGAAGGTCTTAAGAGACGTCACTAGCGATGGTTGGGATCTAGGTCACGCACAGGAGAACATCCTGAGAACACGAGCATCGAAATTTTGTCTGATTAACTACATACGCATATTATCTTCACGCGTGTATATGTAAGTAGGAGAGATGGAAATGGATGTACAGGGTGAAACGAATAGCCAGTACCACAAAAGCGGCATAAATGCCAACGGTAAAGGCTTCAGAGAGCCCCGTCATGGTTCGATCTTGGAATCGCTAGTAATGACATAGCAGATGGGCCGCCGCTACGCATCAATTGTCAGATTAACAGCGTTCCGTCATGTATCTATGTGGTCTCATGTACTTGGTAGATAATAGGACAAATAAAATAGCAAAAACCACTTACGACAGGCACATCGAAGGAACCCTACCTGGTTAAGGCATTCTCTTTTCATATCGGTGACGATTTCAGAAATTGTCTTTGATTGAGCAATGCATTGATGCTAAGTACCTAAGTGCCAAGCAAATTGCTGATTAATAGACATCTGTAAGTCCGAGGGATCTATGTCGAGGTCACACAGGATCTATTCACGGGCAGTCCTTAATCATGCGATAGCGTAGTCCCTGATCCAAGTAATCTTAGGATCAACAACTGGAATTCGCGACTCAGAATAAGGTGTTTCGAATTCCTAGCTCTTTCAGGGCTTCGCTAATCTCGCCGCCTTAAATCGGCTCACCCGTTTGGGTCCGCCCTCCTCTTCGTCAAGTGGTTGGATAGGACTCTCGTCTTCCTTCATGAAGCCTCCGTTACGGTGCACGAGCCTGTTACGCATCTTGTAGTACTCTTCCGTAGCTTGGTTGTGTAAGAGGTTGGCGTTGAATTCATCCGGTTCTTTTACCTCGGAGGAAGGCTCGTGCTCCAATACGGACTTTGCCACGATCTGGCCCTCAGGGCCTGAGGGAGTGGGCTTGATGTTGATGTTGGGTCTGTCTGGCGCGATAGGGGTGCCATCTAAGGCTAACGGCGCCTTTATTATCGAAGGCTCGGTGCTTCTCTCCTTACGGAATCGAGACATTTTCTTAGTTGAAGCTGCCCTTGGTTGATGTGTCCCACCGTCGCGCTCCATAACGTCAGACATAAGGTTTCCTTCAGGGTGGTCTGTCGATTCTGCCAGTGTTTGCCTTGGGTCTGGGGCTGAAACTGGGGCCTCAGTAATGTCAAGGCTCTGCGCAAATTTGACGCTCTTCTTGGCGTCTTTCGCTGGTGCTGCATTCTCGACGATAGGTCTGGCCGCTGTTTCGATTTCACCGTTAAGTATATCTTGACTCGCTGGTCTAACAGTGATACGACCAACACCCTCGAGCATATTCCTATCATCGTCTGCTGCCTCTGCCGCTGCCTCTTTAATCTCATGGCCTTCTAATCTCTCTTTGAGTTCCAGCATATATCGCTTCCAGTCGTCATCGACGTGAATCTTCGATCGGCCCCATTCGTCTTCCTCATCATCGTCATCATCCTCCTCTTCCTCTTCGTCACTGTAATCATCTGAGTCCTCCTCAGAAGACCCTTCTTCTAATTGCAATTCGGCAACGATAGGGGCCATCTCATATTGCATGGTCTCTTTGTTGTAGCGAAGCATATCTTCTCGCAACGCCGCATCCTCTTGTGATTCATACGCGGGGAAAACGGGGTTCGATATTATGCCCTCCTGATCCCTTGCTTTCTGCAAAATCTGTTCCAATTTCTTGGCTTCTTTTTCCCTAGCAGTGTATGATGATTGCTTCTGCTCTTCGCGAGGGGGCTTGGTGTCCTCGGCAAATGCCACGCTCTTCTTAGGCTTTGCTTTGGGCTCTTCCTCAATGGACGGGTTTTCGGGCTGTTGAGTTGGTTGGGCTGAAACGGCTGGTGACTTGAGATCTCGAGATTGCTTGGGCTGAGGGACCGACGGATTTTGAGTGTCCTTCGAAGACTGTGAGTCGCCTTCTTGTGTCTCTTCCGAGGTTTGGAAGACAAGGCTTCCATTGGAAGATGTGTCAAGGCCTGTTATTCCGGCTTTCCTCAACGTCTCTAGAATCTGCGGTCGGTTATCGCTGGGAGTTCGTAGGGTGTATGACACCACGTTGTCGTCGTCATCTAGCTCTTCCATAATCTCGGTAATCGGCAACCCTTCTTCGTCAGTGGCGTCGGGGTTTGTAACAACCGTCACAGCGGCAAGCTTGTTCTGCGCGCCCTCGAGTTGCTTATTGAGCGTGCCTACATTTTTGGAGACGTAGTCCACTCGATTTGTGAGTAAGCTAACAATCTGTTCAGCAGTCTTGGCGACATTAGGGCCAAATATAACGTCGAGTTCCTTCTTGTCCAGGATTTTGCCCTTGAACTGGTCTCGCGTACTCGTCAGGTCGCTTCGGCTGGCGGATGAGGGTAGCGATTGAACAGCTTTGCGCAGCGTCTCGTATTCTTCTTGAGACTGTTTCCAGTAACCAAGAGCCTTCGAGAGCTTCTCTACATTCTCCTCTAACATGCGTCGATGCCTTTCCAGGTCGAGGAAGCTATCCTTCGTCGGCGCCATTCTGGAAATTCCTGAAATCGTGGTATGGGGAGTTATGAAAAGAAAGGAAATTGTTGATTGCGTTCCTGAGAAGGTGGAACAAGAAAAAGATGTCTGGGATTAGGTAAGACCCACCAGCCACACATTAGATCTACAGTGCAGCGTGGGGGCGGATTACGTGATGAACATTGATGACTAAAATGGTTTGGCCGAAATATAACCGTACAACGACATTGCTTACTAATGCATATATTCACCTTGCGCGTTGCGTCATCTGTATCGTTGATGTTATCCGTTTTAATTGTCCAAACCCCAAATTCTATCAACGTTCTCATGATAATATCTACTAAAGAGACCAGTAAATAGCTGAAGTAGAAAGAATAGGTAATATTCCTCGATACCTTGAAAAGCTATACTCAATCACAGCTCCATGAATAAAACCTCTTGTGTAATGTTATGGACAACTCTCTCTCTCAACCTCTACCGGTTTCCCCAGATGCGACAAGATGTCTTATGGTCCGCGAACCCTATGTAATCTTCATGCTCTCGCTGCTCTTCCACATCTGCAGAATAACCAATCGCACTTCCCAGACCATGCTCATATCCTGCCAAGTCGAACTCGCGTCTACTAATATTTGTAGTGTCCGCCATTCATGTTGAATGGGTGTGGGCAATGGCAATCATATATAGCGGCCGAACGGCATCAGTAGCGATGACGCCGGGACCGCATTCCCTTATTGCCCATTGCATCACCTTGTTGTTTGAAGGAGATTTGCTATAGAGCCAATAGACGGGAGCTGTCTAGCTGACAGCATATGTTATTCTCAGCTTTCTCCGCTCCACCGACTCTTGAACTTCTTCCCGTAGGGCGACCTGCTCAGGGTTCCTCTGTAATGTTGTTGGGATTCGAACGAGTACCCGGGGTTTATCCCTTTTCGGCCTTAGCTGTGGCCTGCTGTTATGGGAGTGTTCGATTGTCATAAATGCCTGCTTGTTAGGGTCGGCTAAAGTAGTGTGTAGCGGGTGGTAGTTGAGAGGTGATAGGAGGAGCACCCGGTCCCCATAGTCTGGGTAACAATAGGACTTCCCTCCCGAGGTGCCGGCGCCAGCGCCAGCACATCATGCGGTCTCGGGAGGCTCTACTACAAGAGCAGTACATGGCATCTACCAGCGCCAGCGCTGGCATTGGAGGCGTCACGCCACCTCCCGCATTCGTCATGCGTGTAGTAGTGACAATTATGGAGGTGATATCCAATTGTTGTATTCTCAAATACTACTCCTTTACCCTCGGCGGCTTCTGGTATGTAAAAGTCTCGTGGGGGATGATCGCTCTAGCGTGCGACCAACTATCCCTCTTCCTCCCATGTCTTAGCGTAGGTTTTATCACCTAAGTAGTCGACGAGCCGCAGCTAATTCGTCTTTCTTATATTATAAGACCATCAGCATACGGTCTCCTCTACCCTGGGATCTAACCAGTATTGTAAAGCTGCCAGAAGCCTCCCCCGATGGGGCTGCTTTAGGAACTTGATCGCCGCCCCGTCGGTATTGCCCCGGCCAGAAATATTAGGCCGCTTGTATTCTGGCAAAGAAGCCCAGGACCACCTTAGCTCCTTGGGCAGTTAGGCCCGAAGGATGGTGGTTCAGCATGGCTCGGTACCAATGTTAATGCTTAGGACAGTTAGGTCCCAAGTGTCGAGCCTTCCACCGATGATCTTGTTGAGTGCCGCCAAGTTGGGATCGGCCCATGGGCGGGTTCCTTGGCAGAGCACCCTTGGGCATTTAGAAGGTAGTTTAGAGCTCCTTGCGCAACAATAGAGTCTTCTCCTTGCTCCTAAGGTTCCATCGCGACACCAAGGGCACGGTACCATATTAGCACCTGGTACAATTACTCCATATTGATGCATATGTTACCGGGAACCGCTATGTCACACATCGCATCGCATCCCAAGTGTGCTGGGTGTTGCGGAACGCGATGGACACTAGATTCTGCAAGCAGAGGTGGCCAAGGTACTTTTGGCAGGAACTTGGCTGCGTTCCTTCTATTTCTCTTCCACGGCTTTCTCCATGGTTTTGATCGAACTAGTCATGCCCTTTTCAATGCTGCTTTCGATCGTATTGATCTCGAAGGACGTCGCAATCCTTATGGTTGCAATTAAGAGGGCCAGGGAAGGACATAGGGGTTTAGCTGATAGGCTCGTCGTCCATTGGCAAGCTCTTATGATTAAGTTGAGGTACATCGGGGAACGGGTAGTTGAGATTGAACGCCAAGTTCTTGATACGTAGAAGAACTTTCTTCTTCTGATGGGCGTTTCGGCCGAGCTTGTGAAGTCAGCCATTCTTTCTCAAATGCCACCCAGCATTCGGCTGTCCATGTGAGGTTGGCGCCTAGCTTGGCAAGGTTCGTAGGGGGCTTCCCATTGAGGATCCCGCAGTTTGTTCGTATCGTTTAATGGATTTATGGTGGAAGTTGCAGAACCCCGGGAACGACTGTGCTGCCCGAAGCACTGCTCAACCATTTTCCGCAAGGGTCGATCAGGAACACGACGATCGAGTCGGACCTTTTCATGCGGAAGTCGTCCCGCGACTTCTCGTATGCTTTCAGATGCTGATAGTGATTGCATAAGTGGGTTATTATCGTATCGGCGGTCGCCAGCCCATCGGAAGAGAGGGCAGTAATTGTCCGGGACGGTCGCATCTGTCCGGCTTAGGATATAATTTACTTTGTCTGCTTCGTCGTGGCAGCAGTCTTCTTTCAACTGTTATTCATTTTGTATGAGCACAACCCAGTGTGCCGTTCACCTTCTTGGGCTGAAACTTGCTCCTGGTCTCGCGCTGGTCTCGGCGAATTAGGCGACCGATTACTTAGATCGCGCGCGGCCAGGCCATCGCACATCTGTCATCAAGGTCCGGGATTAGCCCTTGACCTTGATGGCCGTTGTGATGTCCCGCCGCTCTGGAGTTGAGGACAATGAAAACCTCATCAACGCAAAATTTTGAAGG
Organism: Annulohypoxylon stygium; assembly: GCA_003314315.1. NCBI lineage: Eukaryota > Fungi > Ascomycota > Sordariomycetes > Xylariales > Hypoxylaceae > Annulohypoxylon > Annulohypoxylon stygium. The sequence goes on from QLPL01000023.1 coordinate 436,547, forward strand.
GTGTCTCACAATGACTTGCCAAACGGCAGCATTGAGGGGGGAGGAGTACCGGACGGTAACATTATGTGGAACGTGCCAACCGACCCTTAGCCAAAGCGGAGGTTACTTTCAGCCGCCACACCTGGGATAGATGTCACAGGCAGCTCCGTAGACACTCCCGCCAGCAAGAGTAGTCTGAAGGCATTATATGGTTGCTGACAATGCGATCCCTCAACTGCTTAGGCAGGCTTCGGCGTCAACCATCCCGCCAGCGGGAATGATCCGGCACTCGGGCAACCAGCCGCACGACCATAATAGAGTTCGTCTATCTTGGCCGATCCCAGGATTATACCTGGTGCCCGTTATTAAAGGCTTTCTTAATGGCCTGCTCCACCTATGGAGCTGGGATACGCCTCCAGGGCCGACTTCCCATGTGTCGGGTGGATCGAATGACCCCTCTACTCCTTTGGGAGTAGGCTTAAGGGGCATCCATTGAACCGGACGCTAGTTGGTGGGCTCCCCTTATGCGGGACTCCTGCCCACACCTCCCCGGTGATTAGGTGAGTAGGTGAGAAGGAGGAGTTCACCGTACAGCCAACACATAAGTGATCTGCTCGTCCAGCGAGCCAACACCCGAGCATAGCTCGAACGTGGCGGCCGGACCAGCCGGCCGCACCCTCATGGTTTCGAGGTCTCCGGGCCAGACATGTGGCTGGTGTCCAGCACCAGAGACCTCTCGAGGTCACGAGTGGTGTTAGAAAGCTCAGAGTGCCCCTTACGGCGTAAGGCACAGAGATCCAATAGCAAACGCCACCTTATCACTGGGAGCGTCAACGATGCACCGGACGATATCCAAGCAGCCCTGGCAAGGGCCTAAACATGGATTGTTTAAGGGGGGGACAACCATCAAGTGGTGGTGGTACTTAGTGCCGTCATGCGCGCCAGCGCGCACGACCGTCCCCTGAAAGGGGTGTTACCACCCAACGCCCTAATTATGGACGTTGGGTAGTAGACGACATTATCACGTCCTCTTTAATGGACTTAATCCACCTCTTTAGTGAATTAGGGGGAGGCGACGGAAGTCAGCCAGAATTCGATGGAGGCATCATGCCGTCGCTCGAATTGAAGGGTAAACTAGAAAAAGAATGTTAGTTGTGATGACTTTTGATGGTTAGATAACAAATAACATACCTTTCGTCGGAGAACGACAGTTCGTTGTCGTTGAGTGCCTACCAGGTAGACAATCGGACGTGGTACATCCTTTCACCCTCCATTTACTAGGAGTGGGATGGCGGAGGTTGGGGCAAGAACCCGATGGGTTCATGAGGACATCGTCGCGGCAGTGCGCGGTGCTTGAAAAAGCGTTAGTGATGATGATTTGAGATGACTTTTAATGATAGTTGACGATAGTTAATGGTAGATGATGGTAGGTGATGATAGGTGGTGATGACAAGCGACGACGGTTAATAAAAAATAATAGATAGCATACCTTTAAACGATGAATGATTAATTATATCATCGTTATTGATGAAGAAGGGATTTAATCCACTTCATTAAGTTAATTTCTGAACTGGTCGCAACTCCGACAGTACATCGTTGGCATTTGCTCGGCATACTAGAGAAAAGAAATAATAATTAGTATCAATGATATTTTAAGATTGAACAATTAATAACTTACGTCTGCCGAGAATAGATAATTAACAACGAGCGTTACATTGGGGTGAATCACCTATATGGTGTGGTGTTAAATTATCGAGTCTCGGGGAGCTGCTCGCAATTTGTTGTTGTAAAGGAAAAGAATTTCGTGGGGAACTAGGACGGTATTTATAATTTTCGGTCAGATAAAATTCAGCTGGCTGATTAGAACATTAGGGCTGGCGATTTATTTTCCGTGCGAATATATTTGCGTGGTCGGTCACGAATTCTGGTGGTGACTTCTCGTCACCGTCCCTTTTGTATACAGGTACATGTCGAAGCTCTGATCCTAGGGCTTTTCTGACTGATTATGTAGGTACTTTGTACTGTAGATTATGAATAAAAAAAATCGATTCAGTAAAATACCTGGTACTTCGTCGCTCATGTACCTTTGTATGTGAATGCCATTTCCTCACGATGGTCACACCCGCCTTTTCGTTGAAGGTTTTCGATCACCACTATTGTAGCGGGTACCTACCACGGAAAACCATCGAGCTTTATATATAAAATAATCACAGTAGGTATCATCCGACATTTATCTGTGCCACGCCTCTTTCAGTGCAAAAAGCACGCTTCAACATAGGCGGGTGCCAGCGCGATACCAGGATAGTCCACTCTGCACATTCTATCCATTGAACTTCAATGGCATCTATATATAAAGTACATAGTGCATATATCAGACTATTAGAAATGCCGTAGTGGCACCCCTAGTGTGAAAAATAAAATGAAGTGGTCCATTAGACACACCCGTGACCCTCCTTGATCACGCTTCGCTAGCTAATTTGGCATATGCTTTTCATCTCAATTTACCTAGTAGACATGTCATATCCTTTGAATATTGGAAAATTGCAATTCCATCATGTTTTCAGGACTTACTGATACCTATAATAGACAAAATAATCAATGAAACTATGTGTTGGCATCGTACATATGTTGTCGACGGATTAGTAAGCATAGATGGCAATTTACAAAATGAGTCACCACATCCATGGGCATCTATGGACGGTGAAACGTGAAAGTTAAGATGATAATGTAATTTAACAGTCATTCTAAATATGGAATAAAGTGCTCATTGCGATTTCGGCAAGAGGGTGATGAAAGTCATGTGCTAAAGAAATTTACTAGACAAGTCATTCACATTCAGTCACATCAGCAAAAAGACCAAGTAATGGTGACAAAACAAGATTGCCATTATGCGAATTTAGAGAAGGGAGAAAAAGTCAAATAAAACGACTCTCTTGGTCGTTGTCTCAAAGCCAATCCGGCTCATAGTCCGATGTCAAAACCCAGAAACCCTTTCATCGGGTATGTGTGTGCGTGTGAAAATTACGGGTTAACCATCGGTATCGGTATCGCAGCAGTTTATCGACCATTATTTTGCTGGTTGTCGGTGATATTCGTGGGGAGGAATAGACTTAACCACAGCAGACTGTGGCTTCACCTGCAGCACTGGTCTGCTCCTGTCTGTTGTGGTTGTAGATTAGTATTATGGAATAGAAGAAAAAGGAAATGACATAGGGTCGGATGGTTGGAGAACTTACCCGCCAAGCTTCTCATACTGGAATATGTAAGCACCAATGAACGCACCAATGAAGATGCAGATGATGAAGTAACCATTGTAATACATGGCCAGCCTATGTGTAGTCATCATGTTAGTTCCCGTTTATTATATCGATAGAGGGGAGTACTTACAGCATGAGGAAGTAAGCCACCACGAATTGGGCTGTGTGGAGAAGGGCGCGAATGCCCTGCTCCCACACCTTGGGTCGGTAGCCGGCCACGGTCGCAGGAGCAACCGAGGTGGAGGCGCCCGAAGCGGCGGCATTGGCAGATTCGACCTTAGGCGACTCGGCCTGGGTCACGGCGACAGGGCCATGGGCATTCTTGCGGATAAGGAAACGGTCGTACTCCTTAACCGAACGGCGAAGACCCTCGAGGGTGATTGCAAGAAGGATGACGCCGATACAAGAACCGGCAAACATACCCTTAGACTTGATGTGCCAAGAGGTCGACAAGAAGCAGGCGTCGACAGTATTCCAGTTCCAGAGCATCTATTGGTGGATGTTAGCATTGCGCAAATATGGTTGCGACAATCCCTCATTATTGATGAAAATTAAGTTTTCACGGTTTACAGGTGATGGTTATAATGACATGAAGAACAAATAATACTTACAGAAATCTTGCAGTGACCGCCCATATCCATGCCTCCCATTCCGCCCATGGCCATCGAAGTACTGGCCGCGGCCGCAGTCGTAGTAGACGAGGCCATGTCCATGGTCATCGAAGACGATGCCATAGTCATGCCAGTCATGGTCATGCCGGGCATATCACTCATGCCGTCCATTGTGACGATGGAAACTTGTCGTGTTGGCTTAAGTGTTGCGTCGCGAAAGTGAGGTTTGATGTGATGGGAAATGTGGTTTGTGTTGTTGTAATTAGAAGAAAGGTTTACTTTTTGTGCACCGAGTGTGTGGATATAAAACAACACAGGACGTGGTTTAGTAGTCGGGATGGCGACGAGGCCAGAAAAAGATCACTGAGCTAAGTCCAAGCTCTCGTCACTGGGCAACCACAAAGCAGAAAAAAAATAAATCAGCGAATAAAATAAAATGGTTGATAGGTACAGCCGACAGTTGGATGGCACTTACCTGGAAGCGATCGTCCGTCAGGCTGGCAGGCACGTTGACGGTTGGATATGGCCTATGCATGTGTCAAATAATGCTACCGCACCTTCCCAGCCTACATCAATAGTTCTCGAGCCTGCCTACCGTCGAAGCAAACAGCTGTCCTCCAAGTGTATTTTAGATGTGTATCTCTTGTGTCACCTTGTTAGACGGGTTGTGGTACGATTCTGACTGTACCTACTAGGTAAGCAGTTCCAGGTCAGTGGTACCCTACCACGCTAGTTGTTTGCTAACGGTACTTCCCATAGATGTCGGAGCACATTTGAGCACGTTCTATATATCACTGTGTCCATCTGGAGGACCGTACGGTACTTCCCTATAAAATCGGTACAGCCGACAGTTATTCACGGGTGTCCTTGCCAACCTATGATCATTCCACGCGGTTCTTTCCTTCATATGAATACAGGCCTTGTCATTTTCTTGTACTTTGCCGTCACAATTCCACCTAATCCAACTCAAAATGCCCTGGGTACTTTGACCCAGGTAGTTACACACTCATCTGGGTATATGGTTAGTGAAGATGTGGCGGTTTATACTTCACCGCTCAGGGGTATACATCCCTAGTAGGTACCTATAACATCGATTATTATTCACCTGGTAGTAGACAGAAGCTTAGAAAAAGACAAATTGAGATCAATATTAAGTCCCTGGAGAAATACTCTGATAACGAGCATTCATAAGAACAATTACACCATTTTTTCCTACCTAGCAAATGAATCCTCCAATCCTTCCCCTATTTTGACGGATACATGTGTAACACCAACCCTTGACCCGTTTACACAAAAACGTAATCATTTTCGCATGTTAGAGGGTTTGAACTGGCCGCAAAGTATCGAGCGGGGCCGGTAGTCATTCTTAAGAATCGTATTAGCAGGTATTTAAGGGTCTAGACAAGAATTTGAATCGGTTACTAACGATGCTATGGTCTCCTTACTCGACGTGACGATAATTTGGGGCGTCGTCTTAGGTGGTTCCTTGTGCTCGTTTTGTTCACGTTTGCGCTCACTTTCACGTTCCTTTAACAGTTCCCGCTCTTTGAGAGTAGGACCTATGGTGTAGTAAGCCGCCGGGATGCAGTCGATCTGGTTTCCTTGTACAAGGCTACCAGTCATCCGGTCGCCTGCCATTGCGTCTCGCACTACCTTGGCCTTGGTAACGCAAAGGATATCGGTGCCAACGAGCTTGACTACGCAGTTATGCCATGGGGTAGGGATGTGTAGCAGGTCACGGGAGGTCATGGGTAGGCTGTCTGGTGAGAGCGTCTCAACGGCCCGAACGATCTTGGGATCGAAAAGCTGGATACCAAACTTGGGACCGGCATTGTTATGCCTAAATAGGTAAGTATTGTCAGTTCTGTTGGGCAGATGTTTGCACGAATATGTCTCGGGATGCTCTTGAGTAACTCACGCGTGGATCGATAACCGAATGTGGTTTGGGAAGAGTAGTTCCACAAGATTGGAATACGCCTGGTTCCTCTATGGCAACAGCAGTTTAGTCAGCGGACTTCGCCATTTTTACGACTCAGATGAAGATAATTGTGGTAAAAAAATATGGGCTCACCATTATCATCTCAAAAGCCACTTTAGCAGAAAGTTTCTTCTGCTTCGATCGGCTCATGACACGGATAAGCGGATGATAAAATAGATCTTCCAGCATGAACCGCGAAAACCCGCGATATAAAGCCAAAATAGCAGAATCTTGTGAATCGATCCGAGCTCGGAGCACTGAGCTTTGTGATTGACATCCAGCCATTAGGATACGTCGGCACAGCTCCGCTTCCGTAGTAACCTGTGTGAAGACATGATGGTCGATGGGAGGGATATCAAGCTGGGAGAGCTTTGCTTGTTTGTTCTTATATCTCTGGAACTCGAAGAGATCGACGAGAGACTTAAACCCTACCCGATCTGTCTTTCCTCTTCGAAGTCCAATGGCGCGGTTCATCTTGATCAGCTGCAGGCCATATGAATCTACAGTGGCATCGTCGACCCCAACTACTACTTGTTAGTGCCATTCGGAAAGCTGGGTCACGGAAAACTTACTGCAGTCGCTAAAGACATGTCCGTCGCTAATGATCCAGAGTTTTGCGCCTGCATCATATATCTTCTCAATAGCCTCAACGAAGCTATGTAAGCGCTCCAAGGCAAGCAGTTCGCCACGATCAGGATCCCTCCCCGTAACCTTGTCGAAATTAGACGACTTGCACGGGAAAGCAGGCAAGCAAAGCTCAATCCGTAGCCCCTGATAAGTGAAGTGACGAACGCGCTCCGTGAAATAAGCTCGCCCGGTTTCAGCCCACTTGTCGTTTTCACCCTGGTACCGAAGGAAGCTATCAAAAAGATCCACGATCTCCTCTGTAGCCTTGTCATATTGGCTCGAAAGTGTGGGGCTGAGTTTCACATCATGGGCGATGGCGAAGTTCGCCTCACGCATGAGTATATGGCAGAAGAACTGGTCAAAATCTCGCTTGGCATTGGGTTGGTCGGCAACACTGTTAATGATTATTCCGGTAAAGATCGTTTTCGAGGCTTGACGTAGCTCGTGTAGCTCTTGGCCCTGGAAGTCGCCATCCAACTTGAAGAGATAAAAGTAAGGATCGGTCGTAGGCGTAGGGTTGAGAGTATCCAGGGGAAGGCTGATCAAGTCCCAGTTCGCCTGGACTCGGCTTGCGTCAGGTCCCGTACAATACAGCAAGTCTCCCGACCAGTTACGGACATACGCGGCTTTATATCTATAGTAAATAGATTCGCCATCGTGGGGGAAGTCCATGGTGGGCGGATCGGGAGGGACTTGTCGATCCCGTGATACGTGAGACCCAAAAGATGGTGCTTTGCAGACGAAGATGTAGTGCTACCGTGGGGCCTCGGGGTACGTGCCCGTATATATTCTACATATGTGTGTATGTCCACTCAACATTCTACCTGACACTCTACTCAGCAGACCGAGAATCGATCAAGCCCCGACCTTGAAGGAACTCAAAGCTGAGTAAATGAAGGCCGCATTGGTATAGATCGAACGACGATCCCAGCTCAAGAAACGCCAAGAAACCATCAGGCTGGCAGAGATTTAATCTGCTGCAGGCGAGTTAAAGCGTGATGCTAGAAGGATCGTGGCGGGCCGGGCGGTAAGCTGAGCGGGAGTGGTGTGCTATATAGGAAGGCTGCAGAACATTCAGCTATGACCCCCGTCAAGAACAACGGCGTCGATAGTTACCCTAGTCATGCCATTCCAGTTGCTTTTTCTGGTAGCACGATTTCAACCGGCGTCTGGTTGGGTGGGTGCTTATAACTTATCTGGTATAGGATAGACTTTCAGACCACCCTCTTCGTATTGGAAAAGGGGTCTATGCAAACTTTAGAGGGAAATAGAGATGATATGAGATAGTATGAGGGAGATTTCACGTTAAAAACCTTCCGGTAAAAGTGACCGGACGAGAGGGGGGTACATCGGTACCATCTCGTCGGGTCGCTGGATCGAGTGCAAGGCTCTAGAAAGGGACATCGAGGCTCCATTTTCGAAATTGCCAATCCGGTCAATCCTAAACACAATCTAGAGATCGACTATGCTTTTTTCTACATCTTTTCGAATTAATATGGCAATTCTGGTAAATTGCCAAAAAAGGAAAGCCGGTATATGGCAACCCAATTCCTCTATGGGTGGTGTTGAATGGTTGAATATCTCCATTAAGCAGGCAAATTACCACATGTTGCACATTTAAGCGCTAAAGAGCGCCCTATAAACAGCCTCGGTAGGCGCTATAAACTGTCAGCCACGCCGCACGGGAACCCTTGGCGGGATCTTCCCTAGCCTATGGGGGGTCGTATTTTAGCGGCCGTTTCAGCGTCATAATGGCGCAAAACGCTGTACGTCAGCCGTCTGTTCGCCTAAATTTCCTTAACTCAACCAGATGGCTGACGTATGATCTATCATAGCGAAATTAAAGTTAGCTCTGTTTCAACTACACATGAACAAGAAGAGAATAAGAAATCTTGAGAAGTCTGATCTACACATATTCTTCCGTATTCATACCATGCAAGGTTTCTTTAAGGCGTCGTGATGGCGCGGGGCTTTCTGAACACAGGATTTAAGGCTTGAATGTCTACAATACGAGGAGTACGAACTTCAGCGACAGTCTGAAATAGTAAACTGTAACGTTAACCTGCATGTGACTTTGCTGGAGAGTGATGCTTTTCCTGGAGGGAATTTACCCCTGATTCAGATTCACCTTGTACCGGTATTAACCCTCATCTCTCTCAATGAAGCCAGTGAAGGACATATCATTAGCGCGGACATAGTCACTAGAAGAAAAAAAAGAAAAAGGAAATACTCATAGGCTTCCAGTCACGGCAAAGCAAGATAACAACAAAGCAGGTTCAAAATGTGATTATTCTATGCATTATCTATCGTACAACTTGTTAACACGCCAACAAAGGAGTTTCTTTACTCAGACGGGTACGTATCAAACTTACCCATCTTCAAGACAACGCCTCAATTCCACTCACTCTGCGATGGCTTCGGGAGCGGGGCTGTCGCGGGATCCGCCTGACCAGCACCCGTTTCCAGCGTCAAGCTCTGTCCGCCGTGAGTCGTGGCAGTAGGGTTGGTCGGGTTACCAATCAACGGTCTTCCCTTGTCGGCCTCCTTTCCCTTACCCTTGCCCTTGTTCTTACCTTTGGCCTTGTTCTTACTTTTTCCCTTTCCACTGCTTACACTACTTACCCTGCGTAGCCCGGCGAGCAAGCGTTCCCTATTCCCTGAACTGGTCGGCACGAAAGGCGCAGCCTTGGGCGACAGCCTCTTAGAAGGAAGCGGGGGCACGGGCTCAGTGGGAATAGCAGGTTCAGACTCACCGCTGTTAGCGATCGAGTACATGCTCCTGTTAGCCCCGAAAGTCTGCATGCCCTCGAAGGGGCCCGGCTGCTGAGTCACAACAACGCCCTTATCGCCGAACTGGCGCAACATAGCATCGTGTTCCTTCAGCTCCTTCTGGTCCCTATGCATTTTCAGGACACCAGCGACATCAATGCCAGCCCTTGCCATCTCCGTTCTCGCACGGTCGTACATCGTCGTGAACGGGACCCAGAACCTCTCACTAGTGAGCACGGTAAGCGCTCTCATATCGAGCTTCTGATGCGTCTTCGCCGCCTTATCCAGACACCAAAACGCGTCCTGCGCCGCCATCCTCAATCTAGCCTGGCTCCGCGCCAACTCCTGCGTCTTCTCGCCCTCGCCCAAGCTCTTCTGCAGGTCCTCGCACAAGCGTAGCTGGAACAGGAAGCTCATCGCGCAGTAATCGAGCTGGTCAGCCAAGCCGAGGACCAGCGCGTTGCTTAATTTCGACTTGTTGCGCTCGAGCCGAGCGAAGTTTTCGTCTTCGAGCCACTTCACGCGCACGCGGTATATGATGGCGCCGTCGTTGGCGTAGCCGCGCTCGCCGATTGGGATCCCGAAGAAGTCGCCGTATGTCTCGTAGCCCCGTGTGCGCAGCCAGCCGCGGATGTTGTCCTTGGAGTGCTCGGGGCACAGGATGCTGACGGCGTTGAGGCGGCGCGTCGAGTACCCGTGGTCGTAGAGCGCGGCGAGGCCGCAGACGGCGTAGGGGACGTGCGCGAGCGTCTCGTGGATGCTGTCGAGCAGCTCTGTGAACTGTGTGGCATTGAGGTCGGCCTTGGCCCAGCGGGAACGGGGGTCGGAGGTGCTGTGGCCGTAGACATTACCACTGTTAGCGGGGAAGGGCGTGCGGACTGTGGACATAGACGAAGCTGTTCCAGGCCTGGCTAGAGTGCTTTGGCTATGGACTGATCGGAGGTAAGGGGTGGGCTCGGGCCTGGCTATGTTGGGAAGATTATAAGGTGCATCTCCAATTTCAGCATTGGCATATGGAATGGCATGGAAGCCAGGAGCCAGCCTTTTTTCGCGCTTCATTGGAACGCAGCCGCAGCAACGAAGGCAGGCCTTGAACCAGCCCGGCATTTCGTTTGAGTTATTAGAAGTAGAAGGCGCCATGACGAAAGGATTCAATATCAAAGGACTCACTATCAAAGTAATGCCCTCGACTCGGGTATCCAGTGTTTTTCTCGAATGCTTCGAGTCTGACGAACAGGAAGTAACGAAAAGGGTGGTGGCTCAGTGACATATATAGGTGATCATAAACAATCATTGTTCAACATCAGAATATGGCTTTGTCAACGATGATTCAATGGAATTGTAATGCGATTGTTCTATAGAATAATCAGTATGTTTAGAGTCAACACATTGTCATTGTTAATATCAATGTCCTTTGTGAGATGAAGCATCAATGTTAAGCTATCATAGGCCTATGTTACTATGTTAGCGAGGAGACAAAACACGAGTTGAAAGACCATGCCATGCAGGAAGTGCAAAGAGGATAGATATTGATATGAATTAGTGATGGTATTGGTGCACAGATCTTCACTGCAAGATGTACCTCACAAGCATCCATTATCTGCGGGGATTAAGCCGTAAAGCAATCCTTTCATTGCCGGAGCTTTCTAAACCGGGTCCGCTAACCCTTCCAACGCCTATGATACATTGCTGATAATCGAACCCACGGAATCAGTTAAATCGACCTCGGATATGCGGACCTACAGCTCCTCATCCTCAACGTCCATACGATCGCCGTTCGCCTGGCCGTTAGCCGCTGCTTCCTTTTTAGGCATCGTTGCTTCTTTGTCGATCATCTGCCTCGAGACGGATACGATGTTGTCCTCGATTAGCTGTTGTCCCACATCCTCCAGATGCTTCTTGGGGTCGAGCTTTCCAACGTATCGTGTCTTGAGTTGTTCCTTGGTCAACTCCGTCTCCTCCTTCACTCGCTTCTCATAGCCATCAGCCAATGTCACCAATCTCTGGAAACGTTCTTTATTGTGATCGCCCTCATGTCTGAAGTCCTCCATCTGCAGAGCCTCAGTCCAGACATGCTTGTGTAGGTTCATGAGCATGTTCTCCTCTAGGGCAGTCTTTCGGTAGTTGATTCCGATAGAGTAGTAGTGTCGGTTGAGGCCGTGGATAAGAGCTTGGATAGAAGGTTTGTTGAGGTGACCCAAGTTGGAAGTGCTCTGTCTTGGTTCTTGGCCCAGCATCAAGGACTGGGGGTTGATAAGTCGGAATGCGTCAATGACAACCTTGCCCTTGACGGACTGTATGGGGTCAACAACGACGGCGACGGCTCTCGGCGTAAGTTGTTCGAAGCTCTGTTGGGTGTTGATATCGACCGACGACAGCCAGCATCCGAATCCAGGGTGAGAGTGGTACCATCCGACGACCGATTCAGGTCTACAAAGCAATTAGTAAAGGACAGGATCATGAAGCATGGTGGTTGGCTTACCGCCCCGTTTGCGTCAACATGTCCATCATCTTCTGCTGAAACACCGGGTCGACAGCTTCGACACTGACACCGGTACCGCTCTGAGGCATAGCGAAGACATCCACCACTCGTACCGTGAAGTCATCGACGAACTCTCCCAGCATAAGACCCATGACTTCCATAGGAACACCTGCTCGACCGTGTCGTAGCATCTTCAATAGCGCAAGAGAGGAAATGTAAACGGTCTCGGAGTTATCGATTAGATTTTGGTTATCCTATTCCAGCTCCATTAGCTTGTGTCGTCATTACGATATCGTATTCAAGATCATCGTAGAATGTCAAAAGGAAGCCCAGGGAATGCAAATAAGCTTACCGTTCCCGGAGCGGCGCCCAGTCCCATGCCGCTGGCACCGGCAAGCATTCTGTTTAACCGGTCCATCTTGATATGTTGCGCTACTGCGTAGACGATAAAGGTAGGTTAATGAAACTGCGCAGAATCGCACAGTCTAGTTAGATAAATGGCGTAAGTGGGATAAGTAGAAGAGAGGGTAAAAACGTAGTTGCGCGCAGTCGTGTCGATGTTGAGTGATGTGAGGATTGTAAAGGCGATGTGTGGGTTGAAGCTTGTAAATAGTAGGTGCAAGCAGCTGCTAGTTGCTAAGTGCTGAATGTTGACGAGGCCTGGATCTGCCTGCAGTAAGGCAATTACCTAATCACCGCAGCAGCTTCCAAATTCTTAATCGATAACGAAGCTTTGTGATTTGACACGTGACTAGAGTATTTTGGTGGATTCAGTGGGGCAGAATTTCAGCCTCGAGTCCCCTGTCCCGCCGCCGGCTATGTGGGGTTCCGTACCAGCCACAAACCCCACGCCCCGAGGTCCGGGTACTTGCGATGGTACCTTATAACTACTTGCCGAAAAAGGAAATTATATTTCAAGATCATGATTTTCAATCTATGGCAGTGTCGTAGTCTAGGAGATGTGGAATGGATTGTTGCTATGTTCTTATAAGACATTAAAGTAGAAGATTGGACATAGAAAGAATAGCCATACTATATTAGGTTTTGACGTCACAAGTGTCGTTGAGAATTATACCAAAGAATTTCACGAATCATTTATCGCGATAATATTCCAAAAGGATATATATCTATTAAAGCTGGGAAATCCGTAGATGCCTGGATCTTAGAATCCGTGAAGGCATAGAGCAGCTCAGAGCCTCACTTTATATTCTACGAGGTATTGTCGTAAGTGTAATATAACTCGCAACTACTGATTAGAATAGTATTTGTGTGTGAGTGCTATTTTCGTTCCCAAGAAGTATGAGGAGGTAGCACTTCATTAGTGATTAGGTAGGTAGATTCATTATACGCGGTCGGAGAAGTCTTTAATAGAAGACCAGGTAGATGAATCTCCAGGATAGCAACTTTCGAGAACGTGATATTGATCCCTTTCTATTTAGTCGCCATACCTTTTCAATATACATTCCTAGTGGACTTAACCTATTCAAAGACTCGAGGGTCATTAAAGGACGAATAAGTGTGCCTATGGAATGAGGATGTCTACTCGCCATCAGCATACGTACTACTACAGAAGCACACATCACAAAAACCTCGAGAAGTTATAAATTAACATTTATTCGCGTAAAAAACAAAAACATCTGAGCACCGTAATCCCCCAGATGCCAAGCATATGCGGTCGACCGACGATGCTGACTAGCCCGGAACGCCATTGCTTGGCTATGGTACACCTGTAAAAAAAAAGGGAAAGATATCGCAAATTCTGTCTGCACACAGGACCACGCTTAGCCATGATGTTGTGTCCTTTTCCTGGCAAATGTAAAAACAAAAACAAAACGATTAATCGACGTAATGGTTGAAGAAAGCTGGGTATCATGAGGTTGTCACCAAGTTAAGGGGATGCGGCATCCTTTGGAGCTGATTCTGCCGGCTTGGGAGACTTAGGAGCCTCTCCGGAATGCTCGCTCTTGACTTCGGCGGCGTCGTCTTTTGGTGCCTCTGACGTGGCGGTAGGTCCGTCCATGTCAACATCGCCGTCTTTGTCTACCTTCTCTGGTGAGGGTTGCTTGGAATCCGGTGTCGTCGAGGACGATTTTTCTTCCTCCGCAGCCGGCGACTTCTTATTCTCGGCGGCATCCTGCATAACCTCATCGGCTTCCTCGGTTGGTTCAGCCTTGTCCCCCGAGCTTGTATCTTCGGCAGCAGTCGTCTTCTCGCTCTCGCTACCATCCTTGTCCGATTTCGTAGACTCTTGCGCCTCCTTAGAAGTTTCTTCTTGCTCAGATGTGCTCGTAGCTCGAGCTTCTTCCTTAGAATCCTTCTCGTCCGTCTTCTGGGCTTCCGCGGTGTCGGCTTCAGGCTCTGGGGCCTTGTCCGCATCCTCCATCACCACGTCATCAGTCTCTTTGGACTTCATGACGCTTTCGGTGGTACCGTTGGCAGGGGTTGCGACACCACTGTCAACTTCGACATCCGAGTTTCGATAATCGGCGAATGTACGGCGGGTGCTCCCGTTACGGTGAACACCGTTAGCTCTGTCGAGATCCTCGTTATCGGATTCTTCATATTCGTTGTCCCGTTCAATACGCTGTTCCCATTGACGCTGGGTCATGCGAACATCCTTGTTCTCGTCCTCATCAAGGTCATCTAGTTCGGCCTCTTCTTCGTCTGACATTGCGCCCATCGAGTGGCGCGGGACATCTTGCATCTGTACAGATGGGGCGTGTGCAGTGCGTCTAAGGTTCTCGATCAATTGATTCTTGATCTTCTCTAAATATTCGGGACTGTTGGCATTTTCCATGTTAGACGATCGGACATCGAGGGTGTAGTCGGGACCGTAGTACTAAGTCTAGCGTTAGCGTAAGAACCGGTATGGAGATTTAGGTATAACCCTACATCGTAGTATTCATTAAAAGGTAGTGTTCGGTCCATGTGAGCATCGACCAGTAAGCCGGTTTCGAATGCCCAGGTGCGGGCTACGTTGCGCATGGTATAGCCGCCACCTCCGAGGACTAGAGTAGGGCGGTTGAAGCTCTTGACGAACTTCACACAGTTGGAGTGACCGTCCATACTCAGGTTGAAACAACCGAGACGGTCACCAGAAAGACTGTCACCACCGCACTGAAGCACAACGGCTTCCGGGTTGTAATATTCCATGACGCTAGAGATGACGGGTTCGAAGATAGACTTGTACGAAGCATCGTCAATACCATCTCGAAGAGGGAAGTTTGTGGCGTAGTATCGTCCCTGGCCAATGCCAATGTCCCTTAGTTCGCCTGTGCCAGGGAAATATTCGCCGTATTTGTGGAAGGAAACGGTCATGACTCGGTCCGTGGTGTAGAAAGCTTCCTCGACGCCATCGCCGTGGTGGACATCGATGTCGATATAAAGTACGCGCTTATTAAATCTGAGAAGTTCGAGGATGCCGAGAACAATGTCTGTGAAGCAGATGCGATGTTAGGATTATTACATGAGCGAGGAATGATATCTAGTAGAAAACGTACCGTTTACATAACAGAAACCGCTGGCTTCCGACTTCTTTGCGTGATGGAGTCCGCCAGCCCAATTGACGGCGATGTCGCATTTTTGGCGATTGAGGCGCGCAGCGCCCTCCATACTACCACCGGCACTGATTCCGCAAAACTCGAATAGGCCATCGAATACGGGACAGTCATCTCCGACGTTGTACTTACCCTGTTCGCGCACGAAGTTGTCCATATTCTCTGGCGTGACGCGTTGCAGGAAGTCGATATACTCATCGGTATGGAATTGGGTCATTTCTAGTCGGGTGGCGGGTTTTGCGCGCTGCAGATCATCAGTTTGATAGGTTCGCGATATTTTCAGAGTTAGCTGATTTCAGAGACACTTACATAGATTTCCATCTTCTTGTAGACGCCATAATTCATAATCAATGAATGCGCCAACCGAATGCGATGAGGCTTCATGGGATGGCCCGAAACATACGCGAAGTTTCCAATGTCAGAATCGTAAAAATAGGCTACCTTTTTAGGAGACGAAGCTCCCAAGGCAATGCCGTTGCCATTCCAAATGTCAACCGGTGCGTGCGTCATTGTTGTTAACAAACCGACCTTGGTGTGTGGATGTTGAAGGTGGAAGGTTGAATGTGAACAAGGTACGAAGAAATCGGGGATCTACCAGAATTCTAAGCTCAAGGGATTTGGGTCTGATCTGCAACCCACTCTTATCGATAGTGTGGTGCATGCGCTAGTATGTTTTAGTATTAGTGCATGTTATGGACCAATCCGTGCACCCGGACAGCCGGACCTGGATTGAGCTTCGACTTGAGAGTTAATGATTCAAAAAGAACTGAATACCAGCTTCAACTGCAGTATTTCTTTTCTATTGGTTTATATAGTATTTTCCTGAAAATTTCTACGTGGTGTCTAAATTATAATGGAAGCGTGAGTGACTGAATTAGAGCTAAGATATTATTTTAAGTTTGCTATTCTTATGGCAAGCTGAAACTATCAGTATCTTGTAGCTATGAATTCTATAGATTGTGCTGTCAGAACTACTATTAACCTGAAAGCTAGATCAAATTGTGTTAGCACGCAACAATTGCAGGCAATGGAAGACTAGGCCATTTTGACCAAAAGAAAAAAAAAAAGAATTGTTTTTATTACTGTGGCAATCAGACGCAGAAATGACAAAAAGAAACAGCCGACACCTGTGTGATTCGAACACACGCCCCCGAAGGGAATGCCTACACTATTTTCAAGTATTCTTGAATTATAGCAGGGCATCGCGTTAACCACTCCGCCAAAGTGCCTATGCGCCCCATCCTAGCTAGCTGCTAGGTGGTTGGACATTTAGTGGCAAATGATGGTATATGTATGTGTCACCTAAGCGTCGGTGAGGGGTGGGGTCAAATCAAAGGGAGCTTCTAAATCTAGAAGCTTTTGGTGCTTTAGGTGGAGGCTCAATGGTAAACTATTCCACAAACATGCAAGCCTTTTCTTTTTAATGAGATAGTGTACATTAGGTAATTATGCCTCATCTCATTGGACGTATAATATTTGACCCGAAGCCATTTTGAATTAATAATCCAGCTAGATCTGCCAATTAAGTGCATCTCTGATGCATGATAATGGTTATTGTGGTTAAGTTGCGACGTCGAAACTCATTGGCTCCTAAGTCCGGCGTGGCGGGGTGAGCCAACGGTGATGGAATCCTCTTTTCCTAACTTGTAGGTGAAAGGGCGCATATTACGCTGTAAACCAACAATTCCCGTAACTTTATGCTGTCACTGTAACTGGGATCACGTTAATCGCGCGGTCCACCAAGTCCGAGATGCATAGAAGCTTCCTTGTACCTACGCTGGTAGCTTGATATGGAGCTTATGCTATTCTTTTGTTTAGTCATGTAGTCTCTAGATAGATAAATGTCGATGTAATTACCCCACCTGTCAGGAGATTCCTCAACAACCTGCCTACCTACCTACCTGTAGTCCTAGATATTTGCTGCTCTCGAAGTTTCTCTCTTCCGAAGCTCTGAATTAACTCGTCTACAATGTCCGGCCAAGAAATTGTTCTCTTTGACTTGCCGTCTAAGCCACCTAATAAGACATGGTCGCCGAATCCATGGAAGAGTACGTCTATTGCTCTACTATCTGAAGAAAGGAGATATGATGTCTGACTAAGAAGTACAGCTCGACTTGCCTTGAATTATAAGGGTCTACCTTATAAGACAGAATGGGTGAGCCTCGTTGAAGCTACTATTATACCAAATCGAGCATCGCTAACTTGCAATGTCAGGTTGAATATCCGGATATCAAGCCCAAGTTTCAAGACCAGTAAGTCAACTCATAATGAGCATCCATGGGTATCAGCATCCCCTGACAGCAACCAAAGTCTCCCGAAGGTAGACGTCTACACAATCCCAACTGTCATTATGCCAGATGGTAAATGGATAATGGACTCTCTTGAGATTGCCAAAGCGCTTGAGGAGAAATACCCTGAGCCGAGTCTGCATCTAGACTCTCCCTACCTAGCCAAGGTCTTTGAGCAGCTTGGCAACCTGAGGGACCCCACCATGCCTGTCTTTATCCCAGGAGTTCTCTTCAACGTGTTGAACGAAGCTAGCCAGGAATACTTCCGCACGACTCGTGAGAAGGCAGTCGGGAAGACGATGGAGGAATTCGCCAAAGAAGGCGGACCAGCGGCGTGGGAAGCTGCCGCGCCGTTCGTGCAAAAGGTCACCGCATTATTGAAGGAGAATCCCGAGGGTCCCTTCTTCGAGGGGAAGACTGTAGGTTTCGCTGACTTCGTATGGGGTGGATGGCTTCTCTTCATGAAGGCAATTAGCGAGGATGCTATTGCGGGGGCGCTGAAAGCTTCTGGCGAACCCGAGGTCCACTTGAAGCTTCTCGACGGCTTGAAGCCTTGGACTGAGAGGGATGACCACTAGTCTTATCAGAATTTCTTGAATCAATGGATGGAGATTATCTAGCTGGCGGTCATTGTAACTTATAGTTACTGTTGTTAGCACGAGGAATACTAAATTCGAATAAATTTCCAAAGCAGAAGAAGTTGGTGATATCAGTCGGGCATCCGATCCTGGAGCTTGGCGACGTGAGCAAGAAATAACGAAGCTGAACTATCAATGTTTTTGTCCATCTTTATCAATCGATTGTAGTTAAATGTTACCTGCGTATATATCGCATAACTTTTTAATTAGAATCACTGCTTTCTGCAAAGGACACAAGGTTGATGTTCAATGATTATTGCTGTACCTAGAAATAATAATATCATGATGGAATTATCTTCATTGAATTCAATATTCAATTGCTTGGTGGTGAAAGTGGATCTAATGCAAGAACGCACAGGCCATATACAAGGTACAAGGGTACATACGCACGTAGTGATTTCCACCGCCAGGTGGTACAATTCCCCTCTATGGAAATCGCTTCTCAGACTTGTGGGGCCTAGGGTTTTTTTTCGTGGGCAGTCGCACATTTCGCGGGTTTGCGGTACCTCCACCACCACCACTAAGAAATTTGGAGCCATCTTAACTCTCAACTCTAGAACTTTTTTTCTGCTTTTCCGTGACAACGACAACAACCTTCGCAACGCTTACTGCAAAAAACACCACACCCGATCTAACACCAACGCGAATCAATCAGTCGTCACAATGGCAAAGATCTCGTAAGTAGTTTATCTCCCATCTAATTTCTAATCATGCGATTTTCCGCGGAAAGCCTGGAGGGGTATGGATAAGCTATGGGAGTTGAATTTTGGCGGGGGAATTGATGAAGGCGATGATGAACTCGATGATCGCAACAATTTTTGAATCAAGAAGAGATGCTTCACAAAACTCTACTGGCAAGATTCTCAGCTCAAAATGGCTCCAACATTGGATTTCACTCCTAAAGCTGGCGAGAAGCTCCCGGTGTACAAGAAGAGCAAAATTAGGTGGATAATAAACCATCGCCGGGAATGATGAATGATTGAACCAGCTTCGCTAACGGTTTTTCTTCACAGACGCGGTGCCCCCGGTGGCAAGCTCAAGATGACCCTCGGTCTGCCCGTGTAAGTGCAGATATTCCTCCTCGAACCGATGATTTCCGACGACGCTAATAAATTACACAGCGGTGCCATCATGAACTGCGCTGACAACTCCGGTGCTCGCAACCTCTACATCATCTCCGTCAAGGGTATCGGTGCCCGTCTCAACCGCCTGCCCGCCGGCGGTGTCGGAGACATGGTGATGGCTACCGTCAAGAAGGGAAAGCCCGAGCTTCGCAAGAAGGTCCACCCCGCTGTCATCGTCCGACAGTCCAAGCCCTGGAAGCGAACCGACGGTGTGTTCTTGTACTTCGAGGACAACGCTGGTGTTGTGAGTACCCTCTCTACAGATATATCTACACACAGCCTTGAGAACAGCTTGCTAATATATCACACTCTAGATCGTCAACCCCAAGGGTGAGATGAAGGGCTCCGCCATCACTGGACCCGTCGGCAAGGAGGCTGCTGAGCTGTGGCCCGTAAGTCTTCCTACTATTATACCATTCATCTACATATTCTAACTTCTATCTACAGCGTATTGCCAGCAACTCCGGCGTTGTGATGTAAATTGAGAGCACTTTGAGAGCATCGGTGAGAGGCGGATTGACATGACCTACCTCATTGAGGAGTCAAGATGATTTTGAGACATCGACATGACCAACCAGTGTTTACATCCGTTGAGGAATGACGCGGATATCCATCGCAGATATGGTTGGCGGATTGGTCACTTTGCATTTCGGCTATGGGGCGTAAAGGTGACATACCAAAAGGATAGCATCCTGGGCGAATGAAATGTTCAGTTCCTAAATTTCTTGCTATGATGACCGTGACTTGTCTATTTTTGATTTCATGACTACCTAGGTAATAAATATACCTTCCGGTAAACCCGTACGTGTCTACGATTTGTGACCTAGGATAGCATCTCCCACGCTTTCAACACGATGGAACAGCAACAGCGTACTCGTTATCGAACGCCATCCATTTACAACACGGCCATCAGCCTATTCACAGAACGTGCCTCCATGAGGCCAATGCCAAGAACAAACTGTCCCGAAAGTCCGATTCCTCCGACGTCACTCAATTACCTAATCCCCGGTGCTCGACTTGTCGACCTAGCCATCATGGACAATAGAAATCATCGCCTAGGGAATTCGCATGGAATCAAGTTTGGCATTTCCGTGAATCTATCGAATCCTGTTATAGATGCATTTGTATGGTTGATGGAATGCCTATCTTCGACGCAGCGTCTAGTAGGTAGTACAGTAGGATTGGACGTGTGTTTGCCTCGACTACCTGGAAAGACATCCTTTAGACTATTGCTTCCTACAAGTATCGCGAGAATCAATAGACGTCACATCTACTAATAGATCTAACAAAAGCACTTTTATTCCTCTCCTCCTAGGTGTAGTAGGCTACCAGTCCGATATCACGTCCACGAGGTCATGATAATAACTTCAAACCTCACTACACAGGAATTTCATTGCATATCACGATTGTGTAGACGTATTCATGTGCAGAAGGGTTAATATTATACCCTATCGAACCTCTATACCTCTCATCCGTTAAACTCCAAACCAATGCAATTATGCTCAAAAGCTAATGCCCGCCGTATGATTTTGGTGATAGTGCAAGGCACCCATCTACCGATGCAAAATGATAACGATCGGGAACGCCATGCTATTCTTTTCCCAGACTCCGATGCTTAAATCACAGATGCCAACTTTTTGGTATGCGCAAATGTACAATGCTGCCTCCCCTGTATATGTCTCATGCTTGAGGTTCAGTAGAATCCTTTTCCACATCCTATTCCCCGCCAATTACCCATCCATCCCTCATTAATTAGTGGTCTTTATCAAAGACGAAATAATATCGTCCCATGGCCTCTTGAATTTGACCTGTTGTCATTATACCGCTTACTGTTCGGCAATAGAAACGTCATCGTCGTCATCGATATCCTCCTCGGATGTCGGTCGATGGGTGGATACGGGTGTAGGAGCCTGATCGGGGCCAGCGTAGTTCGTCGCTTCAGACGGCTTTCCGCTCTGCTTCTTAGCCGCGAGGGTCGCGCGACGTTTGATCACGGCCCCTCCCATTGACCCGGATGCCCATCGAGCTGTCAATAATTTCTAGTTAGTTATCTTATGACTTGCTACATGACAACATTAAGTGACACGGGTGGGAATGTAGGTTTTTATGTAAATATATACGCTATCTGGGTCTCATACCTTTCATCGAAGCTGACATCTTTTCTGACTTCGTCATCGTACTGTAGTCCTTCGGGGGACCTGCCCCCCCGGACCCTGCGTCAGCAGCGTCGAACCCCGAGGTTCCGTTGCCAGCAACGGAACCACCGTCGTTAGTGTGGTCTTTGGTATGGCTGTTTACGTTAGCCGATGCCAAGTTTGTGGACGGGGGATTAACGAGCGGGGTTGACGAACGGTGTTGACGAGGGTCCGGTAGACCCAGGTGTCGAAGTAGGGATTGGTTGGGGGGCGGGCTTCGACTTAAAGATGATTCTTGTTGGTCTAGGTAGGGCGGGCGCCTCCGGCTCGAGGCGTTGTGGTGATGAGGTTTGCCGGGCAGGTGAGATTTCCTCTTTCTTCACCTGTGGCTTCTTTGTCGTCCGTCGAGCGCGTTTGCGCTTAGGCTCTTCGATGAAATCATCATCGGTGATATCGTTAGTGAACTTTCGCTGGCGTTTCTCGCGAAGTTGATAGTTGCTCGTCGATATCACCGTATCAGCAGTTGCGGTCGACGAGGCGGTTTGAGGACGAGGCTCTTCACCTGGAGCCGTGGAGGATGCGTTAGCCGAGACATTTGATGACTCGGAAGGAATATCGGACTTCTTCGTGGTCCTTCGGCGTGTAGGTTTTGGGGGAACCTGCGGCTGTATGCCATTGGTCGTATTGTCATCCTGTTCTGTAGATGAGGCGGCCAGCGCCGGAGGAGGGGGTAGGATGGGGGTAGGAGAAGATGCAGAAGCTGCTGGCGGGACTCTACGACGACGTTTGCGAGACGTTTGCTCTTCTACTGCATCTTCGCTTTCTCTCTCTCGCTTCGCTGCTACGTTATTCGAGGATTCGGGGTTCGACCCTGTATCGTGGTGTGAATTGGCGCCTGGCTGTCCTTGAGTCTTTAAAACTAACTTAGTGACTTTGCGTGGTGTTGACGACTTACGCGTCTCTGGGAGCGCTTGGGTTTGATCCGGCTCTGACTTGAGTTCCGGCCGCGACTGAAATAAGGGTGTATTTCCTAAAGTAGCTGCCGGAGTAGGTTCGGCTTCTGCTACAGGTTCCGGAACAGTATTTTTTCTAGGACGACCGCCTTTTCCCTTCTTCTTTGGGGGTTCCTTCTTGGAAAGTTCGGGTATAGGCGTGGGTATGTAATCTCGTGTAGAGACACTTGGGTCTTGGACCTCGGTATGTGTCTGAGATGAAGAAAAGGATGAGGATAAGGCCTGTGACTGGGGCTCAGATTGATATGGTTGAAATAATTGAGAGGGACCCTTAGCCTGTGACAGGGGCTGGGGCGGGTTGCGTTCGCCGTTCTCTGGCGCTATGTTATTACGTCGTCCTCGACGTTGACTAGGCACTGGGGTAGATCCCCTGCTAATAACTTCGTCCCCTGCAAATCTCTCTGGGGCTTTTCTAACTCGTTTGCCTTGTAAAACGACGGGTTCTTCTAGTTCTGCTGCCTTAGCAGTCTGTTTAGGGCGCTCTCTAAGTCGTCCCTGGCGGCCAGCGCCAGTTCGCTGAGCAATAGGATCCTGTAAACCGACTTTGGCCTCACGGGGGTCATACTCGAAGCCGTATGCGTCTGCCATGATCTTGTCTTGCTGGCGCTGATACTTCACTACGGAATCTGTATTATCTTGCGCTCTTTCTCCTTTGACGACGAAGTCCTTGGCGATCGTAATAGATGACGGATTCTTACTAGCCGCCATGTTTGAACGTCGCACGAAGCTTTCTTCCTCCCGTCTGTAACGAACTGCATTTTCGTAATCGTCTGTAATCTTTTTAAGTTCACGATACTCATTCTGCCATGCAACCAAGGCCTTGTTGGTGATTTCGAGCCGGCGGTAAAGCTCTGCCGGAGATAAGGATTCAATGTCCTCAAACAGGTCTGTGAACTCAGACGCTGATCGAGTCTGTTTGAATTTGTACTGTTTTTTCTCGGGCATCCGGACGGGAGTTATCTCTACTTCGCCAGATGGCGAGTTTGCTGCAGTATCGGCTGGGGTATCCTCCACGAGACGATCCACCTTATCATCAACAACTGCGTTTTCGCTACATTGGCCGTTGGCTACTGTTGTGCGGTCTGAGTCCACGTTGGCATCGGCCTCCACGTTGAGATCGACTTCGGCCTCAGGGTCAGCCTCGGGTTCTAGATCATCCTCAGGATAATAGACGTGGCCACTGATGTAAGGTGTGAGATGACTCAAAGAATCTAGACCATCCTGATCGTGACCAACGTCAAAGAGCTGCTGTGTAGTCGAAATCGCATCCTTTCTCATTTCTTCAGATAGGTTTGCCTTTGGTTCGCTCTCAACTAGGGATAGATGGTTGGAGGATAGAGGCAAGGGCTGAGAAAGAGACATATTGGAAGCTTGTAGAGGTTGCTGGGAATGTGAATGTTGAACACTAGTAGATCCCGATGAGGCTGATTCAGGAGCTGCTTTGATGTCGTTGTTTGAGGAGCTAGAACTGGTTCTTCGAATGAGCGATTCATCTGACTCCTCACTATGATGTCCGCCGACTTCGATAGTGTCTTGTACTTCGACGTCATCTTGGTGAGTAGGTGCGAAAGCCTGGGGCTCTATTGGTCCTTTGACTGTAGCACGCTTACGAGAGGATGTCGATTGAGGTTGTTCAGAAGCACGTCTTTTGAAGCGTGTATCTGAGCGAGACTCTGAATCGTCGTCTAGGTCGTTCTCGTTTAGAGCGAAGTCGGTACGACGACGCTTAAATGAGCGAGAAGTACCAGAAGTAGATTTAGAGCCGTTCTCAATGTCTAGCGGCTGCTCAAAGGTGTAATCCACACGGGGTCGCTTTCGTAGAGAGCGTCCTACAGGAGAAGATTTGGTCTCATCAACCTGCCGAGTGCGCATGCGCGTAGAGAGCGGCGCGGATGGACTCTGAGCTTCTGAAGTGAAGGATAAAGGAGCCAGCGGACCAGAGGTATCCGAGGCAGGAGGCAGCTCAGGTAGATCCTGTGCTGGGATTTGAGAAGGGGAGGATGGGGGAGGTGATATATTTGAGGTGTGACGCTTTCGGCCACGGCCTCGGTTACTAAGAGAATCCATGACAGGATCCGGATAAGAGGAGATAGTAAAGAAGGAGTTGGTAAGATGGCAGTGAGAGATGAAGATAGTGAAAATAAGAGTAGGTGAAGAAGTTTCCTGTCGGAGATTATGTAAGTGGGGAAGAACTCTTAAAGGTATGGAGATGAATGAGAATGGATATGGGTATGGGTATAATAGGTAAGGGTATGAATTTATGTTTGAGCGCGTAGTCGGAATTGACCTCGGCGCACCTCGTCAATGAAAACGGAGAGGTATCAGGAATTAGAAGATGGAAGTGATGATTGGTAGCGCGAATAATTGTTTTATTACAAGATGGTGAAATCTTTGGGTATATGTGTGGTAAACAAAGTGTGTAAGAGTAGAAAGTGATAAAATGTCGGAGGCAGCTTAGCTGTTGCGTGGGAAGGAAAATTAGTGACTGGAAGAAAAATAAAACATACCTGTTAATAGAGCTTCCACTAGTGGACGTTTTAAGTCTGGGAGAATCTTGTAATCGGTTCTTGAAAACGCGAGAGAAGTTTTTCTAGGCTGATGATTAGTTGATGTATGGGGATGATATTTTGGATTGTGTGTTATATGAAGTAGACGTGGTGAGAAAAAGGTTGATAAAAGGAGCTGCAGTGTGGTGGATGAAAAGGATGGATGATTTTTATGCGGTATTGTCGGGTGACAATAGACTGGGAATGTAGGAAATGCTTACCTGGTATCTAGCGCTTGACTGATTTTTGAAGATTGGTTGTTGAAAGAAAGAAGATTTCCAAATTCAAAAATTGGGCGAATATAAGTTTTGCGATTTCGACAAGAGCGATTCTGATCTTGTCGTCCCCGTCCCTTCTCTGCGAGGTCACTCAAAATACATAGGTACTCATAACAGCACTAATTTCTGGAGGTTCGGGGAGCATGAGCCACAGTTGAGATCCCTATTGGGACACTACTGGGATACCACCAGCCTCCACACCTATACTTTTTAGGAAAAGGTCTCTAGCCAATGGGATAACACCATCTGATCGATTTGCCCTTTTTAAACCCGTTTTCGATTTAGCTTATTATTGACTTCCTTGTATTTTTAGAATACTTGCTTGTACCTAGTAAGCCTGTATGTAAATACTTGGTACACTCGCCCACGTCTACCCTTGTACCAAGTATCGTGCCAAGTACACATGTACAGATGTAGATATTTTAATTGATTTTCCGGCAAGTCACCGAATCTATTGGCTCATCCCCTTCCTGTCACTAGCCGCAACGGGTCCCCGTTCAGTGACGACAGTTTTAGAAAGTGCAGCCCTGGAAGGTGTCTAAAGCTTTCGCTATCCCGATCCCGTGTTCGATCCATTTATGGATGTTTCTCTTCCCGAAATCACTTGATTATCACACTTTTTTACCTTTACCACTCACACAGGTTTTTTCATATATTGGCCTGTCTAGATACCCAACCACTTCTGATTTGCTTCCTATTCAGCTTCAAATAGTGTTGTCATTGCCAACTGGTTAGTTCAAATTACCCTCGTCTCTTATTAGCTGTCGAAATAGTGTTTGTTACATCTGCCGGTGAATATCCACAAACCCAGTTGCAGTCGAATCCGATCAAACTATTGGTTCCCCTCGGCTTTGCATACATACACATACACATACACACATGACGCCTAACCTTAGCTACATATTACAGGGGCACGACGAATCATATTCCATTAGTCTGCGTCTCGGTCTCCCTTACCATTGCAATAGCTCTCCATAGTATAACCTCTGAACACGAAATCATCCCCATCGAGTAATTCCCACTTCTGCTGTCTCCTAAAACGTAACCCCTCTCCGCTAAAGTCTTCGTCCACCACGATAATTATCCAAGATGGCGGCCAAACGATCCAAGGCTTCCAACGACGACTTCGACGAACTCTTCGAGGGTATCGGTGACGATAACAAAGGAAAGAAGACCAGTAGTAAATCTAAGCAAGCCGGCCCTAAACCTCGCCGAGGAGATAAGAAACTCGAGCAGGAACTCGCCGAACTTGAGAATGAACTCGGTGGCGAAGAGCCTGCTCGCCCTCATACCCCTCGTGTGAAAGAGACCGCCGCTTCTAAGGTAGCCAGTAAACGGAGCAGCACAGCAACCCCTCCTCCCGGTGCCCCTCGACATTCCGAAGACAAGCCAACCAACGTTGCACGAAAGTCCGTCGACAGCACCCGCTCTCTCCACGCAAGCTTTACCCCGAGTGCTACTAGTTCCGATCTCCAAGATGCCGAGAAGAAGGGTACCGTAGAGCAGACCGTCCCCACTGCTGCTGGAGGCGGCTGGTGGGGTGGAATATTTGCTACGGCCAGTGCCACAGCAAATGCTGCCATGAAACAGGCCGAGGCCGCGTACAAGGAGATCCAACAGAATGAGGAGGCCAAGAAATGGGCCGATCAAGTAAGAGGAAATGTTGGCGCTCTTAAAGATTTAGGTAGGTGTACTAAGCAGGAATCATTCCGTGTCAAATGGCACATATGCCCGAGATACTAGACGTATGAAGTCTCCCATACTAATGTCGTGAATCACAGGCGACGGCATCCGCCACCGTGCCCTCCCAACCTTCGCCAACATCCTCCACACTCTCGCCCCGCCCATCTCCTCTCACGAGCGTCTCCTAATCCACATCACCCACGACATCGTCGGATACCCGTCCCTCGACCCGCTCATCTACGGCGTCTTCAGCCGCGTAATGTCGCAAGTCGAAGGCGGGGACCTCCTCGTTATCCAGCGTGGCCACGAGAATACTGCTCGCCGCTCATCCGACGCTGCCTTCTATAAGGGTGCCTCCAGCTCTGCCGGCTGGCGCGACGGCCCCTGGTGGCGACAGGTAGATTACCCGCGCGATCTAGGCGCCGTTAAGGGTCTAGCCGAAGGCACGAAGCTATGTCGTGTCAGCGCCGAGAGCTACGCACACGACTACTTCGCGGCAAGCGGCGGCGTAACCGAGGCCCAGAGGCGTGCGCTCGAGCCCGTCTCCGACGAGAACCCCGTTCGCACAAGCGATATCTTCCTCGCGGTCCAACCCATCGCACTCGATGCCGACCCCGCCCTCTTCGCCGGCAGCAGCGCAGCCGAGAGCGAGGCTAGCGCCGTCGCAGACGAAACCGCTACGGACTCGCTTGTCGCTTTCGCGATATATGTCCTAGACCCAATCCACGATATCGTGTATAGCACCGTCAGCCAGCACATCCCGGCTAAGTGGATCCGCTGGTTAGATGCGCCTACCCCCCTCACGCCCAACAGCGGCGATGACGAAGAGCGGGATCCTGAGCTCGAGGTGCCGGACGAGATTAGGGAAATTGTGGACGGAGGGGGCGTTGATCCCCGCGAGTGGGTCGCCGAGTGGGTTGAGGAGACGCTGAGCTTGAGTATCGGAGTCGTGGCCCAGAGGTACGTGGCTAGGCGGATGGGCGTGGGCGAGGGCGGACTCGGGAAGGGAAAGCAGAAGGTTGAGGCGCTACTACAGGAAGGCGGTGGAGAGGCAGCAAGGGCAGGATTGATTTAAAGGATGTGGTGGAACGAAGCGAGAAGCGATGAAATATGAGAAGTAACAAACGGTGAGGAACTTCTTCTCCAGCTCTGTGTATGGGTTTTCCATCTTGCGAGTCATTGATGCTTGAAATGAGGACGGAGTCAACGGGGATAATGTTGTAGTTATAACCCAGGCCAGGTTTTCATATTCATATTGTTTGAGATGGTTTATCTATCTTGGTACTTGTGGTACAATATGAAGGAAGGGGGATGATTAGGTACTGGTACTGATTAATGATGATCGAATCGGATTTACCTATTATGTAGGTTGCTATGGAACATGTGGCTAAGGAGGATGAGGTAGTGAAGAAATACATTTTCGTCGTCTCTTAGCTCTCATGGAGCAAACAAGCAAGAAAACAAATTGATGAGAGAAACAAGTGGGATTTGCCTAAAGGGTCATTGGTCAAGGTTGATATTCATCTAACAATGCATACATAGGGTACCTAGTGAGTCTATGTCCCTATCCAAGACTGGACTGTCGATGCATCGGCCTCTATCCTGTAGGTTTAGGACCTGTTCCTCCTGACCGATACTCATCCTACCTATACCAAGGTAAAGCCAATTCTAAGGGTACCTAGGAAACAAACCCAAAAGGCACATCACATCAAGATACAGCAAGAGCACTACTTCTTACTCGCATCCCGATTCTCGTCTCCCTTACCTCCATCCTCATTCCCCTCAAGCTCCAAACTCCCGACAACCTTCAACTCGGCCTTGGCAGCCCTGCTCGCGCCCTCCGGCTCAACCCTCTTCAGCGGGCGGTACACCGGATCCCACATCTGCTCCCTAATCCACTTATCCAGCCCCTCCTCGCCCTCCACCGTCCGCGGAATCCCCTCCTCCGTCGCCACCCCCTCTTCCACCGCCGCCAGTATAACCTCTCGAGCAACCCTCACGCTAACCTCCCGCACGTCCTCGACTCCCGGGAGTAAAGGCGCCGTATCGTCGGTTAGAGCGGGGGATAGGGCCGCGACGCCGCGCACAGCAGCAACGAGCATCTTGTCGGTCACGCGGGAGGCGCGGGAGAGCACGGCGCCGAGGCCGATGCCGGGAAACACGACGGAGTTATTGCATTCCGCCACCTCAATTTCCACCTCCTTACCCCCCGGCCCCCAGGGCCCGGCCACGGGGTCAAACGGGGAGCCCGTGGCTACTAAAGCGCGCCCTTCAGTCCATTCTAGGATATCGGCGGGCACGGCTTCGTGGAGACGAGTCGGGTTCGAGAGGGGCAGGATAATGGGGCGGGGGGTTCCGGCGGCCATGGCTTTTATGATAGATTGGCTGAAGGCTTTGGGGACGGTCGAGGTCCCGATTAGCACGTGCGGACGCACTTCTTTGATTACGGAGAGGAGGGAGCGCTCTTTTGTGGACCATTCGGAGGCCTCTTTGGCGTAGATGCGTTGACCGGGGTCGAGTTGGGTTTGTGTGGTTAGGAGGCCGGGTTTGTCGATTAGCCTGCGAGGATGTGAGTATGGGAATCCAATTGATGATGTTGTTGTACTCACCAAAGTTGCTTTGCCGCTTCTTCTTTGCTGATACCCCTTTCGGCAGCAATCGCATCACGGACTTGATCGGCAATACCCACGCCAGCGGTCCCGGCGCCGAAAACGACAATCTTGGTATCCCGAAGCTTTTGCTTGGATACGTGCAGGCCGGCCATGATGGCTGCCAAGGTTACACAACCAGTGCCTTGGACATCATCGTTGAAGCAAGGGATCTCCGGTCTATAATGGTCCAAAATTCGCCGTGCTATGCCTACGAGTTAATCTCCTGTTTATAGTTGTTGTCCATTAGCACTTACCATTGGTCAACCCGAAATCTTCAAAGTGAATATAAGCACGAGGAAAGAGCTTTCGGGCGGACTGGACGAAGGTATCGACAAGCTTGTCGTACTTCTCTCCCCTCTCCCGTTTCTGGCGTAGGCCGAGATACAGATCATCGTTCAGTAGATTCTCATTGTCGGTTCCACAGTCAAGGACAACAGGTAAAGTTCTGTTGGGATGAACACCACCACAAAGGCTTTACATTTGTTAGTATCTATAGTTTCTGGCTGTTTTTTTTTAGGAAAGTTAGGGTTCGCGATGCACAACCTACGTAGTGAGCACGAGCTTTGCAACTGAGATTAGGATACCTCCGGCGCCTTGGTCTCCTATTCCAAGAATCTCCTCGCCGTCTAAGAATGATGAGCGTGAATTCGCGCCTTAGAAGCAACTGCATTCTAGCCGGGAATCATACCTGTCACGACGATGTAATCGATATCCTCAGGCCTTCCCCACTGGGCTAGATCATGTGGGACTCGGTCGATGTCATTGATGTTAAGAAAACATCCTTCAGGTCGTCGGAACAGACGAGAGAAATTTTGAATTGCATCCCCTTCCGTCGGAGTGTAAACAACGCTGAATACTTCCTTTAAGTGGTCTTGTAAAAGCTATTTAATATTAGTATAGATTTTATAATCCATGGATCAGGATTGTACGCCAAGGGCGAACGTCATCAAGGCAGCCTACCTTGAAGTATAGAACCAAATTCTGCTCCTTGAGCGATGTCAAGAAAGTGTTCTTGGCCAAGTCATCGTGCCTTGAAACGTACTGCTGGTATGCGCGCTCAACTTGCTGCTCCAGAGTTTGGATGCTAGTAGGTAGCAGACCAGTGAGGTTAAACTCGCGCCTTTCTTCCTCTGTGTGCGCAGAACCACGATTGAAGTAAGGGGTGTTTAGTAAGACGGTTCCTGATACTGCGCATTCTATTGGGCCGCTAGTGCTAAGTGGCAGATGAGCGAACTTCGATTTGGGAGTCGACGACATCTTAGATGTGGTATGAAACGTTACACGATTGAGACGCTGAGTTTTTAACGATCGTAAGAGGGGACGAATAAGATACATCAAAATATATTAAATTTATCAGGTTGTTTGGAACATCTATAGCAGTAAGGGTCTAAAGACGTAAAGATACCGTAGCATTCCGTAGTAGTGCGATAGCACCAAAGACCGATCCAAAGACGAGATGATTTCCATAGATGTCAGCATCTAGGAAATAGCAGGTATAAAGAGATTACTTGCACATGCAAGATGCAGGTTTTAGGTACAAGACGGGAATGAAATAGACGTGGAGTGACGTCGTCCAACTTCCCAACGAAGAGGTGACGAATGAAATCGGTTTTCGATCGGCGGGGATCACCGTTGTTTGAGTCTAGTAAGAGCTAGACTGCAAAGAAAGAACCTTAGGACCGGTCTGTAGGAGCTCTTGGAGCCTCGCTCATGTGGGATATCGTATCCTACGAATAAGTTACGAGATGAGCGTGGACTATGATGGTCCGTAATTATTCATTCTTGCAGCTTTCTATCTTCGGACGATGCGAACACCATCCGCCTTGTGTCACCAAACCCTCTCAGGACCACAACACAAGACGCATCGCGGAAATGAGAACAATCATACGAAAGACTCGTAACAGGTTTCGAGTGGCTGGGACAAGGACATGCTGCGATCTAATATATATATATAAAGATCATACAAACCTTTTACATATCTAATATAGTTAAATATTATAATTGTACCTCTCTATGAGATAAGATTGGGTAACATGGTGAGAAAATGAAGTTAAAGAGTTGAACGAAAATGCCTTGGTGAAATTTTTAGACAGAAATCAGTAAGATCTAAAGCTCGGACCACATATGAAGTGCCTCTAAGTGGGTTGTTATTGCCAGCTGAATTTATCCGAGGCGGACCGTTATACGGTTTCGGAGTTTGAAGTCCATCATCGAAAATTATCTTATTTACAACATGAACATATCGAGCCCGAGAAGAGGAATATGCCTCTTTCAATACTCGAAGATCCTTTAGCCGTTAGATTAATGACTCAGAAAATGTTATACGAAGAACCCTCTTGATTCATCTACATAGTACCTAGCTTCCCAACTTCAATAGTCCGTACTTCAATTTATGTCGTACTCAACAACTTGCTCCCTTAGCCCAGAAGGCAATTCCCAAGCACCCGCACTCGCACTCAGTAAATTTTAAATGATAGTGACAGTGTGCACTAGACCCTTCAACCTTTCATCGTCCAGATTGAGATATTCTTGTGCAACAGACGTGGAGCCATTATCATTGGCACGGGAGTTTTTCACAGCCAAACGCTCTCTAATAATATGACTGAGGTCAATTTCCCGGCCTTTGAGATATATATAAGGTACTGCTGTACTGAATACACCTAATCTGTGATACACTAGCTCATTCTCGTTAGACCCTTTCAGTACTAAGCCATTCATGTCGCCTGCGTAACATTTTATCTGACCTGTCGATACAAACATAAAAAGTAAATTCTGCTCAGAGACTGCGCTCCTATCCCAGGAAATGCCAACTCCGATATGAATGCCTTGGGTGATTCCAATTTCATCAGCTAATTGGAGCGTACGCCACGTAACACAAGAGCCAGATTCTTCAGAAGGTTCCGTAGATATCACGGCAGCTCGTATTGCAATTCCGCGTAGCTTCACTTCAGCTGAGCGAAAACTATGCATCGCATCAAAAGGCTCAACAGACACCTCTAAAATTTCTGCTGAATAAGGAATTGGTTTGTACCGACTTTCGTAGGTGGTATTCTTCAAGGTATAACCACGGTCGTATTGTACCGGAGCATCCAAACACATCCAAGACCAGGTTGGCGCAATATAGGATGGGGATTCGGAGGGACAGCTCTGGCTCGACTTTCGCCTCCAAAGCAATTGCTGTTCCAGATCTTTCTTCCAGAGTCCCGCAAGGTATGTGTTATTGGTAGCAGTCTTCATGTATCCGGCCAATCCGGCCAGAGCGGCTGATTCATCTGATAGTTTCTTGAGCTTGCACTCAGAGTATGATTCGACCAGATGGATCTAAGTATGACGAAATTCGTATTCCTCAATATGATCCAAGCCTATCCATCGTGTCGACATTAACTTCTTCTGACGCAGATCTTCCATACCCCTTGGAATACCTTCAGGGAAATCTTCAGAAGCACTAAGCTCTGAGCACTCCCAATAGACCTGGCTTTTAGCAAAGCTTAGCTGTTTCCTTGCTAGATTCCGCTCTTGTGTCACCCAGCCACGTTTGTTTAGGGAAGCATCCGTAATCTCGGATTTGTATGCAAATTTGTCATATACCACGTGTTCTTTTAGCCCAGAGTCTCCATTCACTATCACTTTTATACTCTTGCTTGACCCGTCTCTCTCACTAAAACACCCAGCAGTGCCATCTACACCCCAAGTAGCTGCGATGTTGCAGCAAGCATTCTGATAAATCAGTCCCATGGACGAAGATTGGCTTTTCCAATCGTCATTGTCATCTTGGATGATGCACAATGAATCTATCCAGATGTGCTGAACCTTCAATGATAATGTGTTACGAACCTATACCTAGGTACTTAGGTATACGGGTTGATTCGTGGGTTTCCTTGTTTGTTAACAGTAC
>QLPL01000024.1:0-13801 GCA_003314315.1 Annulohypoxylon stygium
CCCTAACCCTAACCCTAACCCTAAGATGAGCTATCATTTATACTTTATATTTTGAACCCTTCTCTTGATAACCATGAGTCATAAATATAAAAGAAATACTTAACTGATTAGAGTAATGAAAGAGTCGTGGTTTTTTACAGAAATATTTCAACTTTCTTTCGTGATGAACGTCTTAGGTTAGGGAGACTTCGAGGTTCGTTGAATACGGTTTCTTACAAAGCGACGGTAATTCTCTTCGAAACATAAAAGAAAAATGTGCAAGCAAATTAATATGACAAGTTTCGAGGCTTGAGACTGCGAGGTATCTAAAAAATCACATCGGTCGGCGACGTATCATCAGATCAACATTTATTTCGTATAGTTAAACAAGGACTTTCATGTATCATCCCCCGATGTCAACGGTCATATCTCGTTCTCAGTCAGGTTCTCAGGCTTAATTTACATTATATCGACTCTGCGAAATGGTGGGTGACGAACAATAATATTATGTGGCCGAGTGTATAGAACACTAAGCTAGTCTTCACTGGGTAGATACCTAACTTTTAACTAAGCCCTAAACACCATATATAGGACGAGTCTCAGGTAGGTAGCATATCTATTTGTATGTTGTCCAAGTACTTTTATAACGTCGTGTTTAGAATATAGTGTAGACGTTACAGATAGTCGACTCGAGTAGAGCCGCTTTGTTCGGCGAGCAGCTGCTCCCACTGCAACCATTCGTTAGGATTTATCTCAAACGACAGAAGATCGGGAGATTGGTAGGACTCTGGGGGCTCGAAATTGGCAATGTTGCCGTCGTAGCCGTGAGACGGAACATCACCTAAGCCAAAGGGGTCCCGCACGAAATATCCCGTATCTGTTGCCGGGTCTCTAGTCCTAGATGGTGACTCTGGTATTGGCCTCCGGCAGCGGCGGATAGCTTCTATGTATTGAGGCGTCGTCGGCTCGGGAAGACCTTCCGATTGGGATGCGGCGACGTACTCGTCCCAAACGTTTAGCGTCCATTTACCTAACGCAGCCGACACAGGTCCAGTGAATCTCTCAAACACTATGGGGTAGTGCGAGAACAAGGAGCCGATCAGCTGCCAAGATCTGTCAACCTCGGGTCCCGTCTTGCGGTGTCGCATTTCGAGAAGCATGTAGAGCATCGTGTTCCAGAGAAAGCTCGAGCCGAGTTGCCACGTATATTTGTCTAGGCCGTGAGAGCCTTTTTGTACTATTATCACATATTCTAACAATTTAGTCGCGTTTTCGTACACTATCCGACGCTCCCTTTCGGAAGCTTTGGTGGGGCTGTTGGCAAATTGTCGAGGATTATGAGCGAAGACTCTCAGTCTGCATATCGAAGACCTGATCGAGATCGATACGTAACTGTGCAAGGAGTTCGACGGGTCGCAGTAGCGCTATGTATGTATTAGAAAATGATATAAAGATGTGTAATGGAATTCTGGATATGAAAAATTACCATGAACCTTCTCTCCCATCTATCCTCGATCTCGTTTATGATGCTCTCCTTCTTGGAGAACGGGATGCTAGGGTTGGACAGTACCTCCCAACGCACGTCGCCGGGACACAAAGCTGGAAACTTCCGCAGCGTGTCTAGGATGTCGCATCTCATCACGCATAAAGTTATAGACGTGATGCCTTCGCGCTCGAGTGGGGGTTCCGTCATGTCCGGGTAGAGGTCGTCGTCTTCGACGTTCAAGGGAGGCTTAGCGTCGCCGCACAGAAGATCCAGAGAGGGCCTGGCTCCCATCACGTCGGCTGTGCGAAAGTCCATGTGAACGAGCTGAAACCACAGCCTCCTCCTCATCTCTGTCTCGAAGGGTGGCAGGCCGAGAGACGTGCCATCTCGATGGAGCCCCATCTTTCGCGCGAGACGGATGGCCACTCCCGTTAGGATAAACAATGTGTCGCATCGATAACTATTCCTCACGCACATCTTTTCTGTCAGACCAAGGTAGGATATGGAAGATGCACTCGTGGCCGCGGCTTACTATGAACATCGTATACGCTCGAAGGGTCATAGGACTTGAAGTTGATAGGAACCCCGCGTTCACCAAAGCCTGGCGAGCTGCTGTCCTATAACGAGAATACGTAACGGGTAGCGGCATTCCGAATAGATTTTGGCATTCGTCCCCCTTGAGAGCATTCACGGTCGCGAGGTAAAAGGCGAAAATCAACGCCTCTAAACTTCTGGGAATGTCTCGAGGACTTTGCAGTCCGCTGGTCAAACCGGACCAGAACGTAGGAAAGTGCAAGATTTTAATCAAGGGATCGGCTCGATCAAGGTAGATTTCTCTTAATTTTGGCAATACCTGAGAAGGAGGATGGAGTTCCGCCAAATTCACAAACTTATTCCCGAATTCGGGATCGAGAAACATCCCGCTCTCGTTACGGGTTAATTCGTCCATCGGCTCACCTACACCGTCAACTTCCCCAACTTCGGGATGATGTGACTACGATGGGGTTAGAAAGCAATCTTCGTAAATGTGTATGTAGATATAGAGTATACAGAGTACATACTTCGTCGCCTAGATTAGACCAGAGAGCGCTATAAATTTAATAAGACATTTTGGCTACAAACAGTTACGATTTGAGATGTGACGCTGACGGCAGACGTACCTCTCAAAGTAAGTCGAGGTCCCCTCTCTCGTGATGAGTCGCGGTTTCGTGTCTTCAAGCCCGAACGGATCATTCCGGCGTTTATCTGGGATCTCGGCGCCCTTACCTATTTCGAGATCGGGCTGCGACATCGTCTCCGTGTCGGAATCGTCAAACTCTGAGGACGGCTCGACATTGGCGCCGTACGACTTTAGCAATTCCTCGTACCGTTTTAATTTGGCATGTATGCCTTCCTTGCGAGGTTTTGTTCGTTTGCGTTTCCCGCGCACCGGAGGCACGAAGCTGCATTGCTTCTCTGCCTTGGCGCAGTTGGAACACGGGGCTCGCCTGTCGCATTTGACCTTCCGCTGCCTGCAGATCAAGCAAGAGTAACCTTTTAAACCGTCTTCCAACCCGAGCTGACGCCCAGCTATCGACGGATGAGACATGCCGAGATTTATTTCATCGCCGTGGTCGCATCGACGTCACAAAATTCATTATTAAGAATAATGTCGGAGGGTGCTCGAGGTCTCGGTGGCGTAACGAGTGGATCGGGATCAACCCTTCTCGGAGTTCGGATAAAAACTCAACTTTTGAGCGCCGAGTAGCGTCATGACTCTCCACCCCCTGATGTCCTCACGTCGGCTTTGCATGTTAACCCCGGAAATAAAATGAATAAAAAAAATAGGCATCCTTGTAGAATTTATATATATATATATATATATTCTATATAATCTCGACGATGGGCTGTACCTGAAAACTTTGAGCTAAGTTCCCTACCTATTTATCTTTACCATACGGTCCATACCTGTTCGCCTCCTTTCAACATGACCACATCTAACTCTCCGTCAGATGGCGACGAGAAGCCCGCCAATGGCCAGTCTTCTAGTAATATGCCGGAGGCGAACGTCGAAGAGGCTACCGTCAAGGCGGATCACGATACCTATCCGAGCAATCAAAAAAGAGTCGTAATCATGGCGGCGCTATACTTGGCCTCTTTCTTAGTGACTCTGGTATGAGAGACCTCCTATATGTGGAACCCAATTTTTCCAAAATCTGTGTTCAATAGCTGACTTTGGGTTCGACTTCAGGACCAAAACATCATCTCCACGGCGATTCCGCGTATCACTGACGAATTTCACTCGTTGGACGACGTTGGCTGGTACGGCACGGCATATCTACTGATCATGTGTAGCTTTCAGCTTGTCATGGGAAAAGTTTATAAGTTTTATTCTGCCAAACCTCTCTTCTTA
This sequence comes from Annulohypoxylon stygium, assembly GCA_003314315.1. Taxonomy (NCBI): domain Eukaryota; kingdom Fungi; phylum Ascomycota; class Sordariomycetes; order Xylariales; family Hypoxylaceae; genus Annulohypoxylon; species Annulohypoxylon stygium. The sequence continues at coordinate 3,858 of QLPL01000024.1, forward strand.
GCCTGCTGTTTCGTCTTCGAAATCGGTTCCGCCGTTTGTGGTTCCGCTCCTAGTTCGACGGCTTTTATCGTCGGTCGCGCCATCCAAGGCTTGGGTTCGTCCGGATTGTTCTCCGGCCTAATGGTTATCATGTTTCACACAATTCCGTTACAGCAGCGGCCAATTTATCAAGGCATTTTTGGGGCTGTCTTTGCTGTCGGATCTGTTGTCGGACCTCTAATCGGAGGTAGTTTCACCGAGAAAGTGACGTGGCGGTGGTGTTTCTACATCAACCTTCCTGTCGGCGCCGTATCGATCCTCGTCACCATATTGATTCTGCATATGCCTAACCAGAAACTTGACACTCCGGCCGAAGGGTGGGTTGGGAAGCTGAAACAGCTCGACCCCATCGGCAATCTTGCGTTCTTCCCGGGCATCATATGTCTTGTCCTTGCTCTCCAATGGGGAGGCACCGAATACGCTTGGAAAGACGCGCGAATCATCGTGCTCCTCGTTCTGTGCGGTGTTCTTTGCCTCATATTCGTGGGTATTCAGGTATGGAAGAAAGAAGAGGCAACTGTCCCCCCTCGTATCGTAAAACAGCGAAGCGTTGCGGCTTCACTGTGGTTCGGGTTCTTCCACGGTGCCGGCCTCATGATCTTGACGTACTACCTCCCGATCTGGTTCCAGGCTATAAAGGATGTCGATGCTGTCCAGTCTGGAATTATGCTTCTTCCCTTGATACTCTCCACAGTCGTCGGTTCTCTATCCTCTGGTGTAGTTATTTCTAGGGTCGGCTACTACACTCCGTTCTTTTACCTTAGTTCGATTCTCATGCCGATCGGAGCTGGCCTTATGACGACATTTACACCAACGACAGGCCATCCCAAATGGATCGGATATCAGATTATATTCGGGCTCGGCCTCGGCTTCGGAGCCCAGCAGCCGCTGAATGTGGTTCAGACCGTCCTAGAGAGGCCGGATATTGCTACCGGGTCCGCAGTGGTCATGTTTACGCGGTTCCTCGGTTCTGCCATATTTTTGCCTGTTGCGCAGAACATCTTCCTCAACGGTCTCGTTTCGAAGCTCACAAACCTCCCCGGTATCAGTCCCGCCGCCGTAACAGGTGGCGGTGCCACTGAGCTGAGGAGCCTCGCCTCTGGAGACGATCTCGCAACGCTTTTATCCGACTACAATTATGCGCTCATCGATGTTTTCTACATGATGATAGCTACGGCTGGTCTGACTATCTTTGGAAGCATTTTTGTGGAATGGCGTAGTTTGAAGGCTCGTGCCAAAGAGCAATCAGGTCAATCTCAGAAATCTACCGAGTCCGTTTAATAGACTTAGAGCAAGACATGAGAATCAGTTAGCTTACAGTCAGCCTAGTAGAAAGAGATGGACAATCACCTACATGTACCTAATAGACAGATAGACCAGATTCGACTTCTTGTACACTAGGCTAATAATATAATACATTCAACTCTGATTGAGTCTTGACCTATCTACCTATTGTTCTCAATTCCACCCCACCAAAAAGGGGTGTTTTGGTCAAGCCTGCTACCTATTCACCTACTATTCAAATATACATCCATGTCGTTCAAGAAAAATGTATTCTTGATATCCTAGGTATAGCACCAATTGGTAAATACCTACCTACCTAGGCACATGCCGATTATTCGCAGATCAGTATTTGACCATTAGGTAGGTAGCAATGTGGTTAGTTTGAAACCTCGTCCTTTTGCTATGCGCGTTGTCTCATCCTCATCATTACCTTGTAATGTGTTTCGTCTACCTAATCTCTCCAAGGATAGGAAGTACGGGTGGGTACCTACATTTCTTTATGCATTGTTCTAACGTTTTCTTATTGTAGCCCCCTATCATCACACTGCTCTGATCAAAAACGGATCCTTCTATAGGATAAGGGAGCATCTATAAAGTGAAATTTTCAGAGGTGGATAGCGTACCGAAACATATCTCGTCTGCATGTTGTATCCGTCCACTGTAAGCTCACGTCGATCATGGATGAATATTCTATATGGACCCCTTGGACTAAGGTACGCATAAGTCTGCATAGGTGCCTATGGGAGAGCCCTAGTGTGGATATTCCCAAAGCCTTCCGGAAAAGGTTCATCCATCTAACTCAGATTTACATCTCATGAGTGCTACGGTTTCCGAATGGGGGACTAATTTTCGTAGTTTATACTACTATTAACTACCTAGATACCTATCCACGCAGGCACTTGTAGTCTTCCGTCGATGGGAGAGACGAAAGACGCCCCCTATACCCTGTTTCACACAAGATGAAAAACACTCAGTTGCATAATCCCTCATTTGCCTAAATAGCCATAATGCTCTTTCCCCCATCCATGGTAATTCGAGCTCTGATCACCACGCGCAGTATACGATGGGCTAGTCTTGTGCTGTTACTCTTCGCCTCCTGTGAGTTCTGCTTCTCGAAGTCAATTATGGCACTAGGGGCAAACACTAATGCCTCGCCGGTCTTCAACTTGACAATATGCGAAAAGAGCTCGATGATAGGGTCGCTAGATGATGCGACGATATCATAGAGGCTACTAGCACTGACTGTTCCACTTCGACCTTTATCTTGGTCGTTGTTCTCGCCGGTTCTATTATTCAGCTTTGATGCCATTGAAATACCAGCGACGTGTTTTGTAAGCATCTTGAGCCAATCGGGTGAGGTGAATCTGTGTACGAGGGTGATGCTGCAGAGATCAAGCAGCTTAGGCGATATGGTCGGTTCCTGAGTCGAAATGATGACACGAGCACCGACGTGTCGTTGGAGGCGAATTACCGATAGCAAATTATTTGTGAGGGTTTCACATTCGACTGTCTCGCCCATATACTTGTGCGCCTCGTCTAGGGCAATAACGCGACCTATTTTACTTTTTTGCTCCAGGAATATTGCCAGGCATATATTGAACAATGAGCATGCCATACTCGGCGTGATGCATGGGCATGATAGATCGACAATGATTAGTTCACCGGACTGCAGAAGAGTTAGTTCTAATACGATAGAGGTTGTCGCATATTGAATGGATTTGTAATCGAGGAATACTCGCGTACTTACCTGAGGCGTCCAATTTGTACCCTTCGAATTCTGTTTCTTGTTCATATGATTTTGAGCTTGAGAGTTTGAAAGGACGACTCGCGACCCAGGGCCAGTCTGCTCCGGGACGAGGAAGCTCTCGAGAGTATCCAGGCGCTGTTGAAGGGGTCGCATTTGGTCGGGCATCAATTTTTCGTTCTCAAGATTTCTAACGAAATCGTTGTATTTGAAACCTGATCTTGTGTGTTGTTGCTCGATGCGCATATCTCTTAGAATTCTCTGAATAACGTGCATGTAGAGTGGCTGGTGCCCATCACCAAATGCCATGAGGTCCAACATTCGTTTGGTATTAAGATACGATTCCTTAAGTCGTAACTCTTCGACCTTTACGTTATTTAAGAACTTATATGTATCCTATAACTATATCAGATGAAGAAGTCGATTTTTAGAAGTACTCCGACATACCTTAATGGTGGTGATATTTGTTGGTGGACACAAGACGCGGACCTTGACACGAGGGTCCGTGGAGAGATAGGCAGCCTCGCAGGGCACGCCTCCAGAATCGGAGGTGAATGTATCGTAGTGGAATACGATACCGGTCAGGGGCTTCGGGAGGTTTCCAAGTATTGGAGCGGGAATGAGACAGTTCTCGAGCATGCAGGATAGGCTGTGGCTTTTACCAGATCCTTGGCTTCCGCAAATAAACATGCTTGAGGGTGTGGTAACATTATAGAATATACGCGACTCCTGCTTTGGCGTGTCTCGTAGTATATCTGCGTCCCCGGCGAGAAGTGCATATTGGGCGAATGGGGTCTCGGAAGGATCGGCAACTAGACTCATAGCACTCTTTAGGACGGGATAAGTAAAAAGAGGCGCTGTAATTATCTCGTCAAGGTCATCCTTCTCCGGAAGTCTCTTAAGGAGGGAGATCTGGTTATGCAAGTTGGCAAGCATTTTTTGGGCCATCTTAGGGGTTCCACCTCCTTTCTGTTCACTCTTACCCATCGAGTTGCCAGACTTACTATTCATCATCGATCTTCTATCAGGAAGGTGTAAAATAGAAGGAGTAAAGACAATCTCAAGTTTAGTATTGTGGTCGGCCAAGTCTGTCAAGTGCTGCGAGAGTGTTTGGGATGTTCCGGGAGGGAAAGATAGACTAAACTAATGCATTAGAAAGCTGAAGCTGAAGAGGTTGTTACATCCCAAGGTCTGTAGAATCATCTGTTATACATGGGATAGACAATAATACATGATGACTTGATAGGATACCTAGGTAGTTAAGATGCAGAAGGAAACCGTGGTCCAAGAACATGCGTACTGTTTTAACGTGATATATTGTTGCGTGACCAAAATTGGGTTGGAAAACTGTACGGTATGGTGGTTAAATTAACGATTCAACCTTTAACAGAAACTAGTAACGTCCACTACACGTCCACTACACGTCCATCTTCACACGTCTCGGCACCCTAAGGGTTGCAAACAAAGGTGATCGGTGCCTGGTGTCTGTTTATAGAGATGTACAGGCCGAATCCAGGAATTCTTGCGTTGTCTGTCATCTTTACTGGAGCCAGAGCATTCAAAGCATACGAAGTTGAGCAACGGACTGAGCCACGAATAGTCGTTGTTCTAACATGAATACTTGTCATTGATGTACTTGCCCCAAGTCACCCTGAACTTTCTCGCTCGAATATTCGAGGCCTGGTAACGGGGCAGCATTTGCTATTTGTTATTTGTTATTGACGATTTCGTTAATTAATGTGAGAAGTGAATACCTAGAAGAAGATTCTAGTACGAGCTGGAGAAACGTACCAGCTTAAATTTGGGTGGCCCAGGACGGGCGCAGGAGCCTGTGTCACCTATTTCACCTATTTTAAAGCTGTCATTTTTCAACTTAGACGCTGAATTTAGGTGTGATCATAGATTAAAGATGCTGGACAAAGAAAGAATTCATCCTAGTATATTATATATATATATCTATGTCTTTCGTAAGTAAATAGCCCTGGAGGTATGTGTAGGTATGTAGGTATGTACTTGAACCAATTTTGGGATAATTCAGAAATATTTATTAGTATAACATAAGGTTGCTCTGGTATATCATTTTGCTAAGGAAAGCCCTGGGGGTAATAGGTGTGTTTTTATTCGAAACTTCCAATTGACATAGCTCCAATATCACCTAACTTGATGGGGACCTTGCCCACTATGTACTTAGTACGGTTAGCACGATTAGCGCCCCGGCAAGTGGTAAGGGCTAGTCCTCGAGGTGTTCTTGACCCTAATTGGATCGATGCACCTCCATATTAGAAGCTTCGGGGTTGCCAAGCTTCTAGGGTTGCTAGCTCCAACCTTGGAAAGTTAGTGGGGTCTGGGTCCGACGTTCTGGAGATGCTTTCGTGTTAACAATTGATTTTTTGGCTCTTGCATTAATTTCTATGTCATCCATGCCATCTATGTCCTCTATGTGGTCCATATTCTTTCTTCACAATTGCTTGGAAGCTTCTCAGTGTTTGCAGTTCCTGATCTAAACCCATGTCATATCCATGAATATCCTTTTTATTCTTTTACCTGTATAAAGATGCGCCAATCTCAGGCTTTGGTGCTTCTGGGCATCATAAGCCGTCATGGGATATCTGCAGCTGGTTCTCTGCCTCGTGGCGTCGGTCCTGAATGTTAGTCCCCTCTTCCCTCTTCTCTCTTCTCTAGTCCTCTCCTATGATGAGCCCTCTTATTTATGAGCAAAAAGACTTCGTGATGGCATCTGGTTACTAATCAATTGGCCTGATATAGTTGTCAAATTCTACGAAATCAAAGACACATTCATCTGCATAGGCCACCCTTCTATAACAATCCCCGCGTCTCGAGTCAATGATAACTCGTGTGACTGTCCTGATGGTACCGACGAGCCTGGCACCGCAGCATGTGCTCTGCTTGACCGCCTATCCCCGGAACAACCCCTTCCAGGCTCCCTTTCCGGCACTACCAACACCACAAACGCCCTTCCGGGCTTTTGGTGCGCCAATAAGGGCCACGTCGGCTCCTACGTTCCTTTTATGTACGTAAACGATGGCGTCTGCGACTACGACCTTTGCTGCGACGGTAGTGAGGAGTACGGAAACGTAGGTGGCGTCAAGTGCGAGAATAAGTGTGCGGAAATCGGTAAGGAATGGAGGCGGGTCGAACAGGAGCGGAAAGACAATCTCGAGCGAGCGAATAAGCGCCGGAGGACTATGGTGAAGGAGTCTAAAGAGCTTCGTCGCCGTGTCGAGGCCAAGATCTCGACTCTCGCCGAAGAGATTAAGGAACTCGAAGTCAAGCGGGATGAATTGAAGACAAAGCTTGATGAAGTCGAACGCCAAGAACGGTTCAAGGTGGTCAAGAACGAAGGACCTGGCAAGCTGGGCGTGCTCGCCGGCCTGGCCAAGACGAGAATCGATGAGTTGCGGGATGCTCTGAGCAAAGTCGTAGACGAGCGTCGAGACTTGAGAGCCAAGGTTGAAGAGCTGGAGGGCATTCTGGCAGCATTCAAGGAAGAATACAATCCTAACTTCAATGACGAAGGAGTTAAAAAGGCTGTTAGGGGCTGGGAGGATTATGCTGCCAAGAAAGCGGGAGAAGCCCAAGAACAACTTGACGAGACAGGTATCCTTAATGTCATGAAGGAGGACAGCGAGGAGTCTGGAATTAACTGGAAAGAGTTTGAAGAAGACGAGGCCTCTGACACGGATATTCGTAGGTTCCCGAAAATGCCCAGGTCGCCGTAGGTGTGCGAAGAATTAACATGTTGCAGTGTACAGCTTTGAGGCATATCTCCCCGGTCCCCTCCGCGAGTTCCTACACTCTAAAATTAACCTTCTCCGGATCTGGTTGATCGAGAACGGTGTCTTGGCAGACTCTAGCTCCGAAAAGAGCGAGTCGCGTCTCGTCAAAGCCGCGCGGGAAGCTCACGACTCCGTTGCCAACGAGGTTAATGCCAAGAGGCGGACCCAGGAGGAGCAGCAGCGTGACCTGGAGAAGGATTATGGTAAGGACGACATATTCCGGTATCTCAAAGGAAAGTGCGTCATGACCGAAGCTGGCGAGTACGAGTACGAGCTTTGCTGGTTGGATAAAACGAGTCAGAAGAGCAAGAAGGGTGGAGGCAAAACCAATATGGGTAACTTCGACCGCTTCGACTTTGACGAATCAGACGAGGAGGAGCGTCACGACGGCAAGGGATTGGGCCGAGGAAGGCGGATCGTCCTGAGATACGAGAATGGGCAGGGTTGCTGGAACGGCCCGAACCGGAAGACTGACGTCTGGCTTGCCTGCGCCGAGACGGAAGAGCTATGGCGGGTTAGCGAACTCGAAAAGTGCGTCTATAAGATGGAGGTAGGTACGCCTGCTGTTTGTGAGGAGGTCGTCGAGCCTGGGCATGTCAAGGATGAGCTGTGACAATAGATTGATAGAGGCTAGTAATCTAGGTACAAGTACAAGGCAGAACCACGCCGTTTATGAGATATGGTACGACAGCTTTTCACTGTTCTGAATATTCTATTTCAGCTTATCTTATTGTTCCCTAGGTACCTACATAGGTACTAGTTGGCGATGGGGTGCCTCAGAATGGGAGAGGGAACGCTCCAAGGACTATCCCACGACATCCATCCATGGATGATAGAAATGCAACGGCAATATCTACGTTCGAAATTGGCCATGCTATTCGTCACGTAATGCGTGATGAGGCAGGTTGTCCTTGGTCCACATCTTTGTATCCTAATTATCTTACGGCCTCGCTTTTCTTATAGCCATCTATTATTTTCCTCCTTTTGGACCTCTCTTCTTGCTCGGCTAATACTTTGGCTGTTAGAGATGCCGTCGAGGGATTATTTATCCGGCTGGAGATGTCATTTCTGCTATCTTTGGCTTTGCTTGTTTGGTTGCTGTTGCTGTTGCTGTTGCTGTTGCTGCTGGCCTTCCCCTTTTCTGACTCGCCATTGATGATTTTCTCGTTCTCCTCGCCGACCTTGCGCTTCTTCTTACCTGCGCCCTTTTCCTTTTTGAGATTATGCGTCAATCCCAATGTCTTTAATTCCTCGACTCTCTTAGCCAATTTCTCCAACTCAGCCACGTCGGCAGACAAGATAGGTATGACATCCCGCTCTTCGAATGTCGCACTACATTCCGGGCACTGCTTTTCGGCGTCGGAAATCTCCTTCATGGCGATGTCGGCGAAGACATGACCACAGGGCACGATATATACGCTCTTAGTTGCGGCACCTAATTCCTTCATGCTGACCGGGCAGGCGGCAAACTGGTGACCCCTTTCATCCTTTCTAGTAGTGATTTTGAGCTTCACGACGTCCTTCAGGCTCTTTATTCCCGTGCGCGCGAACTCGGCCTCCTGGGTTTCGGGCATGGCAGTCTCGGAAGAGGAGGGCATTAGGCATTGCAGGACGGATTCGTAGTTGTAAAGTCGTCCCCGCCAGTCGGAGACGGTATTAGAGAGGTCAAGCGGGGCGTCAGACAACGGGCACGTCGTCCACGCATGTGTCAAGGATTCGAGAGCCGTTGCCTTCAGTTCGGAGGCGGTAGGTAAACGGGCAGCCTCTCGCACGATCTCGCGACGCTTAGGAATAGAACCGCCGTCGTTCCCCATAGCTGAGATGTCACGGATCGTGTAGTTGTGATTTAACTGGGTAGGTAATTGACAAGTATCGTCGGGTGTAGCTGAGATTTGGATTTGGATTTGGATTTGGAATTGACTGATGTTGAAGAAGTCGTAGTGGAGGATGTTGAATAAAACAAGATACAGGTAGGTAAGTTTCGAGAGATCTAAGTTGGTTTGGTATTTGGTGCTAGTGGTGGTGGCGTTGCACTCTTGAACCTAGTACCTACAGCCCGCAACCTTAAAAGAATCTTGGCGCTGCCAGTATCGATAAGATAAAAGCTTTTAGAGGTGACATCGGAAGGTGCAAGGCATAGATGCCGCGTGCAGGGCTACACTAAGTTACACCAGGCTCAAGCACGGTTGATGTTAAAAAGAGCGCTAGAGGAACTGGATTTGAATGAACGAAATAAACATCTGCGGCACTTGCCAGCCAGACTTCTAAGTCCTCAGTGCTAGCTAGGTATGTACATACTGTGTGTACCCTGAAATTAACCTCTCAGCTGCTTTTTCATAACCAATTAACATTCGCATACATTACCTATACATACCTATGTATGCACTCACAAACGTTAAATCATTGATAGTCTAGGTACTTCACGCTGACTACCTACTAGTATGTACCTAGTACATATCAATGTAGTACGTTCCGTGTACATACATGTAAGTACTCTTGCCATTTAGAGCTCTTCCATATCCAACCTTCAAGGTTGATTAGTCCCTTAATCGTCCCCAGTATTATTCTACGCTACTCTTGTCTCGTCTCCAGTCTCCCGTCACGAGCTATTACCTACCACTTACATACTTGCAAGTGACAACTACCTCCAGCTACCTACATACATCCACGAATATTACCTATTGAACTCATTGAACTCCCCCCTCAAAAAAAATACAGTCTTCCAGGTTGTATCGTGCGCCTCGATAAACAACACCCTTACCGCCTACAATACGAACGAAATCTAGATTTACCTATCTCCGTTCTCCCTTTCATTTTGCTTTTCTTTTCCCAGCATTCGCCGATCTTGTCCGTCTTTTTCTCGCGATCTGATGTTGCGGTATTGTCGAGTTTGCTCTGGATGAATTTATTTGCGATCGACTCCTGAAGCTGTCCTCGACGCGGCTGAAGGGGCTGAAGGATAGTTAAGGTCGACGCTGCATCTATTCGCCGCTCGCCATGGCGCAACAGCAGCAGCTGGCCCTCGAGGCCCTCGATGCCATTACGAGAGACCTGAAGTCGAGGTTTGAATAACCCCCCCC
>QLPL01000024.1:13842-60999 GCA_003314315.1 Annulohypoxylon stygium
GGCTCACTACTAACTGCTTTCCTTGGAATAGGGCAGGAGACGAGGTTCGAAAGCGAGCGGCAACTCAGTTGAGAGATCTGGTAAACGTCTGTCACAGAGGTGCGTCCAGCGTTCTGTTTCCTATTCCTTATTTATCAAGCATACGGCTAACGACGTCTCCGTGTAGATTTCCCTCCAGAACAGTTCCACATATTTTATAACTCAGTTAATAATAAAATCACTACCTTAATGCTCCATGGCAACGATTCTTCCGAGCGGCTAGGCGGTATTTATGCCCTCGACTCCCTCATAAGTTTCGACGGCGTCGACGTCACCGCCAAATACACGCGATTCACCGCAAACCTAAAAACGATCCTAAGAGGAAAGGATATCGTTCCTATGCAACCCGCTGCCATCGCTCTCGGAAAGCTGTGCCTGCCTGGCGGTTCGCTAATATCGGAGTTGGTCGAGTCCGAGGTCAAGACCGCCCTCGAGTGGCTTCAGTCGGACAGGGTAGAGGAGAAGAGATATAGCGCCGTCCTGGTCCTCCGCGAACTCGCTCGAAGCGCGCCTACCCTAATGTACGCTTACGTCGGTCTCGTCTTCGACCTCATATGGGTTGGTCTCCGCGATCCACGCCAGCTTATCCGCGCCACCTCCGCGGAGACCGTCAGTGCCTGTTTCAAGATCATTCGCGAGCGAGATCAGGAGATGAAGCAGGCGTGGATGACTAAGATGTACGGCGAGGCTCAGCTGGGCCTGAAGACGAACACTGTTGAGTACATACACGCGTCTTTGCTGGTTCTCAAGGAGCTTCTTGAGCAAGGCGGCATGTACATGCAGAGCCACTACCAGAACGCCTGCGAGATAGTCTTCGTCCACAAGGATCATCGCGACATGACGATTCGCAAGACGATTATTCTGCTCATTCCCAACTTGGCAAATTATGCTCCCACCGACTTCGCCCACACGTATCTCCATCGGTTCATGGTATATCTCTCCGGTATGCTCAAGAAGGACAAGGAACGCAACGATGCTTTCTTCGCTATTGGCGAAGTCGCCAACGCTGTCAAGAGCGCTATTGCGCCATACCTCGACGGTGTTCTGATCTATGTTCGGGAAGGCCTCAGCATACAATCTCGAAAGCGAGGCTCAGTCGATCCAGTTTTTGATTGCATCAGCAAACTTGCGGTCGCGGTAGGCCAAACGCTAAGCAAATACATGGAAGCCCTGCTAGATCCCATATTCGCGTGTGAACTCACTCCCAAGTTGACACAGGCCTTGGTCGACATGGCCTTCTATATACCGCCTGTAAAGGCCACCATACAGGAGAGGCTTCTCGACATGCTTAGCAAGGTCCTTTGCGGCGAGCCCTTCAAGCCCTTAGGAGCTCCAATTCCGAACACGCTCTCAGCCGTCCCCATCATCCCAAGGGACGCCAAGGATCCTCAAGCCTACGAGCACCGCAAAACTGAGGTCAAGTTGGCGTTGAATACGCTAGGTAGCTTCGACTTTTCAGGTAAGTAAGCACGCGAGCCCTGCCTATGCGCCGCGCTCCGAATCTCCCCCTCCCTCCTTTCATCTGTCCTTCGTATTGCAACCTCATTCACCTTTCATCTCTTGTCATAGCCCTATGTCGGTTCAGGTATGGTATTACAAATCGCAGGCGCTAATGTTAGGTGGAGGTCACATATTGAATGAATTCGTCCGCGACGTTGCCATCAAGTATGTAGAAGACGACGACCCCGAAATCCGCGAGGCTGCCGCTCTCACATGCTGCCAGCTCTACGTGCGAGATCCTATCGTAAATCAGACTAGTTACCACGCCTTGCAGGTCGTCGGCGACGTAATCGAGAAACTTCTAACCGTAGGTGTATCCGACCCGGAACCGAACATACGACGAACGGTTCTTGCGGCTCTAGACGAACGGTTCGACCCTCATCTTTCCAAGGCGGAGAATATCCGAACCCTCTTCTTCGCGCTCAACGATGAGGTGTTCGAGATAAGGGAAGTATCAATCTCTATCATAGGTCGTCTGGCACGGTACAATCCGGCCTACGTCATCCCCTCGCTCCGGAAGACACTGATACAAATGCTTACTGAGCTCGAGTTCTCGGATGCCCCGCGCAACAAGGAGGAGAGCGCTCGGCTCCTAAGCCACCTTGTTCAGAACGCCGGGCTCCTGGTTAAGCCATACGTCGAGCCTATGATTTCGGTGCTCTTGCCTAAGGCCGACGACGCTAATCACGCCGTCGCAGGCACCATCCTCAAAGCTATTGGCGAGCTTGCAACGGTTGGCGGGGAAGATATGCTTCCGTACAAAGACAAGCTCATGCCGATCATCATCAAGGCGTTAAAGGACCACGCCTCCAGCTCAAAGCGCGAAGCCGCCTTGCATACGTTGGGCCAACTCGCGAGCAACTCCGGATACGTTATAGATCCCTATCTCGAATATCCCGAACTCCTCGACCTCCTCCAACACATCATCCGCGCCGAGCCCACGCGAGGTGCCCTGCGACAGGAGACGATCAAGCTCATGGGAATATTAGGAGCTCTAGATCCCTACAGGCATCAGGTACAGAACCCCCTACAGGACTCCCATCACGAAGACGCGTGGCAGCGCGCCTACGGTTGGGGAAACCCCACGGATGAGGATGGAAGTCCCCTCAGCTCGGATGAAGATTTCGACCCAGAACGCGTGATAGACAAGAGGGTTCTCATGAAACCGCTCGCGAGACCTTCCTATAAGCCTCTGAAGAAATCCCAATTGAATAACCAAAAGATACCCCGATCACCAGAAGAGAATGCTAACAGGAATAACGCACAGCAAGTCGAAGAGCGCGCCCCAGATGCCAAGCGGCGCGTCGAAACCAACCGAATGACCGATATATCGCTAATGATGACAGGTCTTACTCCCTCTAACAAGGAGTATTATCCTACCGTCGTGATCAATGCCCTCCTGAATATCCTCAAGGACCATTCCCTCGCGCCGCACCACGCCGCGGTGATCGAGGCTATCATGAACATCTTCCGCACCCTTGGATTAGAATGTGTTTCATTCCTAGACCGTATTATACCGGCTTTCCTAGACGTCATCAAAGGTTGCCCCACGAGTCGCCTCGAATCGTATTTCAACCAGTTAGCCACACTTGTGAGCATCGTCCGGCAGCATATCAGGAACTACCTACCGCAGATCATCGAGTCGCTCCCCCCGTATTGGGAGATGGCTCCGTCCCTCCAGGCCACGATACTCTCCTTGATTGAAGCCATCTCGAGATCTCTAGAAGGAGAATTCAAGATATACCTAGCAAGCCTGCTACCCGCCATGCTCGGAGTGTTGGAAAAAGACGCGACTACCAAGCGAATTCCTTCAGAGAAAGTCCTCCATGCCTTCCTAGTATTCGGCTCTAGCAGCGAAGAATATATGCATCTAATCATCCCCGTGATCGTACGGACGTTTGAGAAACAGGGTCAGCCGACGTTCCTACGAAAGTCGGCTATCGAAACCGTCGGTAAGATTTCTCGCCAGGTCAACCTCAACGACTACGCCGCCAAGATTATCCACCCCCTAACCAGGATCCTCGCTAACGGGGAATCGTCCTTGCGCATGGCGGCGCTGGATACTCTGTGCGCCCTAATTCAGCAGCTCGGCAGAGATTATTTACACTTCATGGGCACAGTTACCAAGGTTCTCCAGGCCGGTCAGATTCAACATCAAAACTACGAGCTCCTAGTCAGCAAGCTGCAGAAAGGTGAAGCCCTGCCGCAAGATCTAAGTTCAGAGACTCGTTTCGTCGACCAGCTAGACGAGCCATCGTTCGCCGATCTCGGCAACAAGAAGCTGGAGATGAACGCGATCCATCTAAAGGCAGCCTGGGATACTAAGGGGAAGTCCACCAAAGAGGACTGGCAGGAATGGCTTCGGCGTTTTAGCACCACCCTCTTGACCGAGTCGCCCAACCACGCCCTCCGCGCATGCGCTATTCTCGGCAGCGTGCATCTGCCTTTAGCCCGCGAGCTATTCAATTCCGCCTTCGTCTCGTGCTGGAGCGAACTCTACGAGCAGTTCCAGGACGAGCTCATCCAGAATATCGAAAATGCGATCCGTTCTGAGAACGTGCCGCCCGACCTCCTCGGACTCCTACTCAACCTCGCCGAATTCATGGAGCATGACGATAAGGCCTTACCTATCGATATTAGGGTCCTCGGTAGGGAGGCTGGCCGTTGCCATGCCTACGCAAAAGCTCTTCATTACAAAGAGTTAGAATTCCTGCAGGACCAGAGCGGACCTGCCGTCGAAGCCTTGATCGTGATCAACAATCAGCTCCAGCAGTACGATGCCGCTATCGGCATCCTACGCAAGGCGCAGCTCTATAAAGATGGCATCCAACTCCGGGAAACCTGGTTTGAGAAGTTGGAGCGGTGGGAAGAGGCGTTGGCATTCTACAATAAGAGAGAGTCGGAGATGCCGCGAGACCAAGCAATCCCTCTCGATATCGTCATGGGTAAGATGCGCTGCCTGCACGCCCTCGGCGAGTGGGATGCTCTGGCGAGCTTGACTAGCAATACATGGGCCAATTCGGCGCCAGAGATCCAACGGCGCATCGCACCGCTCGCGACGGCAGCGGCCTGGGGCCTAGGCAAGTGGGATTCTATGGATAACTATTTACAATCTATGAAGCGGAACTCTCCAGACCGTTCGTTCTTTGGCGCGATACTGGCGCTCCATCGCAACCAGTTCCGAGACGCAGCCGTTTTTATCCAGCAGACGCGAGAAGGGCTTGATACCGAGCTTAGCGCTCTCGTAAGCGAGTCATACAATCGCGCATACCAAGTCATCGTCCGGGTGCAGATGCTTGCGGAACTCGAGGAGATCATCGTATACAAGCAAGCAAAGGACCCGAAGAAGGCCACCATGCGCCGCACGTGGGAGAGTCGTCTGAAAGGTTGCCAGAGGAACGTCGAAGTCTGGCAACGCATGCTAAGACTGCGCGGCCTAGTCATTACCCCGGCGGAAAATATGCATATGTGGATTAAATTTGCAAACTTATGTCGAAAGTCGGGGAGGATGGGTCTAGCCGAGAAGTCGCTGAAGCAGCTCATCGGCACCGATCACCCCCTCGACACTATAATCCCGTATTGGAGCGACAACGGTCAACCCCAACAGGGCCCTACGACGAGGATCCCGCCTCAAGTGGTATATGCGGTCCTCAAATTTTACTGGGAATACGGGCAGCAGCCTAATATGCGCCAGACAGGCCATCCCGAAAAGACGCTGTTCTGCCTCCGGAAGTTTACCAATGATTCCGCGCAGACTCTCGAGATGGCTAGGGCCTCTATCCAGAGCGCGTCCAGCGGACCGGACCCGATGGGCGACTACGGCTTCCATAACGGGATGGACGCGAGTGTTCCCAGCTCTAGAACGCAGAAATTAATCCAAGATCAGACCGTTCTTCTAGCGAAATGTTTCCTCAAGCAGGGAGAGTGGCAGGTATCTTTGAATAAGCACGATTGGCAAACTCACAACGTTCAGGACATCTTGACCTCGTACTCGAAAGCCACCCAATACAATCCCAAATGGTACAAGGCTTGGCACGCCTGGGCCCTCGCGAACTTCGAAATCGTCCAGGCCCTGACTCCCGCTGCTGACAGGAACGCCCCGCGACCCGATCCGTCTATTATCATCAACCACGTCGTCCCCGCTGTGCAGGGTTTCTTCAAGTCCATCGCGCTGTCCTCGGGAAGCTCCCTCCAGGATACGCTACGCCTCCTCACTCTATGGTTCGCCCACGGCGGCAGCAGCGAAGTCAACGCGGCGGTCACTCAGGGATTCGGAACCGTCAGCGTTGACACGTGGCTAGAGGTGATACCTCAGCTGATCGCGCGCATCAATCAGCCTAACACGCGAGTGAGGCAGTCTATACACAACCTGCTCGCGGATGTTGGCCGGAATCATCCTCAGGCCTTGGTTTATCCGCTGACTGTAGCAATGAAGTCGGCTCAGAGCTCTAGAAGGTCGAAGTCAGCCGCGCTGATCATGGACAGCATGCGTGCGCACAGTGCTAAGCTTGTCGAGCAGGCCGACACGGTGTCTAATGAACTTATTCGGGTCGCCGTGCTATGGCATGAGCTTTGGCACGAAGGGCTCGAGGAGGCCTCTCGATTATACTTTGGCGATCATAACATCGAAGGCATGTTTGCCACTCTCGGTCCCCTGCATGAGCTGCTCGAGCGAGGCCCGGAGACGTTGCGTGAGATCAGCTTCGCGCAGACGTTCGGTAGGGATCTTACAGAAGCGCGGGAGTGGTGCCGACAGTACGAGACGAGTCACGACGTCAACGATCTCAACCAGGCCTGGGATCTTTATTACCAAGTATTCAGACGGATAGGAAGACAACTTCCGCAAATGTCGTCGCTAGAGCTTGCGTACTGCTCGCCGAGACTGCTAGCGGCCAAGGACCTCGATCTGGCCGTACCTGGAACATACCGTAGTGGCGCCCCTATCGTCCGCATCATTTCGTTCGACACGACCTTCAGTGTAATCAATTCCAAACAGCGACCGAGGAAGTTGAACACGAACGGAAGTGACGGAAATTCGTACGCCTTCCTGCTGAAGGGACACGAAGATATCCGGCAGGACGAACGCGTCATGCAATTGTTTGGCCTTTGCAACACCCTCCTCGCCAACGATTCCGAGTGCTACAAACGCCACCTCGGCATCCAACGATATCCGGCGATACCGCTCAGCCAGAACTCCGGTCTCCTCGGATGGGTGCCGAACAGCGATACCCTGCACGTATTGATCCGTGAATACCGCGAGAGCCGTAAGATTCTCCTCAACATAGAGCATCGTATCATGCTGCAAATGGCGCCGGATTATGATAACCTCACGCTGATGCAGAAAGTTGAGGTGTTTGGTTATGCGCTGGACAACACGACCGGTCAAGATCTGTATCGTGTCTTATGGCTAAAGAGTAAGAGCTCCGAGGCCTGGCTCGAAAGGCGTACGAACTACACGCGCAGCTTAGGAGTGATGAGCATGGTTGGATATATCCTCGGCCTTGGCGACAGACACCCGAGCAACCTAATGCTTGATCGTATCACTGGCAAGATTATTCACATCGATTTTGGCGATTGCTTCGAAGTTGCCATGAAGCGAGATAAATACCCTGAACGGGTTCCCTTCCGCCTCACCAGGATGCTGACATATGCCATGGAAGTCAGCAATATCGAAGGTAGCTTCCGCATCACCTGTGAACATGTCATGCGTGTGCTTCGCGAAAACAAAGAAAGCGTGATGGCGGTTCTTGAAGCTGTAAGTCGACCTGCATTTCTCTTTTTGTCTTTTTCTTCTCGGTTACTGACCCGATACACTTGTAGTTCATTCACGATCCTCTCCTAACTTGGCGTCTGACGAATGCCGCGTCACCCGTCGGCCCCAATTTCCGTTCGGATAGGGAAACTTCTCTTGGCGCTGGCGCTCAGCGGGCTCGCAGACCGAGCATTCTAGACGCGGAGCACCCGCCTTCCGAATTCCTCGCGGCGCAGCAGGCTGTCGCTGGCGTCGATGCTGCACATCCCGGTGGCCCGCCCGGCTCTCGAGCCAGGGCGCGCACCAACTCAAGCCTGGTCAATGGTGCGGGTCAGATGCTAGACGGCGAGATGGCCGAGATACAGAACGCGCGTGCCGTAGAGGTTCTAGATCGCGTAAACCAGAAGCTAGCCGGTCGCGACTTTAAGCCGACGGACGAACTTGACGTCGTAACGCAAGTTAACAAGTTGATCATAGAAGCGACAAAGTTGGAGAACTTATGTCAGCACTATATTGGTTGGTGCTCGTTCTGGTGAAGGCAATTGGACCCGTTCAGGCTGGATATTGCCGGCGAATGATCCAATGAATGAATGAATTCGAGGATGAAGATCCGGTACGGAGTTCGAGTGAATTTAGATTGGGTGGCAAGGTAGGGAAAGATCAAGCGTCATCACACGTGTACTTTGGATTCGCGTTTGTGATTATACCAAGTTGAACCGGTCGTAGTGTCATAAGCACCTACATTACTGTTCTTTATGATTGAGTCATTTATCGAGTACCCTATCTGAGCTGAGCTTTTACGGATCTACACACATTCCTCTCGAGTTCTTGAAACTTGACTGGGTCGAAGATAGGGGTTAGAAAACTACTGTCCTTATAGAGGCAGTGTTACTAATGAAGACAAAGCCGAAAAGTTGATCCATCTAAGAGGCCAACCGCTTCTGGTGGGATTACTGGTAAATTATACCAGGCTTGCAGCTGTCTACCAGTCACCTACTAGACAGGTAGGTGGTTAGTCAGAATAGATAGAGACATGGAGCGGATGTACTAAGTAAATCTATCTAACTTTGCTGCTTGAATAGCACAAGTGCAAAGAGGTTATAGTAGTGAATAATAGAGGCTACTGCTGTACACCATTACTCGGATCAGATATTTGCCCTGCGTCGACGTGAGCCACAGACTGGGGCAGCAGAAGCCTGTCTACTTGCTTGAATATAATGTTCATCCCCCTTCCTAAATCATAGATAGTGAGCACGACATAGACGAGATGAACCCGAATTGAATCATCATACCGACTCAAAATACTACTACATAACACCATTACTTGGTAAATAGCAAACAGGACCAATAACATCGGTTAGGTAGCCGCCTAGGCGACCTCTTCATGATATGGACATAAACCCAACTAAGAAACCTACCTACACACGGACTTCGATAAGCTATAGACATACCTGCTATATAAGGCAACAAACAACTCAGTCTCGCTGAACGAATTAAACCTGAGAAAAGCCTGGTGCAATTAGTCTTTCAGCATATTATGCTCTCGGTCTTCGAATATTCGAATAACCAGCCACCTAATTTATCGGTGATTATAATAGTTTAATGGCTGAATGTATTCGACCCCTTAGGTGGGGGGCCGAAGTGAACACTCAGGAGATAGGTACCTAGGTATGTAACATGGAAGACCTCAGGAGTCAACCTGAAGATGGCTGACCCAACCACCTCATTAAATCTTTTTTTTATGACACTTCCTTTAGCAGCTGCCCGTGTGCCGTCTGGTAAATTCTTTTTTTTTTTTTTGGTGGTGGCTTAAGGTGAAGATTTCAATTCGACGGTCAACTAGATGAGGCATATAATTTGGTGCCTAGGTATCCAGTTATAGAGAGTGGTTGGCGGTCATCGATCGTTTGAGACATGCATGGAATTCTTTTACTTTTTGCAGAGAAAAAAAAGGTACCTAGATTAGGAATACGTCCCTTTGAGCCGGGATTGAAGTTATCCACTTTCCACTTCAGCCAAGAAACATGCAATTGATTGCAATGACTTTCATGAGTGATAACAGCCAGCTCTACCACAAGGTCTTCATAAGGCGTTCATCTATCTAGTAAAGACATGATGTACAAGCAACCTAGCCGTTTATAATTAATAGGTACCTAATTATGTTGTTGGTCTATTAGACGACGACCCTTTCCAAAACACGCGTGGGGTGTGGTCCAATCACCAATCACGAAGGCGGTCCGGAAAGCTCGCTTGGTTTCCGCGATTCAGCTGGCGCTTACATTTCATCGTGCTCTTTACTTGTCTTTTCTTAAGTTACGCATGTACTTAGGTATTCGACATTCGATATAATCATTCGAGACTAACAATGCCAATTATCCTTAAGAGGATATAATGCGTGTAAGCATTAAATCAAATCAAAGTATGCATTATACGGTTAGTCGATAGGACATGATGGTTTTAAGCTGTAGGGGTTTTTTGGGAAGGGGAAGAGGAAAGGGAGTGGGGGGGATTGCAATCGTTTAGGTTTTCTTATAAAAAAATCCGATTTTCTTTTCTTTCAGTAACCAGGTTAAGGAAATATTACTTCAAAAAGCTAAGGAAGAAAATCAAGAAAGCTTCAAAAAAAAACATTTCTACCTATCATTAAAATAAGTACCTAGTATTAATCAATATTATAACTTGACTTTTCTCATTCATAATATACATAATATATTTGCGATTATTTTATTTGCTGCCACTTCACAATCACTTACCCACTTTAATTAAATATTCAACATCCAATTACCTTCATCTCAATCATTGCAACTGCTTCCTACCGACTTTTACCTCACTTCACATAGTTACCCGCCAACACCTACTAGGTAATCTTCAACCACTATACCCATGCCTCTTTCCGTGTATATGAAGTGATTTCCCCGAAATCTGGAAGTCGCTGTGAGGATGTGTGTATATACTTGGGTTTTGCCTACTAGGTTCTTGGAGTAGCAGATGCCATCTTTTACAATCGATACGTACATATAACATTTCCATTCAACCTTGGAATCTCCTTCCCACTTTGCCTACCTAAGGTACCATCAATAACTTTGAGTCAATCGTTCAATATTTTGTTTCTTCAATCTTCTCACTCACCTCCAACCTGCTTAAATCCGGAATATCAAATCAACTTCTTGGTCTCGATACATACACACGACTCAGGAATCTCGTCCCGGCTACCAAAACAATACCAACTGTTCGCTTGACGCGAACACATATCGACTTACCTAATCAGTTCTTACGCCAACTCTGCCTAAGCCATCTCATCTCATCTCGTCTCATCTCATCTCATCTCATAACTCTCTCTGCTCATCATCCTCTTCAACTACGCTATCCGAGTTTAGGAAAACCCTCTTACCTCTACATCCAGTCAATTATTTTCAGTGAGTTTCTTATTCATACCTGTAGCTTCTTTCGCTACATTCTTTCTCCTCCTGCGCCGTGACTTTCCTTTCTATACTTATTCTCGAGTTTGAGACCCCTTCTTTAGCGGACCCCTTCTCAACTACGTAACTTCATATTCCTGATTCATATCCATACCTACCTCACACCAACTTCTGCGTTCACCTTCATACTCACTAATAATTCGTAGATTCATCGTAGACCCATACCTAAAGGAACAGCCCTCAGTTTCCTAGCTAACCGGGTTCTAGCCCCAATCTAGAGGGGATCTTCTCGTCTACGCTTCACAATTATCCCCACTTCATCTTCTCCTACGACCCAGAGCTTATATGTTCACCGTGGAGGAATATCTTGTGTAACGCAAGATGGAGCCCTCAGCTCCCCCCGATGTTCACCATACCTGGAGTATGGAGAGAGATCGCATGATAGCCAAGCATAAGTCTGATCTTTCCCTTCAAGATGACGTGGTCGATGCCTTGATAGAGGAACTTCGCTCGACCAAAGACGAAAAACTCCGGGAACTGAAGGCTATCGTGCCTTCAAAACTATATAGAGACGTCATCTTACCTATGGCCGAAAAGAGTCTGAACTATGATATGCGCGAGACTCATGCTGATCACGAGAAACGAGTCAAGCTTATTAAGAATAAACATGCAGAAGCTCTTGCTCAGCATGACTTGCTCTATCGAGAAAAGCTCAAGATCGCTGTTGTGAGTGAGAATCAGCCAGCAATGAACCCTGGCACTCTGTCAATTCCACCTAAGTCGACTGACGATCGGAATGATCACGTTTCGCCACCCAAAGATGTAAGTACTAGTTTGCATGGATTACAGGAGAGCTATCGACCGATATCAGAAAACTCCTTCGCGCCCCAGAACCCTAAACTGCCTTTCGGGCTGCGCGAGCCCTTGAGCTGGACTGTCCAGAAAGAAACGATATGTGGAGAACGGCGTCTGATAATGCGCGTCCAGTCAAAGAAGCGAAGGGCCTCTACATCTGAGGAAACTCGCCCTAAGCGGTTACGTGTTGATACTTCCGTCAACCAAGTTCGCACCCCGGCACCTACACCCTCCGATGAACCCGCCAATTTCCCAAGACGGACGGTTACTTTTGACCAGGTTTATCAAGATGGCAATGCGAAGCACAAAGACGTCATCGTCGAGTGGCCGACCGGCAGTCGGCGATGGTATATCCTAAAGTGCGTAGAGCATGGCCTCCGCTTTACTAGAAGACCTGTCCAAGGTGCTGCTAAACATCTGAACGGCAACGACCACGGCCGTGAAGATCGGAATCGAGACTATGCCGTAAGGGCTCTCGGCTACTTGGTGACGGATTGTAACGAATATCTAGCGAATTTGAATAACCAGGTTGCAGAGGAGGCTTATGCGAGGGGCTATAAACCACTTTTTTCTCGGCCAAAGAAGCAACGTGACCCTACGAGAGAGCCAAGAAAAAGGCATGTAGGAGGGCAAGGATCAATTAGTAAACTTGCAGTACCCCAATCGACCACATACAAAGCTACAGCTAAGGTACGTCAAGAAGCAGCCACACAGGCAACTTACCAAAAGACTCCTGAATGGGATGGGATCACGCACCCAAAGACTTTCCAAATATACTATGGACGCTGGAAAGGCCACAGCCTGGGAAATAAAAACCGCGACCAAATCTATCCGGTCATGATCCTTGGGTGGGATAGCCAGAATGGAAGCGGCTTGAAGGATAGCGACCTGGACGCCACCGGCCTCCTCAAGCAGAAATCCAAGCCACCTAAATGCTACAATTACGATTCGCATTCGCATAAGATTAAAGGCTGGGCGCCGGGATATGAGGACGGTGGTCCGAAAGTTAGACTCAGAAAATTCCCCGTCATGTTCTTCGACGAGTTGCAGACTGTCGGGTGGTTCCCAGCTCGAGACCTGATGAAGTTTCCTCTCAATAAACGCAAGGCACCGGCAGAACCTGATCACCCTTTCAACGCTGCGCGTCGGTGGATTGCCGAGAGAGAAGGTTTTAAGACTTGGGAGGAAAGGGAAAGGGCGCGAATTGAGGGTAAGTCATGAGAGCATCACCGGTTAGGAACTAGGTTCTCTGTTTCAAAAAAAAAAAAAAATAAACATAAAAGAAATAAATAATAAGAAGAGAGAGAAAGAGAGAAATTTGACTAATATCTTCAATAGCCAAACCACCGTCTGTTTCGCCGATTACCCCGGTTGAATCTACTAATGAAGCCTCGCGCACAAATCTTTCAGACGACAATGGTTCGGATGACTGGGTTTCTGAGACGTCGGTAAACTCGGCAGTCACGGAAAAAATTATGCAAGACTTGAAAGAAAACGGGGGCGATATAACCGACGACGAAGATTATGTAGCTTCTCACCCCGGCTCTGATATTGATGATTCCCTCGAGTGCGAGATAGAGGATTGGAACCAGTCTTCCCCATCCACCGCGAAGCACGATAACACTACTAATCGTCCTTGGGCTTACTACGGTCTAAGAAGCACGGAGAACATCGATGAACCGAAACTCTCAGTTAGTTCAGTATGCGAGGCACAAGAGAACGGTCCGATAGGATCATCAACTACGGGTATAGCATCAGCACATGAGCTTGCGATACAAGCATGTCAATCAGTCGCCGATTCTCAGGACCCCTACATTACTCCCATGTCTGCTCTCGCCCAATCACCTGAACGTAGCCGCCAAATGATGCAGGATCCCGATCAATCGAATAAGTCGAAATACACCCGGCAACTTTCCGACCATACGCCGATCCGCGATGACAACTTAGCTCAAATCATTGCCGAAACCGTCAATCTTAGAAACGATACCATTGCCTCTCCAGGCCATAAGGATGAAAATTTATTGCCAAAGTTAATCCCTGGTATCGTCACGGACGTCCCTTGTACGTCATCTTGCACTAGCCTCACAGGAAACAGATTAACACGGGATGGCAATCGAACTAAAGACGATGTATTGATTGATGATACTTCACCTTCTGATCATACAATCTCTCACGAGTCTAACCCAGCTATTGACGTAGGAGTTTCATATCTCCATGCTGAAAGTCACGCTGTCGATGATAAGGAACCGTTAGTTGCGGAATGGCAAGCAATAAGCCAAGTCAACGAAAAGGCACAGCACAGCCAGGAAAGTACGAATAGTGCAATGAAAAACAGGAACGATGTATTACCTATAGGTGACTCCATCTCTTCATCTACCCAGCCATTGGCGAACGTGGAAAATACCGCGTCTGGGACGCTTGGACTGGCTTCCGTCGACGTAGACTTCGAGCTCTCGTTCTATAGAAAGGGTGACGTATCATGGGAGAGGGCGAAGGAAGAAGATGGCTGCGTCCAACTCTTCCACAACGCAGACAAAAGAAGAGTATCAACTAGACAAGGACCCATAGTCATCACGATCGACCCAATGGAAATAGTAAGTTTTTCTCGAGAAAGGGACACTCTTCCGGATTCTAAGGAGAGCACGGTTTTGGTGTTGAGATACAAGGACGGCTCATCGTCTCGGCTTATCTTTGATCGAAGCAGGGGAAGCAAATTGGGCAACGGCAAGCTCCAGACACGCAGTTTCATTAAATGGCTACGAGTAGTGAAGCCTGATATCGCTTGCTTCTAGTGTGCTGATATAAGTGTGCCCAGCGTGTCTTAGATTTCAGGATGCGCATGGAAAGGGGTTGGTGAGAAAAGGAGGACTATTTTAAGCAATTGATTTACGAGATGATGATAGGTTCCAAAGGTGTGTATGTAACTGGGAACTGAACCGGGAAAGATGAGGATCAGTAACACCCCACATCTTCATAGCTAGGGTCCAATTACTGAAAGAAAAAGAAGAAGCCAGTGTGCGTTATTCTGATTATTATTTTTTTTCCTTTGGGGATTTAGTTGATACCTAGGTATCCATACCATGTGATTACAACAGCTTTCGGAATACCTATTAAGTAATGACCTATATTCCTAGATACCTACCTAGGCAACGGTAATTAACGCGCAAATGCATGTGAAAATAGCACTGAGATCATGGATGGATCCATGTCAGCACCGAGGGGAGAACTTAGCGTTGGTTCCCCGCATCAAAGTGTCCACATAGCCAGCACGGCGATTAGATAGATGAAGCTAGTCTAGAAAGGGGAATGAAAATGAGATATTATCGCATATTATGAAATAAATATGCCTAGTAGGGCTAGTACGCTAGTATGAATACCTTGTGGAATATTAGTTGAATTGCGGAAATGGTGGAAGCCTCAATCTTTGTACCAACATAGTAGGTATGTACGATTAATTTTAAATGACTTTCTGCATTCTCTATTATCTGACATTAGCAAACCCAGGTAGACACGTTGCAATAGTATCGCGGACATCTACATCGCCTCAGCTCGATGGCAGGCAGCCATTCCCATGTACGATACCAAATAAGGTAGATTGGTACCTATAAATTGTGCAATTACCTAGTACGTTACACGTACTAAAACACCCCGGCACAAGATCAAATCCAGTGGTCGAATGACGTCGCGTTTAGAAGAGGAAAGGCAAGAGCTACCTTCATTTGCGTAATAGGTGGTTAAACGTTATTTGGATTTCTATTTGAATTTCAAAACTACCTCAAACAAAAGAGAAATAAAATTAAAAACTAAAGGAGGAAGAAGAATAATAATAATAAAATAGAGACGAAGTAGAAGGAGAGAGAGAGAGAGAGAGAGAGAGAGAAAAGGTCTGTTCGCATCGTGCGCAGTAACAACTTTTCTCAAATTGACAGCCCTTGATGGCTGCTCTGGTAAGTTGATCCATTTTGCATTATCCATCCGTTTTCCTTTTTTTCATTGCGCATTACACACGTTGCACATTTACACATTAACACATTTACAAATCGCTACTCTGCCTAGTAAATTCGTACAACTCATTCGTTCATTATCCATTTCATACAAAACATACGCGGGCATCTGGGGATATACATACCTACTACATAAAGTACAACTTGCACCTTTTAACATCTTAAGTTTAAACGAAGGCGACATCGTCATCGTCATCGTCATCGGATCGGTGGATGAACAAGCTGCAGACTTCGCAGACTGTGGATTGCATAATCCTCGACCTTCTTGGCTTTGAACCTCCAAAGCTCCAAAGCTCAAAACTAACCCGCCTTTTACCTTCATCTTCTTGATGAAGAATATTAGAAAGAGATAACATAAACATGTTTATGTTTACGCATTAATACTCAATATTTGGCCGACTTTATCCCATCTTTTACTCTTGCCTCTGTTTCCGCTTCCGCTCCCACTCCAACTCCCACACCATCTTCCGCCCCCGTTTCCGCTCATGATCGTTCTCTTCTCCCATCTTACGCGCTTTAGGACACGCCTTGGATGACACACATGTCGACTCCCAAATCTGCTCCCCGCGGCGACGTCGACGGCTACGGCTCTGCTACCCCTTCCGACCTTCCGCCCACCTACGCTCCTCCTACCTATGCTTCCTTCTCTCCTGCAAACCTTTCCACTGCCGCCTCGGCTGCCAAGCGAAGATCGACTATCCTCGTCCATCAGAAGTCACCCTTGCTGCTCGCTACGCCTCCCCAGATCACCCGCGCCCTCGCCTACAGCCACCCTTTCCTCTTGCCTCTGAATAAGCTGGTTGGATTGTTGACCTGGACTACCGGCGATCCGTGGGAAAGCTTTCTGCTGTTGGTAATCTTCTGGGCTGCCGTGCAGTATGGGGACGTCATCGTACGCCTTGCCGGCCCCATCGTCGTCGTCATGGGCATTATAGGCGGCATGTATGGGCGGCGGTATAGTCCGCTTTCTAGTAGTGGCTGGGCCGAACATCCGAGCATGTCCAACAGCAAGGACAAGAAACCCTCCGGCGCGTCCGCCGCCGCCGGTGCCAACGGCCAGCACCAACGTAACGCGAGCGAAATAACAAGCACGAGGCACCAGAAGACGTTAGATGAGATCGTAGATACCGTCAAAGTCTTCACCACCAGGTGCAATATCTTGCTCGAACCCTTGCTCGAAATGACCGATTTCCTATCAACCCAGCGGACTGCGACCAGCGCAACCACCAGGCCGGCATTGACTACCCTATTTGTTCGAATATTAGCCATCACTCCGGCTTGGATCGCCTTGACACTCCCCCCTCTACGAATTATAACTACGAAAAGAGTCGTCTTGGTCTTTGGTACCCTACTCCTCACGTGGCACTCAAGGGTCTGCCGAGTATCCCGGACACTGCTATGGCGAAGCGCTACGATGCGAAGACTAGCAAGATTAGTCACAGGACTACAATTCGACGAGCCAGCCAAGTCGAAAACAGGCGGCGCCAATGGTAATCAGCTCAACATCGCCTTAGGTTCCAAGACGAAGCAATCAAAGGAAACTACGAAAGTGTCGTCGTCCGCTCTTACGGCTGCCCTTAAGCGCAGCGGCCGCTCCGGTACGAAGGACTCGGGTGTGCGCTTCACATTCATCATATACGAGAACCAGAGACGCTGGCTAGGCCTGGGCTGGACAAATAGCCTTTTCGCTTATGAACGTGCCGCCTGGACAGACGAACACAATAACCCTGTTCCTCAGAAAGATGAATTTGAACTGCCCGAAGTGGAGGATGGGCATGCGAGGTGGAGGTGGGTCGAGGAGAGTAGGTGGCGGGTTGACGGCGCACCAGATCTTGACGAGGCCGATTACGATACCGACGCGGGCAAGAATGGGTGGATTTTCTACGACAACAAGGTATGTTACAGTACAGGTCCTAAATCGACGAGAGGATTTTGGCCCAGCTGACAACTAGGTAGTGGCAGAACGGCCGTAGAGGCAACGACGGGTGGGGTCGATGGACACGCCGCCGTAAATGGTATCGCGATGCCGAACTTGTCGAGGTCTCAGACAATGCCGGCTCTCCGCCGCCTCCCGAGTTGCCCACTCGACCACGACCAGCCCCGACACTTAGCTCGGAAAAGGTCGACATCTCCACATTCTCTGTGTCAAATCCGGAAATATCTACCGCAGGTCTGGAGCCCGATAGGAACGGGTCAGCAAAAGAAGAAGATGACGCAGTCTCGGTCCTTAGCACCTCGTCTAAGTCGGCTAGGCTCAGGATGTCTGGGCCTCCGCTGCGTCGACGAACAACAGGCGGCACACATCGATCGAGGAGAACGAGCGAAGCCGCCAGCTTACGCTCTAATGACGACGAAGGTCGCTTGACACCGGCACTCGAGTTAGAAATCCAAGGGCATGGTAAAGACCAGGGGCAGTGGGGTATCGGAGACGAGGCTCAAATGGGCCTCGAATGAAGGCTATTACCGAAATAGCTATCGAACCAATTTCTCTATCATGATCATGATCACAGGGGATTATAACAATTAGCATTGGGTAGGCGTTCTGGTAGATACCAACGAAATGTGATTTTATTTTTTAATTTTTAATATCATGGACAATAGTCTGAGGCTAAATCGTGACGATCAACCAGCGTACAGTATTAATTTACTTTTCAATAGCTATATGAAAAACCGTAATGTACGTATGGTAAACCAAGCTCTACTATATTCAACCTCGCTGACCATCGCAGCAGTCACAAGAAATAACAATATAGAATACTGGCTTTACTAGTATCCTATTCACTATACTATTTCATCGAATATATATAGGTATATATAGGTATGTAGAATAGGATGCTATCCATATCAAGCAGCTCATAAGTATACTAGGGGTCAACTAGATGGAATAGCCACCTTTTGTAGTATCAGACCGACCTTATTATCTCATAACCTATTCACATTCAACACTGTCAGCCCTGCGATGAACGCCTAACATTCTTAGGTAGCACCGGCTCGGAATGTTCGTCAGCATCTTGCCCAAGTTGGCCAACAGCCTTATTGAATAATAGGTCCATGTCCTCCAATGGCCGGCCTTTGGTTTCGGGGTAGAAAAGAATAATGATCTAATTTGGCAAGTCAGCAGGTTTACAAGAAAAGGTGCGGACTGTTACCGCATCAACTTACGGGGATGCAGACGAAATTGACGCCCATGAAAAAGAAATAGATGTTAGAACCGATCGTATCGATGCCGACAGGCCAGACTTGTGCTACGACAATGGAACCGATAGCTCCCCCCGACGCAGAGAAGTTGAGTCCACGCGCTCGAACAGAAGTCGGAAATATCTGGAGCTGGTATTAAAATGCTTGATCCTAGATTCGGTACGAGATTTCAGCATGTCTTACCTCGGAGCCGTATACCCATGCCGCTGGTCCGAAACTCATACTATAGCCAAGAGCATAGATGAAGATGAAAACGATGCAAACCACGTCGGCGGCCCTGTTTGTATTGTCTGGATAAACTTGGCCCAGCACACCATTGATCTTGGGATCATAGATATCAGCTAATCACATACATACCACATACCAGATAACATACACCATATACCGCACATGCCTTGTGTGGATTCAAAGAAAACAAGGGGCGTAAAGAGGGCTCGCGTTAGACTAGGTCGACTCACCAGCATGCTAACGCCCATCGCAAGACATCCTGCGGTGAGGGTCACCCTACGGCCGAGGTGATCGATTAGGAACATCTCGATAATCGTCATCCCGATCTTTAATGTCGACTCAATGCCACCGGCCAGCAGGGTAACTCTCGTAGGTAGGCCAAGTTTTGCAAAAAGTGTTGGTAAGTAGTATTTCATCGCTGTGGCCCCACACATCTGGGCCATGAATTGAAGTAAGGAAGCGCGCCATAGACGCTCGAACAAGTTTCGATCCCTAAACAGAGATAGCCAATTTGCTTCTCCTGAGGTATGATGAGTCTCTACGTCCTCTCTGATATGCATCAGCTCAGCGTCGATCTCCAACTCCGTGAAACTACCTTCACGTAACCAATGTAACGACTTGTGCGCCGCGTCGTAGTGACCATGCTCAATGAGCCAGCGCGGACTACCCTGACATGTAAGCCATATACAAACCAGTTCGACAATCTTTAAGAGATTAGTTGCTATGAATAGAGGAACTTACGTCTCGGGGAGGAACGGAAGCCCAACTCCGAAGATGAGGCATGGAACTAATACAACAGCTAGAGAGACACGCCATGAGACGTACACGTCGTATTCTGTGATGTTCCAAAAGGTCACGGCATACCCGACCCTAAGGGTAGGTATCAATTATCTTGTTAAAAAGTCGTTATATCACCAAGTGTCAGATAGATTGGACCTTACCAGAACCCAGCCGCTAAGCCACCAACGAAACCGACATGATTCAAAACAACGTATTTCCCACGTTTACCAGCCGGTGCCACCTCGCTAAATAGTAGAATCGTTAGTGTGAATTACTTTGTCGTCCTTGTCACCAAAAGGGGATAGGGGGGATAGGGGGGATGAGGAAGCGAGACCTTTGATATAAAGGGACAGAAGTCGATAGCATTCCTACGCCAATGCCCGATATTATGCGACCAATTATCATCATGGCATATGCCCCAGACCCTGTCGCACCACATTCGAAAGCGTTACCGATAGCAACAGTGAGGACACCGGCTAAAGCAGCGTGCCGCCGCCCCAGGAGGTCGCTCGCCGGATGGGATATAAATATATAGCTCAACCCTGACACGTTTTAGGTTTAGACATGGACGACATGGAAACGAAGCATTGCCTTTTTAAAGGCATATATAATCGCATATGTGGAGTTTGAGAAAGCTCTTAAACTCTTTCATAGTGACTGATCGTCGAATTAAGATGAACGGATCCTGTGAGTCCCATGGAGAAAAGTCACTCACTGCAGTTTGATTAGTTCACGAAACAAGAAGCCAAGAATGTACTGCGATAAAATCATACCAAGTTCCCAAGTAGTAAATAGCAGTGATAACCCCTTTTCGTGATGGGGTAAGGTGACCGATAGCCTTGATAAATCCAGGATGGACGAGGACAGATGAGAGAATACCAACATTGTACCTATATTATCAGGTTGTTAGTAATGATTCCTCGTCTTCGATGATACACCAGGTATTAAACCAACGAAGTCTTACCCCCAGACAAACGAGCCGACTGCAAAGAAGATACACAAAAGATGAAGCCGAATATCCGCTTTCGTTACTAAAGCCATGGCAAATAGAGATATTGAATACAAGTGATAATTTGGTATAAAAACGCGATAAATGGTATCAACAATCTCGTGGCGTTGCTTAGGGACCAAAGCCAAGCTTGGGACGACGCGAGATTGTAGGGAAAAGATACTATAGGAAAAATATCTACTCGGTACTTATCATATATTAAAGGGTCCATAGAAAGCTAAATGTTAATAAAAGTACTAATCACTTATTCATACTTTCATAGGACAGAGTCAGATGTGATACTCTATAATCTGACGTTTCAGTGCTAACAAATCGGTCTCGTCTAGCTTCCTATTCTATAGGTAACAAAGACGATTATATATATTTACCAATCTTCTCGCCCTCTTAAAGGTATCTCCCGCAGCGAAGAACAGCTCGCATGTTACCCTAGCATCAGCAGCCCTTCTAGGTTGAGAGGTTGTTTGGTCGCTTTGGTTGCTTTGGTTGGGTACTGTGGTGGTATGATAATTGCAACGAGGGGAGACACAACCCCTGCCAATCCTCCAATTGCTGGTGTCTAGAATGCAAGCCAAGATTCGACCGGTACGACTATGCTACATGTGTAAAGAGACAGATTTTCGAAAATTTCAACTATCATTGGATGCGGATAAATTGGACTTGGTACTACTCTAGAGCGCCATGTCAATTGCCGTTACAAGATAATTCAGTTCGGAGCTGGATAACTGGATAGGTTCTAATACATATGATATGGATTGCTGAATCAGGCCTGGATAATTACCTAGGCAG
The DNA here is from genome assembly GCA_003314315.1 of Annulohypoxylon stygium. Taxonomy (NCBI): domain Eukaryota; kingdom Fungi; phylum Ascomycota; class Sordariomycetes; order Xylariales; family Hypoxylaceae; genus Annulohypoxylon; species Annulohypoxylon stygium. Next base: position 35,413 of record QLPL01000024.1, read on the forward strand.
ATTACTGGCACGAATTAGCGAGGACGAATGAGTTCGGCGATGACGAGACGAGAAGCTTTAGCCCCTACGAACACTCAATACCTAGTATGATCTTCCGTCGAACGTTTCCGAAGCGATGGCCTAGCATACCGTATCACTCTAATTCTTCTATGTATATTAGAGACGGAATACAACTATGTTGTGCAATGAACTTCAAACTTTACCCTGACCCCTTTTTCACGCTGTGTATCAAGTCAGAAAAAGACCTCACCTTCTATACTAATGTTATTAGGTCGGTGATCATATAAGGGCGGACCTTCGATTACAGCATTTGAAATAGATATTTTCACTCATACCAACGTAACCTCCTAGTCGGAATATGGGCCGGGTGATAAATGACGAGGCCGGGGCTTCAACGAGCTCTGGAAACGGTAAGGAATCTTCCTGATCCGCCCAAGGCCGTCAGCAGTAAATCCTACCGAGATGTTATTATAATATCTAAATACTAACAGATTATTGTTATTGGCCACAAGACCTGACAGACCTCTCACCGATATCCCGCGAGGTCAGAGACGAACGAACTTGCCTTGGATCAACGACTACGCCAAAAGCAAAGCAAATACGATGGCGTGATCTCCCGAACAAGGATCAACTATTCATCCTCTCTCTTTGCCGCCTATCTGAGCCTCTCTCAAATGTCTGTCTTCTACCGTATATATTCTACCTCGTCCGCTCAATCCTACCACCAATCTCGACCACTACAGATGAAGATAGAACACCAGAAGCTGCCGACGCGACAGCGGCCCGCATCTCCGAGTTCTCTGGCTTACTAGTTGCCTCATTCCCTCTGGCGCAATTCCTCGTGAGTCTACCGTGGGGACAACTATCAGACAGGCACGGAAGACGCCTCTCTATCGTCGCTGGGCTCGCCATCTCAGTCCTGGCGAACATCGGGTTCGGATTCTCGCGATCTTTCGGTGCTCTTCTATTTTGGAGGATTTTGGCGGGCTTAGCAAACGGAAACGTCGGCATAATGCGGACGGTAACGGCCGAGGTTGTGCGCGAGCGAAAATACCAGACCAAGGCATTCCTCTTGCTGCCGCTGGTATTCAATGCGGGCATGGTGGCAAGTCTGGCTCTAGGAGGATGTCTTGCAGAGCCCGTCGTTAATATTCCGTGGCTTTTTGGACCAGACGGGGTCTTCAATACGAGCCGGAATCCGGACGGCGTAGTTTGGGCTCTCAAATTCCCATACGCGCTTCCTGCGCTTCTCAACGCTACTGTCTTAGGTATCTCGTTTATTCTAGCTGTATTAGGCCTAAAAGAAACACTTCCCGGAAAGGAGGATCGGAGCGATGTAGGCCTCAGAGCCGGAGTAGCGATCATGCGATGGACTGAACACATGCTGTATAGACGGAGGCAGTATATAAGGATAGACAGCAGCGAAGATACATTCTTGGGACAAGCCCGATCAGACTTGGAGAAACCTGTGCCGGAAACGGTGCCTGGTGGTGATAGAGAGATCCCTTTCCAAAACATCTGGACGCGCAGAGTACTATGTGCCTTGGTTTCGTTTGGGTTGCTCCCACTACACAACTCGGCATTTATGCACATATTTCCGGTGTACCTCAGCAGCCCGCCAGCTGATAATAACGAGGCAACGTTCTTCGCTTTCGCCGGTGGTTTGGGTCTGCGCTCCTCGACTATAGGGGTATGGCTCTCAACCTTCGGCATCTGCGGTATCTTACTACAGCTTTTCATATATCCGCGATTACAGGTGCGTATCGGAACAAGAGGAGTCTTCCGCATTGCCTTGTTTCTGTTTCCGGTCACATACGCAATAGCACCGTATTTGTCACTCTTGGCAGGCGAGGGTGACGGAGTCTTACGTTGGATATTCTTGGGATTGGTAGTGTGTTCTCAAATCATGGCACGCACAATGGCCATTCCAAGCACTGTCATTCTATTAACTGAAGCGGCGCCATCGAAAAAGGTATTAGGAACCATCCACGGAGCTGGAAACATGATTGCGAGTCTGGCTCGAACGGTTGGGCCGGCCATCGGGGGCTACGTGTTCGCGTTGGGGGTCTCAGAGGGAGTGATCGGACTCGTATGGTGGTTTTATCTAGTATCTGTTGCATCTTGTGCCTTAATTTGGTCATATATTATGGGAGGGGAGTAAACACCAGACATTAGACCGGGAAAGTTTCCAAGCTATATACAATCCACGGGTAGATTATTACTACACAAATACTTAAGTTGTTATAGAACAGCCTGGATTACTCTTTGAGAATAAAGCTAGCCAGGTATCTAATAACACGATGAATTGCATGGTCATAATTTAAATTATACTCAGCTAATAGCATGGGCATTCTCGGCGTATGGTAGCGAACTAAGTACTTTGTACGTGGGGAGGATGGAAAGGCAAGAAGTATGTCTAAATATTTATATGCCTAAGCTACTTATCTTTGTGTTTCCGAGTTTCCAGGCAGATGATATCGCGACGGCCCAGAACCTCGAAGGCTTAAGGTATGTGTTCCCCAGAAACATATCGTTCGATTCAAGCATTTCTTCTGTAAGCTATAATCATCGGTTTAGATTTAGGCAGTATCATGTAAAGAGCTCGACGGCATCGAAGATCTGTACCCGTTCTCATTAATTTCAACGCGCCTTACGTAGGACAGAAACATCAATAAGTACTAAATACTTACAAAGTTGGGATTCAAAAATGTGGTTCCGCTGCTCCCTGATATAGAAGTGATCGTGATAGTATTCGTTCCGGCCACGAGAGTCCCGGATGGAATGCTAACATCGTAGACTTCGCCGTAGCCACGATACGCCCCACGAGTCACTCCACGACTATCGATCTTTGTAGGAGCAGATGGCGCTGATGCGGTCCAAGAATTAACCTTGGCTTGCGGGCGGGCTCCGCTAAACGACAAAGTGGTTGCAATTCGGAGAGTAGCGGCGCCGGGTGCAGAAGCCAGAGTAAACTTGATGGTCACAGGGTTGTTCACAGTCTGAAATAAAGCCATCGGAAACTGGGCTAGGGACGAAGAACCGACGGTGTAGGTGACAGGAGTCCATGAAGCCATGCGCGAATCAGAAGGATGCATTCGGAGGAATTTGTCCGCATTGAGGAACCCGGTGGGCTGACCGTCGTATTCTCCAATCTTCCACAGCGAGTTTCGCGAAGTCTCGGTACTAGCGATGTTCTTGGAGGTTGTCTTGCCGGCGCTGACGGAAACCCCAGTCGCAGTAGCAACCTTATACTCGCCCTGGTACAAGACCATTGTATAAGTGCCAGGCTTCATGGCGGGTGAGGTAAAAGCGCCCTTGGATGATGCGATAGTCCAGTATTGTGCCTGCGTGTTATACCAGTGAACGACGATCTGAAAACTGCTTGAAATCCCGGAAGCGGTACCAGAGACATAGCCCCGTCCAGACTCTGCCACGTAGCCGGTAATGCTCAACCCCGAGAAGAAGGACGTGTCGGCTTCACGAAGCTTGGGAACACCAGATCGTGAGAAGGTTAATATGTAAGGCCCGTGAAGAACGTTGGTTCGGAAAGCCTCGGTCTGGACGTGGCCGCTGTTCATGTACCAGTAAAGATTAGTGGCGGAGCCAGCATTATTGCTCTCGATATCGCGAAAGAATGGACCACCAGACGACGATTCGGGATGCGGCGCCAAGACGCATACGTGAATCACATCAGAACCACCATAGACGCACTGCGCATCTTTGTCAATGAACCGAGTACTCGAATAGAATTTGGACCGGGTCTCTCCGTCGACGACGAAGACGTCGGAGCCTTCTACGGTAGCTGAGCTGCCAGAAGTAGTCGAGACCTTGCCATAGGGATACTCTTCAGGTAGCACGGATGACTTGAGCCGGGCTATGAACCGCAGTTCTCCGACCGATGGCTCTTCTTTGATGTAGGTAGCGAGATAGATATTGCTTTCCCCCTCCTTGACTACCATGTAATGAGTCAATGTCGAGGTTGTGCAAGTCACCTTGACATAGTTGACGGAACCTAGGCAGAGAGTAAGAAGGCTTCTAACGGCAAATCATCATCTGTCAGTCTCCCATAGATAACATACTAGCTGTGACCGACTCGACTTTGACGGTTGCTGAACCGAGACCAGATGACAATTGAGTGCTGCCAGAGGAATCCTGAAGTTCGGTGCCACGGTATTTGATCGAGGTGATATCGCAGCTACCTCCGTTGACGGTGAAGACTAAGGCATTGCTGGAGCCGGCGTCGATAACATAATTACTGCCGGACTTGGTGAAGCCAAACGCAGCAAAAACCGAGGAAGCAAAAGTCAACACCGCGAAGACAAGGAAATGTAGAATCATGGTGTCGGCCTAAGGCTATGTACAGAAACCTAGTAGAAGCAAAGAGGATCTAATGCAAACGCGGGAGATCGTCAAGCTAGATCCTACCTAGGTACGGGGTCGATCTATTGAGCTATCACCAACGCAGATACCTACCTAATCACCTACCTACTCAGAAAGTCATGGGTATATATACCTACACATCGATCAAGCACAATATCTCCCTTTGAATTAGGCACGAGGGCAAATTCCCACTTAGACCATCTCGGTCCAGCACAAGACCGAGAAAAGGCCTCTTAACTACCTAGTAGGTATACACTGCCTTAACTGTAATCATTTGGTGATTGGCGGGATTTAGCTAGGTAGGCAAGTAGGTAAGAGGTTGTGGGGTAAAGACACAGGGTATAATCGTGATGAAAAAGTCGAGGCGTTCTTGGTATGCCGTGGTGCCGGCTGTATAGACAAATCGAGACAGGCAGGGCAACGCTAGAGCACCCAGCAGTTAATTATACGCATTACAACGCGATATTAATGCTAGGGAACGAACCACCGTCCACGCCAGAGGAGATGATTGACGGAATTATTAAAACGGGCAAAGGAAGCAAGTAAATCAGCAATATTCTCAGAAGCACGTCTTAGGAAGGTCACAATTATGCTGCGTAGTGCCGTGTATGTCCTAGGCAAGTATTAAATGGTTGTCCTCCAGGACTTTCACAGGACAATTTTGCCTCTTCTCTGTCTAAGGAAAAGACGGGAGAAAAAAGGTAAAAAAGAAAGCAAGAAAAAGCACCTGTTATATTTATGGAGAGCCAAGATCTAAACATACGAGGTATAGACAAGGTACGTACATACCCTGATACCTTAGGTAATATGTCAGTATGTAGGTATTGGTAAGCACTGAAGCTGAAGCCACATTTTGAGATCAAGAAAATGAAAAGGAGAAAAGGTGGGGTCAATCCATAAAAAGAATAAAAAGGGGTAAAGAGGGACTTCTCCAGCTTGGCGACCCGGTAATACATAGTACGTACTGTGTAGTAGGTAATTATTATTGAAGAACCTGGAAAGCTTACTGCCAAAATAGGCAGGCCGGCGTGGACTAGCAGCCCTATAATATACCGCTAGTACATACCTGGATAAGTATACCTATAGTATTTTGTCTTATTAATTTACCTAGCACTTAAATATGCATTTTACGTATAAGGGGTCTGGGGGTACACCGTCCAACCCGTCTCAGCCGTGAACTGAAGATCGGATGGCGATGATTGGATGATATTTATATCAGCCGCAGTATGACCTTCTGAAATTCCGGTACCATCCGCGGCCAGGCGGGTTTCCAAGTTGATAGCTAGGTCGCTAGGTCAGTGATTAATACCTGATACTTGATCATTTAAATTGGGCTGCACCTCAGCGGCGGAGCAGCTGAGGATTATCAAGATACTTATACTTAGCTGATCAAGCAGTTCAGAAAAAGACCAAGACATTCGGTCATTGGGGCATTTGGGCATTTATTATTACTCTTAAAATCCAAACAACAAAAGTTAACCGATGAGGCATGTTTAACGAATGACCATACCTAGCTTATAGATTTGTGGCCTATTCCATGAGGTCATCCAATACTTCATATACATAAAGGTAGGTAGCTTTCTAACTACCTAGTAATAGGTAATTTTACCTGCTAGCTAAATCTCACGTCATACCGAGCGTGAAGGCTATCGATGGTTGTTGAAATGCCTATTGGTCACTGCATTGGAATTGCCAGATACAACTTAGTAACCTCGAAAAGTGCAGAACACGGAGCCGAACCTGCGTTGTCACGCATTACCCGAACTTCGTGGCATGCTCTCGAACAATCGACCTTGCCTCTTTCGGTTGGCTGAACGATCCTCTGGCTGATTCATCGTCCCGGGAGATAATAAGCAATAAATATGCGAATATCGTAGTAAGACTATCATTAATATTGCTATAGCTAGGACGTTCTTGGTATCCGTGAGTAAGTACGATCTCATATGAGAGAGCCCTGACGCTTCCATCTTACTCATCTCTCACCGATGCTCTTTGACTCGTATGGACTGTTTTCGTAACCTGACGACAGCCTCATTCTGTTCTACTCAGATACCTATCTCCAGTGAACACGAGAATGGTGAAGAAAGATGATGAAGATGAAGGTTTCATCGATATTGCCGGTCTACGGCCGCCACCCTCGGCGCATTCCCTCAACCTCCCCATGTAGCCCTGCAGCCACTTAGGCATAGCCCGCCCCCCTAATGTTACCAGGGCGCCAGTAGGATTTAAGCTCAAGTTTAAATATAGGATCTGCAATATCGAAAGCTATCGTACGCGCACACATAGTATATATACGCATATATATACATATACATACCGGTGACTATCCGTTCACTTAGCCATAGTCAATCGCTTTCAACAACAGCCTCGTCACTTCTCGGCTTAGACACGAACTAGCAATCGAAGTAATCGACTCGTGTCAAAATGCGTCTGAACATCGCTGCGGCGGTTTCGCTGCTTGTCGGCTCCACCGCGGCTTGCGTTGTGCCTCGGCAGGGTAGCGGTCGCCAGGTCTTTGCACACTACATGGTAGGCCTGACCAGCGGACAGTCCAAAGACCAGTGGCAGAAAGATATCACGGACGCCAAATCAGCCGGTATCGACGGCTTCGCCCTGAATGTTGGATCACAAGATTCGTGGAATGCCGAGCAGCTACAGCTAGCTTACGACACGGCTTCTTCCAACAGCTTCAATCTATTTCTATCTTTTGATATGGCCGCTAGCTCCTGGACCGTCGACCAAGTCGTTTCGCTCATCAACCAATACAAGGGCGCAAGCAGCCAGCTCAAGGTTAATGGAAAGCCTTTCGTCTCAACATTCGAGGGGCCAACCTGGGCTGACAACTGGAGCTCAGTACGCTCTTCTACCGGTGACATTTTCTGTAAGTAATCTGTCCGAAATCACTTGTCGTGATAATACTGTTGACGAACTCGTCTCATCCATCTTTTCGACCCTATGTTGTACCGAATTTAAACAGCCAAAGACTAATTCAGACGCCGCAGTGGTCCCTGACTGGTCCTCCTTGGGAGCCCAAGGGGTCGGTAGTAAACTAAGCCAGATCGACGGCGCTTGTAGGCATCTCCCATCACCCATCACCTATCGCTCACCGCTCAACTAACACGGTATAGTCAACTGGGGCGCGTGGCCAGATGCAAACCAATATACGATCACGACAGGAAACGACCAGGCGTACAAATCGGCCCTCCAGGGAAAGCCATACATGATGGGCGTCAGCCCTTACTTCTATACCGGTATGATACATTCCATCTGACCTTCAATTTATCGGGCACTGACCACGAGCTAACCATGAGATATAGATCTCCCCCAGTATAACAAGAACTGGTATTCGTCCAGCGATTCGCTGTGGTACGACCGCTGGAAGCAGGTCTTGGACATTCAACCCGAATACATCGAGATCATCACCTGTAAGCCTACCGCGCATGCCGATGGGCTACCTACTCTGCTTGAGCCGAGGACTAACGCGAGCAGGGAACGACTACGGCGAGTCTAGCTACATCAACGCCCCGGTCACCGCACAGATCGTGAGCGGTGCTGAGGGGTATGTCGATGGATTTGACCACACAGCTTTCCGCTTCGTACTACCTTACTTCATCAGCGCATACAAGGCTGGCAACGCAAACGTAGAGCTGCCTTCGGAGGGAGCTGTGGCATGGTACAGAACTACGCCAGCATCGGTGTGCACCAACGGCGGTGAGTAGCAGTTACACCGGACCATCTTCGATTGTTTTCTTTTACTAAGTGTTGGTCATAGGTACCGTATGGGGCCAAGGCGGAAGCGCCTCGGCTGCGAGTGGCACGAAAGACGTGATTTCGATCATTGCGCTATCCAACTCCCCTCAGGACATCACCGTCGCCATCGGCGGCTCGACTCAGACCGTCAGCGCGTCCAGTTCAGTCGGTAAAGCCTCGTTCTATCAAGTGGACTTCACCGGTAAGTCCGGCGCCGTTACCATCACAGTCAATGGTAAATCGGCGACTGGTCCCGCGATCTCGACTGGATGTCCATCTTCAGGCCACGTAAGTCCCCTGATTAGGTAACGATACAGTGTTTCGATACACAAGGCTGACAAGCGAATAGGTTAACTTTAACGCGGTCGCGGTTCAGGTGTGATGAGATGTCGCATTCGAAATGCGGTTGTTGGAAATTCGTATCTGCTAGTTCTGAATTCACAGCATCCCCCGGGCTCGGGAGAGGCATTTCATCTCATCCACATCCTTCATTTTTCATTTTTCATTTAGCCTCGGCGACCAACGTGTATATATCTCTGCTTCTTAAAAACAAAAATTGACTCAGTTCATATGGCATACCTAATCCGGTTTTTTAATGCCGACCTGGAATTTCTCTGCCCAGTCGGTGAATTCGTCTCTGTCGCCCTCCCAGGGCTTCATGAGCATCTCAGACGCCGCGAAAGCGTCGAAGAAACAGGAATCCATGACGAGGTCGATGGAGTCACGATCTAGCTCATAGAATGCGCAGGCTACTTCGCCGAATCGGTGCGGAAGTATTTTTAGTAAAGGATAGACCTCGTCGAGACGCTGGGGGATTGGCGCTTGTGTGGCATTGGGGAAAGGTGGTAGAGTTTTAAGCCGCCTCTTGACGATGGCTGTATAAAGGAGGGTGGTGAGTCGTAGCCGTTTCATGCAAGACTCTAGACGTTCTCTAATCTTGTCTGGGTCATTTCTGGGTATGTGACGGGGATTCATGAGGTCATCTAGCATCTGTTGTGTGGACAGGTGTGTGTTTTGGACCTGGTCTGTGATGTCGTCGATGTCGTCCCCGCCCTCATCAACTTCCCCATCTTCATCATTCTCATTCTCATTCTCATCATCGTCATCGTCATCTTCCTCTTCAACTTCCTCGCTATACTCCTTCAACTCTTCCAGGATATCCTTCAAGGTATCCCTGTACTCTTCAACCTTCTTAACCAGCAGTCCCGCGATGCCCAACTTCTTAAGGAGAATTACGTCGTCACAAGCAGCCCAGATGACACCGGTAGCGGCCATACTACCCTTCCCCCCACTAGAACCGTTCCTTTGCTCGTTAGGTAAGACTTTGCCGTCTAGAGGTATAATGGCGATGAAGCTTTTGAGCTCCTTCAACACTCTGTAGCATCTCCAAGAAAGGTCCTGGCGAGCTACCGTGGTATATTTCTGGACGTCGCAGAATTGTACGGCCGAAGCAAGAGATGGGATAGGACCGGCGACTAGCTCACGGAGGACCTTGGTTATAGCCGAAGGGGTGAAAGGTTCATTAATGATTAGCAAAGATAACTTTGTAGTGTGAGCTTTTATCAAAGCGGCGGAATCATGGGCGAGGGCGAGAGGGTCTACTGGATTTATCGTAGTCGAGGATTTCGACGATGGTGGTGACGATGATGGGTCGGAGTTTTGGGAAGCATTGTGAACGTTAACGTCGACGGCATTGGAGTGGAGAAACGTTTCAAGTTGAGAGATGAGTTCTACCGCGGATTTTACAAGAGTTTTTAAAGACTCGAGTGAGTCACCGTTCTTTTTATTCGCAGCCATGGTGTTTATTATGCGAAGAAAAGAAAGTTGAATAGGTTCTAAATTTCGACTTAAGTCTTGAGATATAAATTTTTAATTTCATTTTTAGATCAAATGATATTTTGGACAGTGCGGGGCAATATTCGATACCCCGCCATCTACGTACTTTGTACATTAGGTGCCTAGGTAGGTACCTACCACCAACTCATCATTTAGGAAAGAATGGGACCAGTGTTGCATTAGCACAGTACATGTCCTGAATGTTTTTTAGCCACCCTTTTTCGCCTCAGTCTTTTTCTTTATTTGCGCAGAAAATTAAATTTTGGTCCAAATAAACCAAAGTACATCAAAGCAGAGCAGAGCCAAGCGTGCTTAAGCAAAACTCAAATCTGAACTGACACACGACATAGGTGCTAAGTACCTATATTATAGCCAACATTACCTCTGACCGGCTATACCGACGTACCGACGTAGCGGGGACGTTGGACGTGGAACATTAGTGGATATTAACAGGTAGGTAGAGTCAGCCCTGTGCCTGGAATTTGAACTAAAACTACACAGAATTGGAACTGGAAACTACAAACTGGAATGGAACCGGCATACTTGGAAGGTACCCGGGTATGGAATAATTAGCATTTACACCTACGCATTCGACCCCAATCCGTCACTTCCAAGTTCCAATTGCCAAGCGCTAGAGCTTAGGTAGGTATAGGTAGGTAAATACCTACCTAGTAGAATCTAGACAATACTGTGTAAGAGGTAAAAGGTAAGAGGTACATACTCGACTTTATTCTTTATCGCTGTGGTTTTTTTTTTATCTCGCATTTCTCTTCAAGGTTTACATTAGTACTATGTAATTACGGTAATTACACTGCACGTAACCTACTAAGTAGGTACCGTACTTACCCTTTTACATCACTACAACCACTGCATCGCACTACCGCGCATCCCGACGCCTTGACCTTGGACCTTGGACCTCCACCTTCACCTTCACCCTCACCTTCACCCTCACCTTCACCCTCACCTTCACCTTTACATCCACATTCACATTCACCTTCGCCTGCTACGACTGCTGCGCAACCCACCCAGCCAGCACCCAGTTAGCACCTAGCCATTTCCCCCGGATCCTGGCTTCATATTCATGTTACCGGATACTGTCAACACCATCAACAAACATCAACAACAATGTGTTACCAGTGTCATCACCATCTCCTCTTCCACCACTGACAGCATCTATCTGCCCCCTGCCCTTTTGGCTTCTTACCACTTGGTTAGCGTCTATCTGTTTATCTGTCTATCTGGTGTGTATATGTTCTACATGTTCTACATGTCATATATCCCGTCATCCGCCTTGTTCCTCTATCCCAAAAGCCCTTCTAAATGCCCTGCTAAATGCCGTCTTTACCATTTCCTTTCCCTGTATTAAAGTTGTATTATTCAGAGCCGCTCTCTAACTACCGTTCGGCGAAATAGGATATAAATACGGCCCACCCGCCAGTCGAGTCGAGTCTATCAAGTCGCACCTTTTTTCAGTAGCGATATCAACGTACAGAGTCTCCGCGACCTTGTCGCCATTTGTTTGATCGGTTCTTATCGACCAACTCGTCATCCGTCGACCTCGACCTTCGTTAGCCTAATATCCGATATCTTACATGTATATGATCAACGTCCTTTTCGATCGACTCTGACGACGTAATCCCTGATTCTTCTTTCTTAGAGGGGAAAAGGGGGGAAAGAGAAGGCGTGGAGGAAAAAGAGAAAATACATTTTCGCCCTGTAGAGCTGTAGAGGTCACCAACTTGACCAGACGCGATCGACAAGATCGCCACGACATCCAGCACGACATCCTTTGCGGGCTTCCTCGATAGCCATCCAGCATGGGGAATACGCATACGAAAGATGCGAGGGGTGGCTCCCGCATGGGAGGCCATGGTTCTCACATCGATCCCGGCGGAAGTTCAACTGGTGCTGGGTATCATGGTGATTTGCCTGATCGATCGAGGCGTTCTAGTCGACCGGAACTTGGCGGCTTATCGCTACAATTCGGCACCTCGTCGAGCTCCCGTCACCAGGACGCCCCTTTCGAGCACCGAGAAACAAAACAAGAGAAGGAAGCACGAAGACTCGAGAGAGAACGAGTAGCGCGACTCAAGGAACGCGAACGCAGCATGAGAGAAGAACACGTAGATGGTGGCTATCTCGTTACCATGGGCATATATACTGCGTCCGAGGATTTCAACAAGCCCGTCGTCCGCCAATTGCAGGTAAGTAACGCAGCAACACATTAACGTTACCCCCCTCGCCCCCTCGCCCCCTCTTGGTTCTCAAATTCGATCTGGGGAAATCTATCCTTATATGCCCCCTCCGTGTGCCTCATGGCTAAGCTAACCTTGCGGCCCGGCAACGACAGATCGAGAGAAAGATAGCGCCCTTCTGGCGTGGCTTGGACGACTTCAAAGAGAACTGGGCCGAGCATCAGATCATCGCTGCGGCCCGTGGTCTCGATATTCCTCCTGCTGACGAGGTCCCTGATAATCTAATTCCGCAGCCCAGGTCTGTCGATTCGCCAGCTACCTCGACGCCAAATCTTACAGTCCCAATGGGTTCTAGAACTCTCTCGGTCTCTTCCGACAATCCTGCTTCTAATCCTAGCTCAACCTTACCATCTCCGACGTCGCCCGTTGCGCCCAGAACTAATTCGCCCTTCAAACCCCATAAGAAATCTTTAGCCGCAGCCCTCAACCTATCTCGGAGTGGACCGCATACGGATATTATTGCTCCTCGCGAGATCAATCTACCTAATGACCCGTTCGTCAATGGTCAACCCCTCGAAGTTTTCTTGTACAAAGAGGGAATCGAGTGCCCGCTCTGCTTGATGTATTATCCCCCATACTTGAACCGCACACGGTGCTGCTGTCAAATTATCTGCAGCGAATGCTTCGTGCAAATCAAGCGCCCTGATCCGCATCTTCCCGAGCACCACGCTGACGAGGAAGGCGCCCAAGCCCCGGCCAACCCGGAGGAGCGCGAGGGAGAGCTTATTATGGAACCAGCCAAATGTCCTTATTGCACCCAGACGGAATTTGGCGTGACATATGAGCCTCCTCCTTTCCGCCGAGGCATAACGTATGCATTCAGCCCGTCTACGTTAGGTGCTATGGGCACGGCCATGTCCTCTTCCAGCTCCCTCAGCTCAACCCTTTCTCCAACTTTGGCTACGCCTTCCGCCAGCGCAAACCGCCGACGAACACAGAGCGTGTCCGCTAACGCGCCCGGAGTTATCACCACCGACCGCATTCGACCCGACTGGTCTACTAAGCTAGCCGCGGCTCGTGCCCAGCAGCGTCGCAGAGCAGCGGCCGCTGACGCCCTGCATCACGCCGCTTTCGTAATGGGGAATCAAGAGTCTCGTACAATATTTGGCCGCTCGTCTCGATTCAGTCGTAGGAATGCTGGGGGTCACCGAGGTAACGAGAGCCCAGGCAGTGGCTCCAACCCACAGCCGAATGATGGCGGGGCCGATATTCCCTCTGCTCCTGATCCGGGCGCCCGTGCCGCCTCTAGTAGAGTCGGTTCCGGCCGCGAACGGATAGATGCCGCACACCTCGAAAGTCTAATGATGGCCGAAGCGATAAGATTAAGCTTGGCAGACGAGGAAGAGCGACGGAAGAAGGCCGAGAAAGAAGCTAGGAAAGAAGCTAAGAAGAAAGAGAAGGAAGACCGAAAGGCTTCTAAAAAGAAGGGCGACGTGTATAGTGGTGGTAGCGGTGCAAGCGCGAGCTCCCTTAGTTTAGGACTCGGGCGAAGGCGTGGCAATAGTGCTGCTAGCAACTTACGCATGGAAGCTAGCTTAACCGCTGCCGGCAGTTCTACCGCCGGTCAAGCTGCCGACCAACCTCCAGATCCCACTTCCGTGTCGACTTTAGCTTCGCCACCGGCGCCGGGTAACAAGGGGAAAGCTATCGACCGTAGCGATAATGAGGACAGCCAAAAGCCTAGTACTGGCGTAGCATCTTTACCAATTCCTGTGTCGTCACAGCCCGTCCGGGGGTCTTCGCATCTGCGCCAGATGAGCAACGCCAGCTCTGTCAGCTCTAGCGGCCTCGATAGCATACCGGGCAGCTATACTGGCAAGAACTTAGGCGCCGACCCCGAGGATCCGCGGTCAAGCGGTCTCAGCCTAGCTGCACGTAGCGAAGAAGGTGACAATACGAATTCGGAACCCTTATTCAATTTCAGGAGTCTAGCAGAAATGGTCGGCGTCCCCATAGACGGCGAAGATCAGGTACCTGGTAGTGAGGGTGCGAGTCCAGGTAGTAAACCGGCTGACGCGGAGGAGGCTCACGGCGAACATGTAGAGCACGCCACAGACCCCCTCGCAGGAAATGAAGGGGGCAGCCATGTGGAACCTCTAAAGCTAGAAACTCACGGGAGTAATCATAGCTTAAGAGCAAGGAGTGAAGATGGCACCCTGCCACCACAACTCATGATCACTCCCGACACCCCGGCTCCCGCCGACGACGATAGCGAGGATTCTAAGCGACTCGGACACGTCGACCTGGCGGAGAGATCACACGAAGTCACACAGTGATCCCACGCTGTTTCCTCGCCCTCGCCGTTTACTATTATATCTTCGCTAAGGGGGAGTCTGACCAAATGGAGAGATACTAGGTCCAAGGTTTACGATATTTGCATTAAAGGGGGAGGTAGGCACTGTTGACTTTCATTCGTTTGGAGTTAAGGGTTGTATACATAGATCACGTGGATTCAATGGTGATTAAGATAATCTCCTCGAGCGAGGTCAGTGAGCGATGAGGCATACGAGGATCCAGACGTCCTCTCAACGGAAATTGAGATCTCCTAAGCAAGTAGACCGTGTAGCTGTCTCCTATGTCTAGCGCTGTTGTGAGCCAGTAAATAGCATCGCCGACACATTTAATGATATTGGTGCGTCAGCCAGCTAGAAGAAGCGACGCCAGTGTGAGAGGGTGACATAGTGTTAATGGGACATGCCTAAGTTCAACATCATCACGGTCAATTATAGCCACACGACACTGGAGAAATGAAGAATTAGGCAGGAGAGGACCCGTGGTTGATTTGCCAGTTCTGCTGTTGTCACGTTGGTTTAATACCAATGTTTGTATCCTAGCTTATACAAGGTAAGTATCTACCTAGTAAGTGTCATTGTTACGACCAAGCAGTGAATGATTTTCATTGAATGGATATCGTGTCTGTACAACCGAAGAAGAGATAGGAACCTCCAAAATGTAACGGTGGCATCCAGGTAGAAAAATGGTACCACGCATCCCAGATCAGAACTTTGGGAAGTAGTCTTCGATAGCTCCCAACAATCATTGACCCGGAACTTCTTCTAGACAATATAGCTGGATAGCCCAGTTCTATAAGATGGAAGGGAGAAGGCGGAAGGAAAAATAAGGCAAAGCACTATAGCACTATAACACTTCAATACTTTGGGGGAACATGTCCACGACTATTACAAATACTCATCAAGCCGCAGGTATAGAAACGCGTTGTCAAACGTTCAACGTTGGTAACTCCTCAACATTCACGCTCATCGGTGACTTAGGGGCCCCGGTAGGGTTTCGAGCGTTGACGAATCCAGGATCGGGACTGCTCCAGCTGTAGTCTTTCCACTGGCCTAGGATAGTCCACATCTCTTCAACCACCTGCTGAATCTTTTTTCGTCGGTCCACGCTCCATTGCCTTCGTTTCGTCTGTTCTACGGTGGTCGTCTCCGGCTCCAAACCCTCCATCACACTATTAAAGACACGACACGTCTCCTCTAGTTCAGCAACGCTGGAGATGCCCATGACGCTGACACCGACCCGGCCACGTGCCGGCAACTGAGGAGTGCGGCCGCCTCTAGACGCGCCTACTCGAGCCCAGTTATCTAAAGCCCAGCGGATGGCGACGACCTCTAGTTTCTCGCCTGCGCCTGTTGCGATGGGAACAAGATCTTGACAAGCCTTCCTCAGCCCCTCCGGGCTCGGATGCCACTTAGCCATAGGCCCTGCGTCGGCGCCCCTCGTCGTCAGTAGGCCCATGCCCAACATGCTAGCATTAAGAACGACGTCTACACCGGCGCGCTCGAACCGCGACATCGCCTCGGCGCCTAGCGTCGTGTTCTGTATGGTGTAGTGGCCGTAGCTGAGTACGGCGTCGAGCGGCTCTCCGGTCTCGCGACAAACCATCTCGGCGAGCGTGCATAGCGTCTCGACCGGGTATCCGCTGATGCCGACGTATCGGACGACGCCTTCGCTCCGCAGCCGGCGCAGCTCTAGCACGGCTGTCAGAACCTCGGACGGGGAAACGAACTCGACGTCGTGCATGTAAACTAGGTCTAGGTAGGAAGTGTGCAGGCGCTCGAGGCTACGTAACACCGAGGACCGGACCCAAGCAGGGCTATAGTCGAAGACGTCGCTAGCGATGCGGCCGGCCTTGGTGACGAGGAAGTAGGAGGAGCGCGGGTGCTTCTGAGTGACAGATGGATGCGCCAGCGCATCGCCTAGGATGAGCTCCGAGGGTCCGTAGTATGGCGAAGTATCGAAAGCACGGACGCCGAGATCGAGGGCGCGCGACACGATAGACAGGGCAGGTAGGTCGAAGGGGTTCGGGACATACTGTGTGTTGAACGTGGCCGTACCAAGGATCAGAGGAGGGATAGAGTCGTGGAGGGGTTGACGGTCCGGGATTAGAGAACCCATGGCGAAGAGGAGGGGCGGTAGTTTTTTTTTTCTTCTTCTTTTTTTCTCTTCTTTATTGGGCTTCCCTTGATTTTCTTTGACTCTAAATTAGAATATTACCTGGCCTTGGATTCCACCGCAGAGATATTGATAAAAATATCGTGTTGACACAACTCGTTATTTTTGTTATAATCGTAGTCTAAAAAAAGATGCTATATGTCGGCAAGACCCTCGACACGAACACCACGGAGATAAAAGGCGTAATTAATCGAGGGATTTTCAGGGTCTTGCACATGAAAACATGAAAGTGGGGTGAATAAGGGATTAGGGGGATTAGGGATAGGGAGATCAGTCTAGATAGAAAGAGTAAAGAGGAACGGTGAAATATAATAGATGTAAGCTACTTAGTATTTAGTCTACCGTCCTTTCCGGACTGTCAATTCTACTAGTAATAATCGTTGTTGTCATCGTCGTCGTCATTATCATTGTCATCATCATTATAGGTATCGCCATGATACCTAGTAATAGCTAGCAGCTACATAGCATGGATCACCACCACTCATGTAAACCTGCCCTCTAATAAGAACAAAGACGATTTGGGAACAGCGGTGAATCTGCTTGTGTCTTGAGTCTTGTGTCTTATGTCTGTCTACGAAGCGGAAAGTGTTGGTTTAGGCCAGGTAGTGTAAAGTAATGAGCAAAGTGGCTTGTCTTCTCCATATCCCCTGAACCTATAGGAAATAAAGCCCAAGGAGATGTGGAATCTAATCTGGAGCTATGCAAGATAAGAAAAGCACGTCATTCTAGTCTAGCTCAGTCTAGCTCTTATGAAGGCATTCTATCAGCGATCTTTATACGCACTCGGTTAGCCCTGTGGCGCCGCCACGGCACTTACCGAGACGAAAACAGCTTGACCTGAGCAGGGTTAGGTACTTCGTACTTTTCGGACATCCGAGCGACATTAACGTAGGTAGGTACATACTTACTTAGGTCGATATAAAGCTTATTATGTATAAATCCCGAGTCTTATTCTTACTTATGATTTCATGATAATAATGTACATATCAAGATACCTTGACATATATATCTACTTGCTAGTAAGATAAGTGCCGGTCAAGTATGCAATTTATAAGCCTATGAGAGTGGTTAAGGGACCTAGTAGGTAGGAAGAGATAAACTTGGAAAAGAGAGAAAAAAATAGAGAGGGTTAGGGTTAGGGTTACCAACGCGTCATACAATATCAGATCAATCTAGATAGGTACTTACTCATGTATCATATACAGATATTTTGTTGATTATTAAGGTATTCTAAAGAACACAGGGACTCTTCCAGTTGTCAGTTAAAGGGATATTCGGGTATTGGATCTCCGAGTCTTCACTTGATTGAACCACCGCGGAATCACTCACAGCCCTCCGGGTTGATCTCCTCCCTCTCATCAAACGTATTGCACGGGCTTTATCTGTGTATTTCTATTATCTACATCCTTATTCATTAACCACCTCGGAAAAAATCCAATAGAAAATGATGAATCCACGAATGGAGCTCCTCCTTCCACCCAGGATAGGTACAGGTAGCTTAGGTTATCTCGGCTGATTGGCACGGTGTATACCTATGTACCTACCCTCACTTCGTCCCCAAGTCGTATTTGATCGCACAAGTTGAGTCACTATAATATAAGTAGGTACTGGTAAGCTGTCTTCAAATATTTTTTTGGTTGCCGAGTTGCATGGGATATAAGGAATACGAACATGTGACGAAGCACCTCTAAGAATACCTTAAGTGAATGAAACGAGTGGCTTGTCAACCATGACACGTTTGACCACTCAGTTTTTATTATCAAAATGAGTCGAGATCTATAGCTATAAGATGAAAGAAATAACATTGGAAGTATACCTAGGTAGTCTCAGCTCGATAGCGAGGTCAGAGTTGCCTTTGATGTCTGATGTTAAGTGATATCATTATAAAGCACGAGGTTCACTTTGACTTCCAATGAATGCCTCTGGATATTTTTGATACGTGTGTTGCCAATTTCGTGGTACGTCGGTAGGCTAAATTGCTGGTTTTGGCTGGTGGTTTCATTTTCATATAGGCATGGGGAGGTATAAGATAGCTTCGACAAATGCTTGTTTATAGTCAAAAAGGATCGACTCGTTTCTTTCCAGGGGTGGTCTATCGCCAGAAACCCTGCGCGGAACGTAGAGATATAGTAGAACCACTTGGAGATTCAGGCTAATACCGATTCCGGGAATCCTCGCCAGGGGACCGAAAGACCCAATCAAGTCCGAGGTAAAACTAATTCACTCTACCTACGACGTTAGTGGACGTGGGAGCGGGCGGTCTCTTAGCCTCGTTTCGATACTACCCAGACACATGCTGCTGGGAGATTACGATTGCGCCCCTTCCCGACTCGGCTTATTGTGATGTGTAGTCCCCACGCGGAGTGAAGAACTCCATTCCCAAATTTTCATGGTAGAAATACATCTTTCATGGCCCACGATCCGCTACCTCTTATTGTGTACCCAGGGGGCGAATACTTGGCGCTGTATGTTATTCCGGCTCAAAATAGTCAGCTATTTATGCCACGTTGGCTCTAGACGCGCTGAGAAGAACGTAGCAAGGAGCGACATTGGTATCTCTCGATCTTACATCACGAAGAACAAATCCGACATGATGACCTAGGCGGTTCCTTGATGCGTAGCGGCACTATATCGGCCCACCCGTATTGGCTGCTGCGGAGGAGCTCTCTAAATTAATTTTCCCTCGGTTGAAGCCATATCCTTGGGGTGCGATGACGCTGTGACGTTTATTTTCGCCGATATAAATGACATTGTCCCTTTCTAGACACCCGTGGCGGCTTTTTCGTAGGTCTGGCTTTTTATCTCCCCCCAAAACCCACACTTAGTAAAGACCAATCATGAAGCTATTCACTGTCGCTACTGGTATCGCTAGCCTTGTCGGCTCTGGTGAGCAGCACTGCGTGGTCCTCGAGGGATAGGTCTTTGGAGGAAGATGTTGAGTAATGTGCTAATAGTGCCGCAGTCGTTGCCCAGACGGACTCGACTCCGTTTGTCGATGCTGATACTGGGATCACCTTCCAGTCCTACACCAGCACAGACGGGATCACCTATCGATTAGCCCTTCCGGCAGAGGCAAGCGGCGATACCGGCTACGATGTGATCCTCCAGGTCGTAGCACCTGTCGAGTTGGGTTGGGCCGGATGGGCCTGGGGTGGCGCAATGACGTACAACCCTTTGACTGTTGTATGGAAGGACGGCGACTCAGTTCAGCTTTCTTCGCGCCAAGCCACGTGAGTGACGTACCTGACTTTCATACCTATAGGTACTCTGTTTGGAAAGATAAGGATGAGGTTGGCTAATCAGAAGAAGCGGATACTACGTTCCTGGGACGTATGCGGATGCCAAGTACACGGTTCTCAAAGGCACCAGTGTCAACGAGACGCATTTCAAATTCACCGCTCTCTGCACAGGCTGCGCTAGTTGGACGGACTTTGACGGAAACCCGTACATCCTGAATGGGGCAGGTGATACCAACTTCGCGTACGCGTTCTCAAATACTCCGGTGGAGGAGCCGGCGAACTCGGAGTCTGGCTTCAGCATCCACGATAACGTCGGACGGTGGATCCACGACTTGGCCGGAGCAAGGTCTGACAAGTTCCAGGAGTGGGTGACAACCAACACGCCGGCGTAGGTAGCAACAGATTGATGAAAGAACGAAAACGCAGAAACTTTGGACTTATTATCAGAGCAGCACAGAGTTATAATATTCGAGGCATTCGTTATCATGGCGTAGCTTAGACAGGCGCCCGTGGCTTGGTGGTTGGTTAGCTGGGAGGTTATTGCTAGGAGGTAGCGGGAAATACATAGATGGGAACATGTGCCTGTATATAATTATAGGTGATGGTTGGTAGGCGAGAGAAATGAGATGGTATATGGATAGATTGGCAAGTGATGACACTGTGGTGTAGTGAATGTTGGTTGAATGGTGAGTGGTGAGTGGTGAGTGGTGAGCGATGAATGGTGAGCGGTGTGCAGTAGTAGATAAAATAGGAAAATAGGGGAAATAGGGGTAAGGTAAGAGATAGTAGGTACCTCTCACAGTGCTAGCTGCACTTTCCTTTGATATAGCCCCTCAGCTCCTCTACAAGAGCACTTGTTACGTAAGGTGGGACAGCTGGGATGGTCCCCTGTATGAAATTTCCAAGGTTCAATTTCAAGGTTCTGGGTACGTACCTGTTGGCGCCTTCTACAATATCGATGGATTAGATTAGATTTCTCGATTTCTCGATTTCTCGATTTCTTCCCTTTACAACTCCAAAGTTCTACCATTGAACATCGAAATAATGAAATAGCTAATACTCTGTCACAATCTCGATTACAACGCCAGCAACACCGGCAACGCCAACAATACCGTACGGTAATACACCACAAATCAACCATCACCATCACCATGGCGCCGGCTAGGAAATCCAAAGCTCACCAACCCTCACCGCCAACTCGAACTCTGGTCCTCGATAATGGCGCGTACACCATCAAAGCTGGATATGTGACAGGCGATGTCGTTGATGAGCCTCGTGTCATACCAAATTGTATCGCAAGAGACCGCAACAGAAAGATCCACGTCGCATCCGAACTAGATACTTGCGCCGACTTTAGCGAAGTCGCCTTTAGGCGCCCCGTCGAGAAAGGCTTCGTCGTTAACTGGGAAGCCCAGAAAGAGATATGGGACCGCGAATTCTTTGACGACAAAGCCACCCTACCGTGTGACCCGTCCGAGACTCGACTTTTGCTCGCCGAACCGTCAAACTCTCTCCCCGCCCTGCAAACAAATTGCGATCAGATGGTATTCGAGGAGTTTGGCTTCTCTAGCTATTACAGAGCTATCGGTATGTTCTCGTCCACATATTCCAGAAACCTCCTAGACGGCTCCTAGACGGCTTCTAGACGGCAAATTTCAAGGTGGCTAGGCTGACAGTCTACCAACACCGCTCTAGGCCCGTCATTGAATTCTTATCGGGATGTGCAAGGCATCCTCCGCATGCCCAGGGATCCAGGATCCATCGCTCAATTGCCTGCTGAGATACTTCTACTCATCGACAGCGGATATTCTCATACCACCATCACGCCTATTGTCCAAGGAAGGCCGATTCACACCGCCATACGAAGACTTGACGTCGGAGGAAAGCTCCTCACAAACTACTTGACCCGGTTGCTCTCTCTTCGTCACTACGATATGCGCAATGAGACGTATATCGTGAACGAGATGAAGGAGACAGCCTGTTACGTCTCTCTTGACTTCAAAGGAGACCTCGACCGTACCTGGAAAGGTACCCGGGGCGAACGTCGGGAGGATTATCTCAATGGTGGAGGAGTAGCTAAAGATTATGTACTTCCCGATTTCCATACGAGAACAAAAGGTATCGTCCGCGAGTTCGACCCGGTCCAGGCTTCTAGGGCTAGAAAACTAGCTGCCGGTCGGATGGGCGAGTCTAGCGAAGATGTGTTGACCCTAAGAAACGAACGCTTTACCGTTCCAGAGATTCTATATCACCCCTCAGATATCGGTATACGACAGCCAGGCATTGCGAATCTCGTCATGCAGTCCCTACGCGGCCTGCCTATCGGCCTGTGGCCCGGGCTCCTTGCTAACATTATTGTCGTTGGCGGTAATTCTCTACTGGATGGGTTTGTTGAAAGGCTGCAGAACGAGATCGTCCAGCTCGTCCCAGACGATTGTTTTGTTCGAATTTCCCGGCCTGTGGATCCCATAACAAGCACTTGGCTAGGCGGTGCTAGTATGGCGAAGCACCAGCATATCAATGCCCTCTCGGTTACGAAGCAGGAGTATGAGGAGTTTGGCGCTGCCTGGGTCGCGCGCAAATTTTCGGCTGGGTTGGAGTTATGAAAAGATCGTGGCTTGATACGTCGAATACACGTGGATAAATTTAGAGTATCTCACGATTGAATTATGAACGTGTACTAATTTGTGTCATAGGCGACATCTTCGGACATATCTAGGCAAAATGCTTTCCTAAATTTATCACGGTAATCATCATGTACAGTCGCTCTGCGTGCTAGCCTGTCCAGAATATCAATAGCCCCTACTTCCTACGACGCCAATCAGAGTGCAAGAGAACTTGATTATGGCAGATGCGGTAAGACTTGAATGCATGCCAGTCGTAGGTCTGATACTTTACTATTTACGTCAACTAGTCAATTCTATCAGGAATTTGACGAGAAGGTATCATCTAAGATTACCTTCGATCCTCATAACCTCCAAGCCCCTCACTATTATCCTGGTATTCACATGAAGCATGGCTCCCTTAGAAGGGAAAAGAAGAACATTAGCAATTTTAGGTATTGAGAGACATGGAAATCGAGATTCTTCATATAACTAAGTTGGGTATCATCTTCTCGTCCTCTCCATTGTAAACCCTCAAGGGTAACAATTGCGGGGCCGCGATATGTGCTTTATAAATTCCAAGCACTAGATAGAGCAGGTGTCGCAGCGTATCTCAAATTCATATCCAACCTTGAAAACCACCCAAACCAAGCACAGGACCAAATGGAGTAGAGAAGCCGTAACGCCTTAAATCGACCATAAAAAACATGGGTCCTGAATGATTTACGCGTGTACTCACACAATGATAGAGCATCATAGCTCTTCATAAGTCCTTTACGGGAGTATTATCCATCGCCTTAGTCGACCCTACTATGTAGGTAACCGTTCAGTTGTTGGTTGATATTAATACATTTCTCGAGACCTTCGGCCGTGGCGTCTTGAGCACCCTGTATCAATCATAGTTAGCCAATAGACAGAGAGCCTGAGTCTTCGAGAACAGGATGACGATTCATACAATCACACTGCTTATTATGTCAGCCTACCCGCAGGATAATTTGATGGTGACAAAGACATACAAATGTGAGCGTGGATCCCTCGTAATGGATGATGCAGTAACCTCCGCCGCACCCTCTACACAGCTTTTGAGTATTGGCGATGCAATCAAGGCACTAAAATTATACGAATTAGGGCTATCTACCTTCTTCTTACGCGGAATGAAAGATAGAAAAACTTACGTTGTGTTCACATTCCCAGCAACTCCGGCTGATCTTAGGCTTCTATAATAATTGATAACATTAGTACGATTTCCTTTAACCGGGAATCTTGATCGAGGTCTGGGAGGGGATATAGCTACGGTTTGGAGGGGAGGGGGTTCTCGCCGCATACAATTTCCGAGGATGATCGAAAGCAGTCGATACGTCCACTCTCGCCCATCCCTACATGAGCTTGGGTCATAAGGGGATAGTGGTAATGGTAGCAGTCAGTGGTAGTAGTGGTGATGGTGGTGGTGGTGGTGATAGTTAGATCCCTCGCTACATATTGGTTTCGGAACCACTCGGGATGGATGGAAAGGGGTTCCGAACTCCAGGTCTCCTTTCGGTGGATTGCGGGTAGCAATTAAGACAATAGCCCTTTCGTACCTTGACGATGGACGGCTCGAGAGCCGCCAATTCGTGATCCAACAAGTCATTATTAGTCTGGTCGACAATGTGGACGTGCTGGATGCTCAATTCCTGCCGGCTGGGCACCTGGTAACACGACTCGCACCACCATTGATCACAGCTAAAGCAGTACCTCTCGCGGATGCACTCTAGACATCTCGGGATAAACTTATGCGCCCCCCTACCTGTCCCGGGTCTGGCGTTTGGGTTTGGGTTTGGGTTTGGGCAAGTCGCCGCCTTGACGGTTGACGAGTGAAGTGGGACGGGAGCCAGCAACGGCAACTCCTCAGCTGGGGAACTCCCGTATTCGGTGAAGCCCTCAGGCGAAGATCCGCAAGACGCGCACCCGCCGAGGGCGAAAGTGGCGACACCCCAGGGACTATCGACACCGGACATCGTTCCATCCGATACGGCCGGCACCTTTCCGAACGCAGGGGAGTTTTGATGACGAGGTCCGGTACAGAGCACGGCATCGAATCTAATCGTCTCACGACAGTCCAGGAGCGTCTCGGCCCAGCCGTCGGTGATGTGTCTACCGATGATGCGGCCCCTCTTATGATACCAATCGTCACCCTCGGCTCGGAAAGATTCCTTTAACGCGTGCTGGGACTTGTGGTTCCAGCCGATACTAATGTTAGCTCCTTCCCGAACCGCTCCGTTCTGCCCTACGGACGAAGAGGCGGTCAGGTCGGGTGCATCCCTAGCACTGAAGACGTAGAGACCCTTCAGTCGAGGGGTATCGTCGGGCCGGGTAGAGCGGCAGGCATAACGAAGGCTCTGCATCAACTTCCGTTCGTTGAGATTCTTGACATCGCGGATAGACAAGATGCGCACACGGAGGGTGGGGTCAAGAAGGATATCGTTGCAGAATTCGGCGGTGACGGAAAGTCCGTCAAGGACTAGCGTCTGTACATGATGCAGGATATCGCGACGACGAATACTTTGAATGATACCACGTAGGGGCCCCGAGTAAAAGTCGTCCTCGGTCAAATTCTCGTCGACCTGGACGTTGCGCCAGATTTCGCCGCCATGGTCGATGTCACCGTCGACTTCGAACTGGGCGGTCTTGACCCTGGTTAAATCGAGATGTCGGAAGACGCCGGGGGTACGGCGCAGCAGCAAGTCACGAAAGGATGGCGAGGTGGCGGCAAGGTTGAGGAGGCTCGAGATAGGTAGGTAGGGAATGGTCTGGTGAAGGACGAGGGTGTTGGTAAGTAGATTTAGGAGGGGGTTAGGGGTGATCTCGTCGGTGGATTGGGAACCGGAACCGGAAAAGTCGCGCGCGTGTTGTTGGAGGACGGCTCCTGATGCCATCACATGCAGATGTAGACAAACACAGACCAGCTGCCAGACGGAGAAAGCAGGCGATGTGATGACGAGTCAGGAAAAGAAAGCTACCTATTAAACCTATTAAGAATGGATAAGGTTAGAAAGATAGGCTAGATGGAAAAGAGGC